>CM077675.1:246403357-246983357 GCA_039707655.1 Elymus sibiricus
CCCTCTGACCTTTTCGTGCGTGCGTAAGTAGGCACTCGAGCTCGCCGTGACGCGTAGGGTCCATTCCCGTAGCCAAGCAAGCGTTTGCGCCGCCGTAGCTCGCCGTAGTTGCTCATTGCCGCCGCTTCTGTTCCTCGCCACCGACAACGATTCCGGTCATCTCTGGTAGCGTTTGTAGTAGGCGCGTGTGCAGGATTCCCATGCGAATCTAGTGGTAACCTCCGCCGCGCTGCTAGGTCACCGGAGTCCCCTCCGGCGTGACCTCGCCGCCCTCTGCTCGTCGCCGATAGCTATTGCGTTGGTGGTGTTGGTGTGACTTACGCGTTGGCCTGCCTGTCGTCGAGGCAAGGTCAAAAGGGGACAAGCCCCACATTGTGTCACAAACCGTTCCCTAGCCAGTTGGTCTGACCGAGCCCGTTCGACCGAGAGGTCCGAGGTTCGATACCCCCCCCCGGGCACATTTATCCCCCCTTTTCTCTTTCGCCTCCAGGCGCTGACAGTGGGCCCTGGGCCCACATGTCAGCCCATATAGCCCCTGGTGTCTATGCCAGGTGGGCCTAGTTGTTTTTTTGTGTGTTTTATTTCAGTGTTTCCTGGATATTTCCTTTTAAGGAAATATTCCAGATTGGGCTATTTTCCATTTCAGTCAGTTCCAATAATGGATATGCCAAATTTGGCATATACTAGATTATAAGTGAAGTTTGTGATTTTCGAATGGCATTGTGAGAGTCTTGTCTACACAAATATATGCTTGTGATATATGGAATTGGGGTAGAAAAATCCAGTGAATCCAATGGTGGCATTAGATTTACCATTTGGGCATGTTTGTGAAAATTTTGTTTTGTGATAATATGTCCTTTTGTCTTTTTCACATGAATTAATTCTTGCATCATATGATAGTCTTGTCAACATGAGATATGTTCATTGTTGTGTGTACTAGCCCCTGGTATTTTTCCTTGCCATGTTAGATAATGATATGGATGGAATTCTTGATGTCAACATGCCACCAAAATTCTGTTTTAACATGCCATAATATTTCTAAGTGTTAAAATATGTTATTTTGTTGCCATGTTGTCTTGATGATTCCCATGAATAGGTAGCTCCTTTGGGGTTGGCCCAATGGAATGATTTGATGAGCATGTTGTCCTTTCTTAGGTTGTGCCAAGTGCTGGCAAGTAAAGATATTGCATCTTAATTAAAATTGTTGTCAAACTTGTCATTCTCTTAAAAGTGCCCTGTTTGCCACTTGTGGTAATTTCTCTAAGTCTGGAAATCTGCTATTCTTAATATGTCATGTTGTGGAGATGATAGCCATGGATATGTGCATAGTTTGATGTTGTCATAATGTAGTTAATTGAAGTACATGTTGCCCTCTATCACCCTGTTAATTTTCATGCCATGAAAGTCCCTGTAGCATATGTAAATGTTGCTGTCAAGATGCCATCATATTAAATCAGAATCTGTTAAACTGGAAATATCCACTAAGTCCCTAAAAACGGTTTCAACATGCCATCTTGTGAGCTCATTTGCCATTGAACCATGCTTCCTTTCTTGTTCCTGTAGATAGATGAAATGTTGAGCATGATGTATATTTCATGTCCATGCCTTGGTTGTGATTTGGAACTTGCTGTAGCTCTGGGTATGTGTGTTACAAGATGACATGTTGTTGTTTGTGGATAGATTGTGTGTTTGAATGATCTTTAGGTCTATTCTTGCTAGAATTTCATTTCCAATCCAGTGGCATACTTGTAATACCAAGGAATAGCCCATGGCCTCCCTCATCTTTGCATTTGTCTCCGTTAACGTTCGTACCTTACTGTGAGTGCACCGAGAGCTCCGTTACTCTGTTTGCGATGTTCTTCATATGCATTTGCATCGTTTTTATGAGGAGCATTCATTTTTGCCATGTTCATGCATGTTCAAATAACTAATCTGGAGGTTCTGTCCAGAATACTAAAGAACTTAATAATTGCATGAGAAAGATGACTAGCATAGGGTTGCCATGTTAAATACTTCAAATTGGTCATGCATCATCTTTGGTTGCGCATTGCACTTTGTTTGTATGTTTATTTGGTGCTGTTTCTCTTTGGGTAGACCCGAGTGTCGAGCCTGAGTACGAGGATCCTAACAAGAACAACTACGAGGACCCATCTCTTTATCCCTCTAAAGACCCAACAGGCAAGATGATCGTACCCGGATCTCGACACTATTTTTGCTATGCTAGATGTCTCGCTTCTACCGTTATGTTTCATTCCCTACCACATAAATTGTCAGCCTCCCAAATTGCGATGAAAGCCTCTAACCCCTCCACTTACTAACAAAACATTGATTGGCTACGTTACGGATGCTCAGCCCTTATCTTATAGCGTTGCTAGTTGCAGGTCAAGCTTTTTCCATGTGCCAACATGGATTTCTTAGTTATCACAATATAATTGCTATTTAATTTGATGCACATATATATATGGTGACGGTGGAAGGCTTGGCCTTTTGCCCGGTGTTTTGTTCCACTTTTGCCGCACTAGTTCCGAGTACCGGTGTTATGTTCCATATTTTGCGCTCGCAACATGCTCGGGGTTGTTATGGGGACCCCTTGACTATTCGTTTTAGATTAAAATTTGTCTGGCAAGACCCAACATTGGTACTACATTTGCTAAACAACCTAATAAAAATTCATAGGGCTTAGCTACCCCGTGGATAATTAATCAACCCCCGGGCATGTGCTCCTCATGAGTGTTGGTCCAAACTAGAGTCGTGTGCGAGGCCAACCCGGGGCAACTCGGGAGATGTCTATCCGGACAGCGTGCGCTGCGCTCATCCGGTCGTGTCCTGAGAATGAGATACGCGGCTCCAATCAGGTTCGTCGACATGTCGGGCGGTCTTGCTGGACTTGTTTTACCTTTCTCCAATTTCTTGCACGAGGAATTCCGAGGATACTTTGGGCTATCTCGAGGTTGAGGTTTTCCAACGGAATTTCCTAGGAGATCACGAGATTCGTGGTCGAGGTTATTCCTGCGGCGTGTGGTTAGTTTGTGATGGATGAGTTGGAGCACCCCTGCAGGGTTAAATCTTTCCGAGAAGCCGTGCCCGCGATTATGTGGCAACTTGGAAATTTGTTTAACACCAGGTTATAGCAAACTTGAAGTAAATTCTGATAAAATACACCAACTGTGTGTGTAACCGTGAGTGTCTCTGCTCGTGAACATGAACCAAGAGAGAACACAGTGGGGTTATGATTGACGTAAGTAGGTGTTCAGGATCACTTAGTGATCAATCTAGATCACGTCCGATATGCGTAGGCCACCATATTAAATTCTTGTTCTCGTAAGTTAGCCACCAAATACATGCTTAGTGATTGCTGCAGCCTCACCACTTAACCATTCCTCACCTATTGGCTTACATAGTCTCCGTACCCGGGTTATGAGATTGCTGAGTCCATGTGGCTCACAGATTACTACAACAATACAAGTACAGGTGTTGACGAGTTCATGCCAGATGATGTGTCTCAGCTCCAGTGGGATTACGATGAAGAACGTAGGCGTATGTACGTAATGTATCCGTATGAATAGGGGAGCTTCATGGTGGTGTTCCTGGGATAGCAAGTAAGTTTCATGGCTTTCTTTTATCGTTTGATTTCGTCCGTAGTCGGACCCTGACTTCTGGATGAATGTATGAATGTATGAATAATTGTGTGGATTTGTATGTTAGCTTGTGGCAAGTGTAAGCCAACTCATATAGTCATCTCTTCATTACATGTATGCAATGATTTCTGTACTTGCGAAACGACTAGATGCGCTTCTATCCCCATCGAGGCCCTCACGCCATAATAGGGATAGGACCGCATCTTGGGCGTTACAAGTTGGAAATCAGATCCATACCGACCATAGGAGCCCCTTGCTTGATCGAACTTGGCCGAGTCGACTCTACTGAAAAACTATTTTGAGTCTAGTTATATCACATAGTAGGTTTGTTTTACTCCTCTTCTATACTCTAGTGAGGAATTACGACTTAGGAATTTTAAATTCTACCCTCTTCTCGCTCAAAAAAAAATTAGGATCACGCGAGTATTTTGGAGCCTCTATGATACCGATGTGACCGGAATTCTATTCTTGGTGCCTCCCGTACGTATGGATTGGACCCGGGGAGTAGAGCTCCAGGGGATTCTTGACACATCGTTGTCGTTCAATTTCCTTAGTACTTTAGGACGTGGATGTTCGAAATTGCTTCAATACTATTCGTGGTGCGAAGAGTGTGGCGGCACCCAGTACTGGGAGCGGGATCACATGTACTGCCATCTTTAGTATCATTGTGATTACGAGGGTCTGAGGTAGATGAGTTTTCCAGACCTCTGGTTGTGTGTTGACGGATGTGATACACTGGAGAGTAGTGTTACTGCTAGGAGTTGAGTGATGGATAAAAACTCCATGTATCCGTGGACCCGATTGCATAACCAAAGATTTCGGAAGTTCCTAGGTGGGATTTCCAGTAGTTACCTAGGATCATCTTCCGATAGATGTATGATGGTTTATACATTTGTTCCGAGCAGCCTTAGCTCAATACTTGTGGTGTTATTTCAAGTGGCTTCATGATCTAATGATGTTATCACGATCCTGCAGAAGGCGTTCTTCTAAATTTCAGTTGAATGCAATTGATGATATTCCGTTGCAATTTTATTTCAAGCCATTTGATTCAGCTTATGTCAATCATCGTTGTCAATGGTGTGCTGATATTCTTGTCCATCTTCAGGATGGCTCCAGCAACTCGTGGGAATCAGGGTCGTGATGGGGAGCAGTCTAACCCTCCACCACCCCACCTCCACCTCAGGAAGCTTGGCAAGCTTTGATGGACGCAACCAATGTGAATACTCAGATGTTGCTCAATTTGTTGCAAGAGAGAAATCAGGGACAACAAGGTCATCAAGGGAATTTCAATAATCAACCACACTTTGCAACTCTGAACCAGTTCCTCGCAAATCAACCCAAGTCCTTCACTTGCTGTGATCAGCCTCTTGATGCAGACAATTGGCTCCGTGACATGAACAAGCATTTTGAGTGCAGCAACGTCAGGCCTGAGGACTATGTCAAGTTTGCGACCTTCCAGCTCAAGGGTCAGGCAGCAGATTGGTGGCAGCAGTACAAGGATTCCAGAGGTGGCCATGCAGTCAGCTAGGATGATTTCTTCCGTTACTTCAGAGCTCATCATATCTCGACGAGCTTTGTCGAGGGTATGTGTGAGAAGTTCAGGAACCTGAAGCAGGGAGTATGTCTGTCTATTAGTACAACTCCGAGTTTCAGAATCTGGCCCGCTATGCTAAGCAAGATGTTTCTGATGAGAAGTCCAAGATTTATCAGTTCAGAGGTGGCCTCAGAGAAGAACTTCAGCTTGCTCTCGTCCTTCACGAGCCCCTTGTGTTTGATCAATTCTATAACTTGGCTCTAAAGTTCGAGGCAGTTCAGCTCAATCTTGAGAATTCCAAGAAGCGGTTCAGAGACTCCAACCCTTCTTCGTCCAGCTCTCAGATTGTTCCTAAGCAGCAGAAGTATTGGGTTCCTCCTCCACCTCCGTTTCTTCCTCCTCAGCAGCAGAAGCAGCATGGTGGTCGTGGTCCATCCCAACCACCCAACCCAGGGTTTCAGCAGAGGCCTCAGGATCCCAAGCCAGCAAATGTTCCTCCTCCAGGCAACTTCCGTCTGCTCTCAGAGGTTACATGTCACAAGTGTGGTCAGAAGGGCCATTACTCCAACAAGTGCACCAACCAGCGCCGTCTTTCGCCTCCTCCTATCAGGCCCCCAGGCAGTGCTATGGTGAAGCACAATCCCAAGTCAGCAAGAGTGAACATGGTCAATGCAGCTGAAGCAGAGGATTCTTCTCAAGTGATAATGGGTAATCTCTTGGTTAATTCTATTCCTACAAAAGTTTTGTTTGACACTGGTGCATCGCATTGTTTCATGTCAAAGCCATTTTTCGTCAAGCATGAGTTTGATTATCAAGATTTGCCTAGGTCCTTGTCTGTTGTTTCTCCTGGTATGATGTTGAACTCCAACCGCATTGTTCCGGATGTCTCTATCAAGATGGGCAATTATTCTTTTCTGGCCTCTCTAATAGTTCTCGGCAATTCCGATATTGATATAATTCTTGGCATGGATTTTCTGGCAATGAACAAGGCTTATGTTGATTCTAAAGCCAAAGAGTTGATTGTAAAGCCAAAGAAGTCAAATTGACTCATCCTTCTGAAGATGTGATCATTTTCGCTGCTCGCGATGACACGATTCGTCTCTTTTCTCTCAATGAGAAGGGTGAAATCTCAGCCATATCTCAAATCCCCGTCGTTTCTGAGTATGAAGATGTTTTTCCAGAAGAATTGCCAGGAATGCCTCCTCACCGGCCAGTGGAGTTTGTGATTGAACTTGAGCCTGGAACTGAACCGCTATGCAAGCGTCCTTATAAGCTTGGCCCCGAAGAGCTGAAAGAATTGAAGAAGCAGCTAGATGAACAAGAGCATCTGGGTTTGATCAGACCAGGTTCTTCACCTTGGGGTTGTGGTGTTCTTTGTGTCAAGAAGAGGGATGGCATGGACCGACTATGTGTCGATTACCGTCCATTGAATAAGAAGACAATCAGGAACAAGTATCCACTTCCCAACATCAATGAGTTTTTTGAGAAATTAAAAGGTGCCTAGGTTTTCTTGAAGTTAGATCTTCGGATGGGCTATCATCAAATCCGCATCCGTGAAGAAGATATTCCAAAGACGGCTTTCAGGATGAGTTTTGGCTCTTATGAGTACATCATCATGTCCTTTGGTCTAGAAAATGCGCCTCCGACTTTCTCAAGAATGATGAACTTCATATTCTCTCCTTTCAAGAATGAGTTCGTCTTGGTGTATTTGGGTGACATTCTTGTTTTCTCGGAGACCGGAGAAGAATATGCAGAGCATCTCCGGCTTGTGCCTGACAAGCTAAGAGAGCATCGATTCTATGCTAAGTTCGCCAAGTGTGAGTTTTGGCTCAATGAAGTTGTGTACCTTGGGCATGTCATCTCTGCCGAGGGCATTAAGGTGCGTCCTGAGAAAGTTGAGGCCATCGTAAAGTGGGAGCCTCCTCGGAATGTCAAGCAGCTTCGAAGCTTCCTCGGGCTTGCAAGTTACTGCGGAAGATTCGTGGAAAACTTCTCTCAAATTGCTAAGCCTTTGTCTAACCTCCTTCAGAAGAGTGTCAAGTATGTGTGGACTCCTGAGTGTGATGTGGCGTTCAATACACTCAAGGAAAAGCTGACTTCAGCTCCAGTTCTCACTCCTCCAGATGAATCCAAGCCTTTCCAAGTGTTCTGTGATGCTTCCCTTCAAGCTCTTGGTGGTGTTCTCATGCAAGATAAGAAGGTTGTGGCTTATACGTCGCGTCAGCTGAAGCCTAGCAAGAAGAACTACCCCACTCATGATCTTGAGTTGGCGGCCGTTGTTCATGCTCTGATGACCTAGAGACATCCATTGTTGGGAAGACCAGTTGAGGTATTCACCGACCACAAGAGTTTGAAGTACATTTCACTCAACCCAATCTCAATCTTCGGCAAACACGTTGGGTGGAAATGATCGAGGAGTACAATCCAAGCATTGAGTATACTCCGGGTAAAGCAAATGTCATTGTAGACGCGCTGAGCAGAAATGCGTACTGGAACAGTCTTATCCTCAAGCCTCTTCAACCAGAGCTTTGCGAAGCTTTCCGCAAGCTCAATCTCCAAGTTGTTCCTCAAGGATTTCTTGCCAATCTTCAAGTCTCTCCGACTTTGGAAGATCAGATTCACCAAGCTCAGCTTCTTGATGCTATGGTGAACAAAGTGAAGAAAGGTGTGGCCAAGAGCATTCCAAAGTATAAGTGCTTCTATGTTGATGACAAAGATGTCTTGTTCTTCGAGGACCGTCTGGTGGTTCCAAAAGGAGAGCTAAGGAAACTTATCATGGATGAAGCACATAATTCTCTCCTCTCCATTCATCCAGGAAGTTCCAAAATGTATCAGGACCTCTAGCAAACCTTCTGGTGGACTCGTATGAAACGTGAGATTGCTTAGTTTGTGAATGAGTGTGATGTTTGTCGGACAGTGAAGGTGGAACATCAATGTCTAGCAGGTCTCCTTCAGCCTTTGCCTATCCCAGAGTGGAAATTCGATCATGTTGAGATGGATTTTGTCACTGAGTTTCCTAAGTCCAAGAGAGGAAATGATGCCATCTTCGTGGTCATCGACAAGCTCACCAAGGTTGCCCACTTCCTTCCAGTGAAAGAATCTATCTCGGCAGCTCAGCTGGCAGAGCTGTACACTTCAAGGATAGTTTCTTTGCACGGTATTCCTCAGCTCATATCTTCAGATCGTGCAAGCATCTTCACTTCCAAGTTCTGGGATTCCTTCCAAACTGCAATGGGTACCAAGATCCGTTTCAGTACAGCTTTCCATCCTCAGACTAGTGGTCAAGTTGAGAGAGTCAATCAAATCTTTGAAGATATGCTCAGAGCTTGTGTGATTTCATTTGGCATGAAGTGGGAAGATTGTCTCCCATTTGCTGAGTTCTCATACAACAATAGTTTCCAAGAAAGTTCCGGCAAGGCTCCTTTCGAGATTCTCTATGGCAGGAAATGCCGCGCCCCGCTCAATTGGTCTGAAACCGGTGAGCGTCAAATAATTGGTAATGAAATGATCACTAAAGCAGAAGAAATGTGCAGTGTCATTCGTGGAAATCTCAAAGCAGCTCAATCCCGTCAGAAGAGCTATTATGATAGCAAGCATCGTGACATGACCTTTCAGATTGATGATTTTGTCTATTTCAGAGTGTCTCCCATGAAGAGCATTCAACGCTTTGGCATCAAAGGAAAGCTTGCTCCATGCTTTGTGGGTCCCTTCAAGATTGTGGGCAAGAGTGGAGACCTTGCCTACCAACTCGAGCTTCCTTCCAATTTCTCAAATGTGCATGATGTGTTTCACGTCTCTCAGCTCCGGAAGTGTTTCAAGACTCCAAAGCGCACCGTTGATCTCCAAGACATTGATCTCCAAGAAGACCTGTCCTATCATGAGCATCCAGTTGCTATCCTTGAAGAAACTGAGTGTAAGACTCGCAACAAATTAATCAAGTTTCTTAAGGTGAAGTGGTCACATCACTCCGACAAAGAAGACACTTGGGAACGTGAGGACCTTCTCCGTTCCGAATATCCCGAATTCTTCCATTCATAGATCTCGGGACGAGATCCTCTTGTAGTGGGGGAGAGTTGTAACAGCCCAAGTGCACTCCCTTGCAACCTTTGTAATATTCCATGTATGACCTCCAAGTTTGCGCTCATGTGGTTTGAGTAATAATTTGCTTCATGACATTTTGCATCATGGCATCATAATCATCATTTCAAAAGATGCATCATGCTTTGCTTGTCATGCTTGTGAAGTGGGATGTGAGTGTGTGTGAAGGTGGTGTTTGGTATGCTTGGAGACATGGATTGTTATGGTGTGGAAGCCCTCTCCACTATTTCTCAAACTATGCCCTCCTATCTTGTTTCAAAATGCAATATGTGGTGAATACACTTGCTTATTCTTGTCTATAAAAAATGTTGCACCTCTTCTCAATATTCTAATTAGAATTGTCAATAAGCTCTCAATCAAGTTTGAAGATCTTTGCCTTTTGAATCCTTGCAAAACAGATTCAGATGCTAATTTTAAGTGAATTATTTTAGTTGCTCTAAAGTTGCCCAACCCATTTTTATAAAATAGTGCTGATTTTTATGAGTGCAAAAATATTTTCTTTTCTATCAAACTCCTTGGCTTATTTTAGTTTGTGGCTATTTTATTTAAAAGGGAAAACCCTTTATTTTCTTCGGGTGAGAGAGAGAGCAGCTCTGGGCCTCCTCGCATCCTCGCGGCCCAACTAGAGCATCGCCAGCGAGCCCACAACCGCGCGCGTGCTTTCTAGCGTGGCGAGCGCTTGGCCCCACCTGCCAGCGACGGAGAGAGCGTCATCGTCCTCCCGGTCCCCTCCTTGGTCTCTCACAGAAAAGGTGCACGCCCGCCATGCCGTGGCCACGGCGGCAGCTAGGCGGGCGACCCCGGGGCCTATTGAAACCCTCTCGGCGTCAGAGCCACCCCTAGGGTTCCTCCCATCTGCCTCTGCCTCCGCCAGGTGAGTGAAGCCACCCAAATCCGTCGCCCCCTTCCTTCCCGAGCGGTGAGAGAGAGTCTAGCTCGTCGTCGGCATCCTCTCCGGTGATCGCAGGCGAGCGCAAGCTGTCCAGGAGCTTCGCCTCGACCGTCTGCTTCCACGACGTCCGCTGCATCGTCGAGGGATGCCAAGCCCCGAGCGCTTCTTCCCGTTCTTCCTCCTCGGCCGACACTCGTCGTCGGCTAAATTCGCCGCCGTCCTTCACTCGCGAGCCCGTTCGTCGACGCCAAGCCCCCAACATGAGCATCCCCGCGTCCCCGCTAGCTTCTCGCGCCTGATTGCAAGCTGTAGCGTTGTTCTCTTCGAGCCCGAGTTCGCCGCCGTCGGACCTCGTCGTCCGCGAGCGCTCCGACCTTTTCGTGCGTGCGTAAGTAGGCACTCGAGCTCGCCGTGACGCGTAGGGTCTGTTCTCATAGCAAAGTAAGCATTTGCGCCGCCGTAGCTCGCCGTAGTTGCTCATCGCCGCCGCTTCTGTTCCTCGCAGCCGGCAACGATTCCGGTCATCTCCGGTAGCATTTGTAGTAGGCGCGTGTGCGGCATTCCCTTGCGAATCTAGTGGTAACCTCCGCCGTGCTGCTAGGTCACCGGAGCCCCCTCCGGCGCGACCTCGCCGCCCTCTGCTCGTCGCCGATAGTTGTTGCGTTGGTGGTGTTGGTGTGACTGACGTGTGGACCTGCCTGTCGTCGAGGCAAGGTCAAAAGGGGCCAAGCCCCCCATTGGGTCACAAACCGTGCCCTAGCCAGTTGGTCTGACCGAGCCCGTTCGACCGAGAGGTCCGGGGTTCGATTCCCCCCCCCCGGGGCACATTTAGCCCCCCTTTTTCTCTTTTGCCTCCAGGCACTGACAGTGGGCCCTGGGCCCACATGTCAGCCCCTATAGCCCCTGGTGTCTATGCCAGGTGGGCCTAGTTGTTTTTATTTTATTTTATTTTCTGTGTTTTATTTCAGTGTTTCCTGGATATTTCTTTTTAAGGAAATATTCCAGATTGGGCTATTTTCCATTTCAGTCAGTTCCAATAATGGATATGCCAAATTTGGCATATACTAGATTATAAGTGAAGTTTGTGATTTTCGAATGGCATTGTGAGAGTTTTGTCTAAACAAATATATGCTTGTGATATATGGAATTGGGGTAGAAAAATCCAGTGAATCCAATGGTGGAATTAGATTTACCATTTGGGCAAGTTTGTGAAAATTTTGTTTTGTGATAATATGTCCTTTTGTCTTTTTCACATGAATTAATTCTTCCATCATATGATAGCCTTGTCAACATGAGATATGTTCGTTGTTGTGTGTACTAGCCTCTGGTATTTTTGCTTGCCATGTTAGATCATGATATGGATGGAATTCTTGATGTCAACATGCCACCAAAATTCTGTTTTCACATGCCATAATATTTCAAAGTGTTACAATCTGTTATTTTGTTGCCATGTTGTCTTGATAATTCCCATGAATAGGTAGCTCCTTTGGGGTTGGCCCAATGGAATGATTTGATGAGCATGTTGTCCTTTCTTAGGTTGTGCCAAGTGCTGGCAAGTAAAGATATTGCATCTTAATTAAAATTGCTGTCAAACTTGTCATTCTGTTAAAAGTGCCATGTTTGCCACTTGTGGTAATTTCTCTAAGTCTGGAAATTTTCTATTCTCAATATGTCATGTTGTGGAGATGATAGCCATGGATATGTGCATATTTTGATGTTGCCATAATGTAGTTAATTAAAGTACATGTTGCCCTCTATCACCCTATTAATTTTCATGCCATGAAAGTCCCTGTAGCATATGTAAATGTTGCTGTCAAGATGCCATCATATTAACTCAGCATCTGTTAAACTGGAAATTTCCACTAAGTCCCTAAAATATGTTTCAACATGCCATCTTCTGAGCTCATTTGCCAGTGAACCATGCTTCCTTTCATATTCCTGTAGATAGATGAAATGTTGAGCATGTTGTATACTTCATGTCCATGCCTTGGTTGTGATTTGGAACTTGCTGTAGCTCTAGGTATGTGTGTTACAAGATGACATGTTGTTGTTTGTGGATAGATTGTGTGTTTGAATGATCTTTAGGTCTATTCTTGCTAGAATTTCATTTCCAATCTAGTGGCATACTTGTAATACCAAGGAATAGCCCATGGCCTCCCTCATCTTTGCGTTTGTCTCCGTTAACGTTCGTACCTTACCGTGAGTGCACCGAGAGCTCCGTTACTCTGTTTGCGATGTTCTTCATATGCATTTGCATCGTTTTTACGAGGAGCATTCATTTTTGCCATGTTCATGCATGTTCAAATAACTAATCTTGAGGTTCTGTCCAGAATACTAAAGAACTTAATAATTGCATGAGAAAGATGACTAGCATAGGGTTGCCATGTTAAATACTTCAAATTGGTCATGCATCATCTTTGGTTGCGCATTGCACTTTGTTTGTATGTTTATTTGGTGCTGTTTCTCTTTGGGTAGACCCGAGTGTCGAGCCTGAGTACGAGGATCCTAACGAGAACAACTACGAGGACCCATCTCTTTCCCTCTAAAGACCCAACAGGCAAGATGATCGTACCCGGATCTCGACACTATTTTTCCCATGCTAGATGTCTCGCTTCTACCGTTATGTTTCATTCCCTACCACTTAAATTGTCAACCTCCCAAATTGCGATGAAAGCCTCTAACCCCTCCACTTACTAACAAAACATTGATTGGCTACGTTACTAGTTGCAGGTGCAAGCTGTTTCCATGTGCCAACATGGATTTCTGAGTTATCACAATATAATTGCTATTTAATTTGATGCACATATATATATGGTGACGGTGGAAGGCTTGGCCTTTTGCCCGGTGTTTTGTTCCACTTTTGCCGCACTAGTTCCGAGTACCGGTGTTATGTTCCATATTTTGCGCTCGCAACATGCTCGGGGTTGTTATGGGGACCCCTTGACTATTCGTTTTAGATTAAAATTTGTCTGGCAAGACCCAACATTGGTACTACATTTGCTAAACAACCTAATAAAAATTCATAGGGCTTAGCTACCCCGTGGATAATTAATCAACCCCCGGGCCTGTGCTCCTCATGAGTGTTGGTCCAAACTAGAGTCGTGTGCAAGGCCAACCCGGGGCAACTCGGGAGATGTCTATCCGGACAGCGTGCGCTGCGCTCATCCGGTCGTGTCCTGAGAATGAGATACGCGGCTCCAATCAGGTTCGTCGACACGTCGGGCGGTCTTGCTGGACTTGTTTTACCTTTCTCCAATTTCTTGCACGAGGAATTCCGAGGATACTTTGGGCTATCTCGAGGTTGAGGTTTTCCAACGGAATTTCCTAGGAGATCACGAGATTCGTGGTCGAGGTTATTCCCGCGGCGTGTGGTTAGTTTGTGATGGATGAGTTGGAGCACCCCTGCAGGGTTAAATATTTCCGAGAAGCCGTGCCCGCGATTATGTGGCAACTTGGAAATTTGTTTAACACTAGGTTATAGCAAACTTGAAGTAAATTCTGATAAAATACACCAACTGTGTGTGTAACCGTGAGTGTCTCTGCTCGTGAACATGAACCAAGAGAGAACACAGTGGGGTTATGATTGACGTAAGTAGGTGTTCAGGATCACTTAGTGATCAATCTAGATCATGTCCGATATGCGTAGGCCACCATATTAAATTCTTGTTCTCGTAAGTTAGCCACCAAATACATGCTTAGTGATTGCTGCAGCCTCACCACTTAACCATTCCTCACCTATTGGCTTACATAGTCTCCGTACCCGGGTTATGAGATTGCTGAGTCCATGTGGCTCACAGATTACTACAACAATACAAGTACAGGTGTTGACGAGTTCGTGCCAGATGATGTGTCTCAGCTCCAGTGGGATTACGATGAAGAACGTAGGCGTATGTACGTAATGTATCCGTATGAATAGGGGAGCTTCATGGTGGTGTTCCTGGGATAGCAAGTAAGTTTCATTGCTTTCTTTTATCGTTTGATTTCGTCCGTAGTCGGACCCTGACTTCTAGATGAATGTATGAATAATTGTGTGGATTTGTATGTTAGCTTGTGGCAAGTGTAAGCCAACTCATATAGTCATCTCTTCATTACATGTATGCAATGATTTCTGTACTTGTGATTTGAAACTTGCTGTAGCTCTGGGTATGTGTGTTACAAGATGACATGTTGTTGTTTGTGGACAGATTGTGTGTTTGAATGTTTTCTGACTTGTGGGAGTTATACCCAATGGTTTTGCATGATCTTTAGGTCTATTCTTGCTAGAATTTCATTTCCAATCTAGTGGCATCCTTGGAATACTAAGGAATAGCCCATGGGCTCCCTCATCTTTGCATTTGTCTCCGTTAACGTTCGTACCTTACCGTGAGTGCACCGAGAGCTCCGTTACTCCATTTGCGACGTTCTTCATATGCATTTGCATCGTTTTTATGAGGAGCATTCATTTTTGCCATGTTCGTGCATGTTCAAATAACTAATCTTGAGGTTCTGTTAGAATACTAAAGAACTTAATAATTGCATGAGAAAGATGACTAGCATAGGGTTGCCATGTTAAATACTTCAAGTTGGTCATGCGTCATCTTTGGTTGCGCATTGCACTTTGTTTATATGTTTATTTGGTGATGTTTATATTTGCGTAGACTCGAGTGTCGAGCTTTAGTACGAGGATCCTTACGAGAACAACTACGTGGACCCAGCTCTTTATCCCTTTGAAGACCCAACAGGCAAGATGATCGTACCGGGATCCCGACACTATTTTTGCTATGCTAGATGTCTCGCTTCTACCGTTATGTTTCATTGCCTACCAATTAAATTGTCAGCCTCCCAAATTGCCATGAAAGCCTCTAACCCCTCCACTTAATAGCAAAACATTGATTGGCTACGTTACCGCTGCTCAGCCCTTATCTTATAGCATTGCTAGTTGCAGGTGCAAGATGTTTCCATGTGCCAACATGGATTTCTGAGTTATCACAATATAATTGCTATTTAATTTAATGCACATATATATATGGTGACGGTGGAAGGCTTGGCCTTTTGCCCGGTGTTTTGTTCCACTTTTGCCGCACTAGTTCCGAGTACCGGTGTTATGTTCCATATTTTGCGCTCCTAACATGCTCGGGGTTGTCATGGGGACCCCTTGACTATTCGTTTTAGATTAAAACTTGTCTGGCAAGACCCAACATTGGTACTACATTTTCTAAATAACCTAATTAAAATGCATAGGGCTTAGCTACCCCGTGGATAATTAATCAACCCCCGGGCCAGTGCTCGTCATGAGTGCTGGTCCAAACTAGGGTCGTGTGCGGGGCCAACCCGGGGCAACTCGGGAGATGTCTATCAGGCCACCGTATACCGCACTCATCCGGTCGTGTCCTGGGAATGAGGTACACGGCTCGTATCGGGTTCGTCAACACGTCGGGCAGTCTTGCTGGACTTGTTTTACCTTTCTCAAATATCTTGCGCGAGGAATTCCGAGGATACTTTGAGCTATCTCGAGGTTGAGGTTTTCCAATGGAATTTCCTAGGAGATCACGGAATTCGTGCTCGAGGTTATTCCCGCGGCATGTGGTTAGTTTGTGACAGATGAGTTGGAGCACCCCTGCAGGGGTAAATCTTTTTGAGAAGCCGTGCATGCAGTTATGTGGCAACTTGGAAGTTTGTTTAACACCCGGTTATAGCAAACTTGAAGTAAATTCAGATAAAATACACCAACTGTGTGCATAACCGTGACTATCTCTACTCGTGAAAATGAACCGAGAGAGAACACGGTGGGGTTATGATTGACGTAAGTATGTGTTCAGGATCACTTAGTGATCATTCTAGATCATGTCCAATATGCGTAGGCCACCATATTAAATTCTTGTTCTCGTAAGTTAGCCACCAAATACATGCTTAGTGCTTGCTGCAGCCTCACCACTTAACCATTCCTCACCTATTGGCCTACATAGTCTCGGTACTTGGGTTATGTGATTGCTGAGTCCATGTGGCTCATAGATTACTACAACAATACAAGTACAGGTGTTGACGAGTTTGTGCCAGATGATGTGTCTCAGCTCCAGTGGGATCACGATGAAGAACGTAGGCGTATGTACGTAATGTTTCCGGATGAGTAGGGGAGCTTTGTGGTGGTGTTCCTGGGATAGCAAGACAGTTTCATTGCTTTCTTTTATCGTTT
Source organism: Elymus sibiricus (assembly GCA_039707655.1). Lineage (NCBI taxonomy): Eukaryota > Viridiplantae > Streptophyta > Magnoliopsida > Poales > Poaceae > Elymus > Elymus sibiricus. Next base: position 246,419,692 of record CM077675.1, read on the forward strand.
GATTTTGTCCGTAGTCAGACCCTGTCTTCTGGATGAATGTATGAATAATTGTGTGGATTTGTAAGTTTGCTTGTGGCAAGTGTAAGCCAACTCATATACTCAACTCTTCATTACATGTATGGAATGATTTTTGTACTTGCGAAACGACTAGATGCGCTTCTATCCCCATCGAGGCCCTCGCGCCTTAATAGGGATAGGACCGCATCTTTGGCGTTACAATTGCCCCTTATGATAGCAACCTTTATTATGCAGTATGTCACTTTTATTACCTTGCCATCGCAAGTTCATACAACACTCAATTTTCTCTTACACTAATTGATCAAACACATTTAGAACCAATTTTTATTGCCTTAGTGCACCGATGACAACTTACTTGAAGGATCTTACTCGATCCATAGGTTGGTATGGTGGACTCTCAAAACATGAGTTTGGGTTTGGGGTTTTCGGATGCACAAGTAATATCTCTACTTAGTGCGGAATTTTTGGCTTGCAAAGATATTGAGCAAGCACCACATGTTGAAGGATCTATGACAATATAACTTCTATGTGAATATGAAAAAACATAAATCATTACGTTGTCTTCCTTGTCCAACGTCAACAATTTTGGGATATATTATTTAATGGGGGCTCACAATCATAAAAGATGTCCAAGATAGTGTATTTGCATGTGAATCTTCTCTTCCCTTATTAATTCTTTCATGAATTGCATCATTGACCAATGCTATGTTTGTCAATCTCTAATAAATTTTACTATTTATACTTTTCCTTATGTGATGTCATTACTTACCATAATATTAGCATATGATCCTTTTCATTTATTTCCTTTTTATTTTGATTGCAACAAGAAAGTAAGGAAGCAAAAGCTCAAACTAAACTTTATTATATAACTCTCACTCGATTACATAGATAGATAGATCACGAAACTAGCACTCTAAAATAGATTATACTAAACTTTTATTCAACTAGATCACGAAAGAGCTAAGGATCAAACTAAAAATAGGTAATGGTAAATAGAAGTGATGGTGATACGATACCGAGGCATTTCCCCCAAGCTTGGCTCAACCCAAGGGGAGTGCCCATACCCGTGTACTCAAGTCTCCTTTGGTGGTGAAGATGATGAAGGTGGTGGTGATGAAGTGTCACACTTTAGCCTCAATAGGTACTCCAATTTACGGATGATGCTTTGAAGGGTGATGATGTGCTCCTCTAGAAAAATATTTTCACGAGTGAGAAATTTATTCTAAACACGAACATCTTCGAAAGACCTAAACGCTTCAATTTCAGTGGGGGTGAGATGATTGTAATAAAGTCGAAGGATATCTTCTTCCTCCTCCTCTTCTGTTGGCATGGGTTGCCCTCCTTCTTCAACTTGTTCCCTCGTAGCTTCCTTGCCCTTTTCTTCATTGTTGTTTTCTTTTGGCTCCTCTCTATTCAGCTCCATCTTCATCAACCAAGCAACTTCTTCTACGTTATTGGAGGAGGGCGAAGACATGATGCCTGGCTTGATAGATCTAATAGGAAAACAACACGAAACAAGAATAGGGGATTTTTCTGCGATGCGATGGTCACAACAATCAGGGGTATATATAAAGATTTTTCATCTTGGGAAGCAAGAATATGGAAGGAAAACGTAGTCGGGAAGGTGCCCGAGGGGGGCACAACCCACCAGGGCGCGCCAAGGAGGGCAGGCGCGCCCTGGTGTAACATGCTCACCTCGGTTGCTTTCCTGTTTATTTCTTATTTTCCTAATTTTTGTAATATTCCAAAACTAACAGAAAATATTTTTGTGGATTTTTCGGAGTCCATTTACTTACCGTATCACGTACCTCCTCTTTTTCAGGATTCCGGAGTGTTCCGGAAGGTTTCTTTTATGTGTTCCTCCAGTGTCTTGGTTTGAATAATATTGCTTTCAACATTAATAGGTGTACCTGAGATATAATGTTTAATTCTTTGTCCATTGACCACCTTCGGGTTAGGACCTTCGGCATTATTAATCTTGATAGCTCCAGAACGATAAACCTCTTCGATAACATATGGTCCTTCCCATTTGGAAAGAAGCTTTCCTGCAAAAAATCTAAAACGAGAGTTGTACAAAAGAACATATTCTCCAACTTTGACTTCCCGCTTTTGAATTCTTTTGTCATGCCATCTTTTGACTTTTTCTTTGAATAGTTTGGCATTTTCATAAGCTTGGGTTCTCCATTCATCTAGTGAGCTAATATCAAATAACCTCTTTTCACCCTCAAGTTTGAAATCATAATTGAGTTCTTTAATTGCCCAAAACGCTTTATGTTCTAACTCTAGAGGCAAATGACAAGCTTTTCCATATACCATTTGTATGGAGACATACCCATAGGATTTTTATAAGTTGTTCTATCGGCCCAAAGTGCATCATCTAGTTTCTTAGACCAATTCTGTCGGGACCTATTGACAGTTTTTTCTAATATTAATTTTATTTCTCTATTGCTAAGTTCAACTTGACCACTAGATTGAGGATGATAGGGTTATGCAATTCTATGGTTAACATCATATTTAACAAGCATCTTACGGAAAGCACCATGAATAAAGTGTGAACCACCATCAGTCATTAAATATCTAGGGGCTCCAAACCTCGGGAAAATAACTTCTTTAAGCATTTTAATGGAGGTGTTATGATGAGCACTACTAGTTGGGGTAGCTTCTACCCACTTAGTAACACAATCAACATCAACCAAAATATGAGTATACCCATTAGAGGAAGGAAAAGGTCCCATATAGTCAAAACCCCAAACATCAAATGGTTCGACAACAAGTGAATAATTCAAAGGCATTTCCTAACGCTTACCGATATTACCAATTCTTTGACATTCATCACAAGACAAGACAAACTTACGGGCATCCTTGAAGAGAGTAGGCCAATAAAAACTAGATTGCAATACCTTGTGAGCAGTTCTATCTCCCGCATGATCTCCTCCATAGGCTTTGGAATAACATTTCCATAGGATTTGTTCCTGTTCGTGCTCTGGTACACAACGTCTAATAATACCAACTACCCCTTCTTTATAAAGATGTGTGTCATCCCAAAAGTAATATCTTAAATCATAGAAGAATTTTTTCTTTTGTTGGTATGTGAAACTAGGTGGTATATATTTAGCAACAATGTAGTTAGCATAATGAGCTTACCAAGGAGTGTTTTGAGAAACGTTTATTGTAGCTAACTGTTCATCGGGAAAACTATCATCAATAGGTAGTGGGTCATCAAGAATATTTTCTATCCTAGACAAGTTATCAGCTACGGGGTTCTCAGCTCCTTTCCTATTAGTGATATGTAAATCAAATTCTTGAAGCAAGAGAACCCGCCAAATGAGCCTAGGTTTAGCGTCTTTCTTTTCCATGAGATATTTTATACAGCATGATCAGTGTGAACAATGACTTTGGAATCAACAATGTAGGATCTAAATTTATCACAATCAACCACAACTGCTAAAAATTCTTTTTCAGTAGTAGCATAATTTCGTTGGGCACTGTCTAGAGTTTTGCTAGCATAATGGATAACATTCAATTTTTTATCAACTCTTTGTCCTAGAACAGCACCAACAGCATAGTCACTAGCATCACACATAATTTCAAAAGGCAAGTTCCAATCAGGTGGTTGAACAATAGGTGCAGAAGTTAAGGCTTTCTTGAGTGTTTCAAAGGCTTCTACACAATCATCATCAAAAACAAATGGAATATCCTTTTATAAAAGATTAGTAAGAGGCCTAGAAATTTTAGAAAAGGCTTTAATAAACCTCCTATATAAACCAGCATGATCAAGGAAACTCCGAATATCTTTAATATCTTTAGGACGTGGCATTCTCTCAATTGCATCAACTTTAGCCTTATCCACCTCAATGCCTCGTTCAGATATCTTATGCCCCAAGACAATACCTTCATTAACCATAATGCGGCACTTCTCCCAATTCAAGACGAGATTAGTTTGTTCACATCTCTGCAAAACTCAATCAAGGTTGCTTAAATAATCATCAAAAGAAGTTTCTTAAACGGAAAAAACATCCATGAAAACCTCCACAATCTTTTCACAAAAATCAGAGAATATAGCAGTCATACATCTTTGAAAGGTAGCAGGTGCATTGCATAAACCAAAAGGCATGCGTCTATAAGCATAGGTTCCAAAAGGACAAGTAAAGGTGGTTTTCTCTTGATCAGATTGTGATAAAGGTATTTGAGAGAAACCAGGATATCCATCCAGGAAACAAAAGTGTGTGTGCTTAGATAATCTTTATAGCATTTGATTAATGGAAGGTAGAGGGTAATGATCTTTTCTAGTAGATTTATTTAATTTTCTAAAATAAATTACCATTCTATAGACAGTGACAATTCTCTGTGGGATAAGTTCATTCTTATCATTAGGAACAACAGTAATACCTCCCTCCTTAGGGACACAATGAACGGGACTTACCCATCTACTATCAGCTATGGGATAAATTATACCTGCTTCCAGAAGATTTAATATTTCAGTTCTTACCACTTCTTTCATCTTAGGATTCAATCGTCATTGGTGGTCAACAACGGGTTTAGCATCAGGTTCCATATTAATCTTGTGCTGACATAGGGTGGGACTAATGCCCTTAAGGTCATCAAGAGTATATCCAACAGCAGCCCGGTGCTTCCTCGGGATTTTTAATATTCTTTCTTCCTCATGTTCTAAAAGGTTAGCACTAATAATAACAGGATATACATTTTTCTCATCAAGATAAGCATACTTCAAAGTGTCAGGCTGTCACAGCCCTAGTGTCACTTTGATTGCTAATGCATTCATGCATGCATTTTTAATTCATTTGAAAAAGAAAATGAGGAATGATCAAGCCTCATCTTTCAAAATTTTGTTAAATAAGTATATATAAATATTGCTTCAAATAGTTCCAAGAAAATGTTCCTGGTATTCTAATAAAATATTGGACTGAGGTAAAAATGCCATCCAATATTTTAGAAGCACAGAAACATTTTATTTTTGGGCATTTGAGTTAATCCAAATATTATTTGCCTAGGAATTATATTTGTTATATATTAAATATAATTCCAACAATTCTGAAACTTTTTATGTGACATTAGTTATTTATACCTAGCCCACATGATAATTTTCAAGATTTTTACAAATGGCTAGCTATTTTATTTTGAACCAAAATAAATGTCAGAAAAAATGGAAAACAAAAAACAGGAATAAAAGAAGAGAGGCTTACCTGAGCCTACTTACCTGTAGCCGGCCCAGCCAGCCCATCTGCCAGTCGTCTCCCTCCTCTCGCCAGTAGGCAGAGGGAGAGACAGCGCACGAGCGGGAGCGCCACCTCTTGCTTCGTGCTGGCGGCCTCCCCCGCGTCCTCTTCCCCCTGCTAGGAGAGACGTGTGAGCCTCCTCGTTCTCATCCTCTTCCCCTCATCTCTCCCCTCTCCTCTGCCTGAGCGCCACCGTCGCCGCCATTCGACGTAGCCGTGGCCATAGGCCACCCGCATCCCCTCCAGCGCGTCCAGAAGCCATGCCGCGACTCCTTCTTCGTCTCCACCGAGCGACGCAACGCCAGGAGGACCGAATCGCCTTCGAGCCGCCGTCTTCTTCCTCGGCCCCGGCGGAAGCTCGCCGTCGATTCGCGCCATCCTCAGCCTCCCCGAGCTTGCCGTCGACGCCATCGAATCCGCCTTGAGCCACCTTGTCGTTTCCCTCTCTCCCCGGCTCTCCCATGCCCCCTAGCCACCCTGGCCAGTCAAGCCGGAGCTCTCTGCCGCCAGCCATGTCGCCGCCGTGGCAGTAGCAAGCAAAGCTTGCTCCCGAGCGTGCATCCGTGCTCAGCACCTCCCCATGAAGCCGTAGACGCCATCAGCTCTTTTCCCCATGCTCTCTAGTACCGAATCCGAGCTTGGCCGAACTCCGGCAGTCGCCTAGCTTGTTGCCGGCCTCAACTCCGGCGACCACAAGCCCCCCTACTACCCCTGCTAGATGCGGCGCTTTGCCAGCTCGCCGTAGTCGCAAACCGCACCCGATTTGGAGCCCTGTAGCGCCGTTCCAGAGAAGTCCTGTAAGCCTCCACCGCGGTTTTGGTCGCCGCCGGCCCTGCTCCGGTGGGCGCCGACGTGGACCGGTCATTAGTGCCTAATTACCCTGCTAATGACCCCCCTAGCCACTGACAGCGGGCCCCAAAGGGGGTCAAACCCCTGGTCAGCTCGGGGATTAACCCTGTGTCAATGACGTGTGGGCCCCGGTCGTCAGGTTTGACCTGGACCCGGATCAGTTGGCTTGCTGACGCAAGCATGACCTCAGGCTGACGCAATTAATGAATTTCTGTAATAAAAATAATCCAGAAAATGTTTAAAACTTCAAAAATTCATAGAAAATAATCTGTAAGTCAGATTAAAATAATTTTTATATGAAAAATTATCAGGAAAATCCAATGAATCTGATGGTGACATTGTCATGCATGTTAGAGCAAGCTAAATAGGCATACTTGGACATTTTGTTCAAAACACATTATGTAACCTCACACATGGAGTTGAATTTGAACCTTGGGTTCAAACCATCTTTATTTAACATGTTGATAGATGCATTAGCTCAACCCAGCAATATATTGCCATGACATTATCATGCATCATTGTGAAGCATTTGCCGTGCGTAATTTATACCTTGCTTGTCCTTGTCGATAGACTTGCGAGACGTAGTTATCGACGACATCAAAGAACAGCTGTGGTCTTCCGATAAACAGGCAAGCAACCCCCCCCCCTTGAGCATATTCGATACAATCCCACTCTCTCGCTCTTGCTCTCATTTCAATGCATTAGGACAATGTGATTCAACTACTACTTGTGTTGCGGTAGATGAACCCACTCCTTTGCATGACATGTCCTTGTCACAGTAAATAGCTGAACCAAGCAACCTAGCATACATGGTAGATGCTTGAGCCATGTTGTGCTATCACCCTGTTATGCTTGCTATGCTTAGAGTAGTGTCAGGTCTGATTAATCTGGGTGATGAACCGGAGTGAAACGATTGTGTCTTGATGATGAGGGTTAAGTGTTGAACCTGTTTTGGTAAAGGTAGCGATGAGAGGCCATGTAGGAGTATATGGTGGGTTGTCTCATTGAAGCCGCTCATAGGAACTGAGTTCCGTGTTTGTATTCCCAGACTAGCTACTACCGCACATTGGGCTCCGGTAACTCGAGCTCTCTCGGCCTATTAACCTACCCTGTTGTCAGTCGGGGAGCCACAGTAGTTCGAAACAGTGATAGGTGTGGCACGGCCTGCGAAGTGGATGAACGGCCCAATCGGGACAGGCTTGGGGCCCTGCTCACAACGTTTGAGGCCATGGTTGGAAACCTCGGCCGGACTTCCAATATGGGTTCCAACTCAGATAGGCGACTACCTTGGACGTGAGTCATTGTAAGTTAACGTCCGTGGCCGACTCCCTCGCCTCGCTTCCGCTTGAAGGTTGCCGAGGTACCTTTCTATGTGCACATGGCGATAAGTGGCGGGAGCATGTGTGACGAAGTACACCCCTGCAGGGTAAACTATCTATTCGAATAGCCGCGTCCACAGATATGGACTACTTGGATGCTTATGCAGTTCATAGATAACTTAAATGGATAGTCTAAAATACTCTAGATAAGTGTGAGTGCTATGGATGGCTTCTCGTAGGAAGACGAGAGAGGCTCCATAGTGGTGTATTGATATGGTGAACATGTGGACTCGTGTGTGCTCTCTCGTAGGGAGACGAGAGAGTAGTGATACGTTGGATACTTTATCATATTTCAGTCTAGCCAAAGGTCAAAGCTGGCATTCTGCGGTAACACCACAATCCCGTTCATTGATACATGATGCATATGTAGTTAGTTCTGATGTAAGACTTGCTGAGTACCTTCGTACCCACTATTGCTTATTTACATTTTTGCAGAGATAGACGTTGTTCACTTTATGTTTCTTCTGACGATGACATCGACGGATTCGCTTAGTAACCCAGACAAGAGTCTGGCTCCTTTGGTAGGGTCGTTGTAGCTTTTCAGGCTCTTCCAGCCACTTTTATTAGATGTTTGTACTCAGACATGTAACTTCTACTTGTTGTTTGTATGCTCTGAATGTTGGGTCATGTGACCCCTCCTGCTTGTAACATTATACTATGTTGGCTCTTCGGAGCCTCCTAAATAAATGTTATGTTGTAGAGTTTTGTTGTGATGCCATGTTGTATCTACACATATCGTGCATATTGCGTGTATGTTTGAAATGCATTGGTATGTGTGGGATTCGACACCTAGCTGTATGCCTTTAGTAGCCTACTTTACGGGGAAATGCCTCTTTATGCTTCCACCGAGCCTTGGTAGCTTGCTACTGCTCCGGACACATTGATTGACCGGCGTGTATCTTTCTTGCTGTTGTTTCTGTCCCTTCGGGGAAATGTCTCGCAGTGTAATGGAGTCCATGTAGCCTGCTATGACTCATCTATGCGCAGTTGATGACATTTATGTCCCATGGCGTAATGGAGTCCCTGTAGCTTGCTATGAATCGTCTACACACGCTGATGACCGACACCTGCATTGTTGGGTTACGTATGCCTGTCCCAGTACGATTGTGCCACTTGGGTCTATAACTAGTCATGTCGACCCGGGTTCTTTGACGTGTGAGTGCTAGCGACATGTTCATATCCGTGAGCCTAAAGGAGCAAACGGTCCCGGCCAAGGTAAGGTGGCAGGCGTGGGTTACCATGCGTGAGGCCGCAAAGTGGTGTGACATGTTACACGCTGGATTCATATGGTTTAGGATCGGGGTCCCGACAGCGTTGGTATGAGAGCTGAACTGTGTGTAGGTTTACGAAGCCAAACTGGTCGATGTTTAGTCTAGTAATGCTTTAGTTATATAAGGGAATTGATTGTGGAAGGGAACATAAGGCTCTTTTTACTCCTTTCCTTGTGTCACTCTATTCCAAGTCACCCTCTTCTCTTCTACGGGGATTAAGGACTAGGCTTCTTACCTATCTGCTAGGATGACGAGTTACTGGACCATAGACTTATAGAATGGTCATGTATCAAGTCATGTTCCATCAGAGTCATGAGAAGTGATGCCTATGTTCTCCCTATGCCTTGAACCATGATGTTGAGCTGTTATGCTGCCCAAGTTTTGTGCAGGTTGTCTCATATTTCATGCCCGTACAGCCGTTATGCTGTCTGAGTTCTTCTAGGTTTAGATATGTTCCGGTGTTCGTCCTTGTTTCTGAACCCTGGTTTTTCCTTCAGGATGTCGCCAGTAACCCGGAGATTTGCTAGTCGTGGTCAGAACCATGGAGATGATAGGGATGAAGAAGATCCTCCCAACCCGCCTCTGTTGGCAGAGGTTATGTTAGAAGTTGAGAGGAACAAGCGTGCCACCAACCGTCCGTTGGAGCACATCGAGCAGAATACAGCCCATCATCCCGATGAGCTAGTATCCATCAGAGACTTCATCAAGTTGCAACCGCCCACCTTCCATCATTCCATTGAGCCACTGGATGCAGATGATTGGCTCCGGAGCATCAACAACAAGCTGCGTTATGCAAACATGGCTGAAGATGACAAGGTCACCTATGCCGCATATCACCTTGAAGGTTCTGCCAGCTTATGGTGGGAGAACTTCGAGGCCATGCGACCTGCAGGCCAAGCTACTTCATGGAAGGAATTCTGTGAGGCTTTTCGTGAGCATCATATTCCCCAGGCCCTGATAGATCGTAAACAAGAGGAGGTCTGCAATCTGATCCAAGGCAAGATGGATGTGGATGCCTATAGTCGAGAGTTTGGACGCCTCGCGCGTTATGCCCCAGAAAAGGTATCCACAGATGCCAAGAAGCAAGTAAGGTTCAGGAAAGGCCTTAGCCCCAAGCTTCGTCATGATCTCAGTCTGCATGAGTTCGTTAGCTTCCAGGTTCTTGTGAACAAAGCAATCCAAGCGGAGACAAGCAGGATGACCTATGAGGAGTCCCGCAAGCACACCCGTGATATTGGGTCATCTTCAGTTGCTATATCCCAGAAGCATAGGATATGGATCCCAAACGCCGCTCTTCCTGCTGGATATGCACTGAGGCCATCCTATGTGGCGCCTCATCTGCCGATGCCATGTGTTCCCCAGAAGAACCTCGTGAAGCAAGTGATCAACCCAAATCCACGTCCCACTTTTGGAGCATGCTTCAAGTGTAGCCAGCCAGGACATTACTCAAGAGATTGTCCTCCGCGTGGTTATGTTCCACCCTCTTCATCAAGTGGTGTTGTTCATTGCAAGCCGCCAACCAAGAAGCCCAATGTCAGGTCAGTTATTTATACTCGTGGATGTGTGCACCATGTAACTACAGAAGAAGCCCAAGATGATGTTGCCGTCATGCTTAAGACGCTTCTTGTCAATTCTCATCCAGCTTCAGTTCTGTGTGACTCAGGAGCATCCCACTCCTTCATATCTGAACGTTATGCCTCCTTGCATAACATTGCCTTCGAAGTTATGCCCTCTCCATTAGTAATTCAAACTCCAGGTTCCAAATGGAAAACTAATGCAGTAAGCCATGGGAACCAAATCCTTGTCGATGGTTTAGTATTCCTTGCCTCTCTGATAGCCCTCAAAACTTGAGACATCAATATCATTTTGGGGATGGACTGGATGACAGCTCATCATGCCAAAATTGATTGTTTCACTAGGTCTGTTCAGCTTACCCATCCTTCTGGCCAGATAGCCAATATCCAAACCCATATTCCACAAGGCTAGATATATTCTCTCAATGCCAATCCTCTTCCAGACCTTGAAAACATCCTGGTAGTTCGTGACTTCCCGGATGTCTTTCCAGAGGAACTGCCAGGTGTTCCACCTGACAGAGAAGTAGAGTTTGTCATAGACCTTGTTCCAGGAACCGCTCCAATTGCTAGGAGACCATATAAGATGTCACCCCAAGAGTTAGCTGAGCTTAAAATCCAACTCGATGAATCTTTGAAGAAAGGTTTCATCCGTCCTAGTTCTTCTCTATGGGCTTGTCCTGTCCTCTTCGTCAAGAAGAAGGATTGTACGGATCGGATGGTTGTAAATTATCGACCAGTTAATCTGGTCACGATAAAGAACAAATATATGCTCCCCAGGATCAACGATCTGTATGATCACCTCGCTAGATCCGCAGTCTTTTCCAAGATAGATATGAGATTAGGTTATCATCAAATCAAAATCGGGAATGGGACATTCCGAAGACGGCTTTCGTCACTCGTTATGGCCAATACGAGTACACCGTCATGTCCTTCGGTCTAACCAATGCCCCAGCCACCTTCTCCCGCTTAATGAATTCGATCATCATGGAGTATCTGGACAAATTTGTCGTGGTTTACCTCGATGATATCCTCATATACTCGAAGAACGAAGAAGAACATGCTGAGCATCTTAGGCTGGTATTGATGAAACTTCGAGAGCACCGCCTTTACGCCAAATTCTCCAAGTGTGAATTCTAGTTGCCAGAAGTGACCTATCTAGGTCATGTAATCTCTGTGAAAGGTATTGCTGTCAATCCCGAGAGAGTTCAAGCTGTCCTTGACTGGACTCAACCTGAATCGGTGAAGCAAGTTAGGAGTTTCCTTGGCTTAGCGAGCTACTGTCGCCGCTTTGTTGAGAACTTCTCCAAAGTTGCCAAACCTCTAATTGAACTCCTCAAGAAAGATAAGAAGTTCGAGTGGATTCCAAAGTGCGAGGAAAGTTTTCAGGAGTTGAAAAGACGACTGACTACTGCCCCGGTACTTGTACCCCCGGATTTCACAAAGGACTTTGTTATCTACTGTGATGCCTCGCGACAAGGTCTAGGTTGCATTCTTATGCAAGATCGTCATGTGATTGCCTACGCATCTCGACAGTTGCGTCCACATGAGGAGAATTATCCAACACATGATCTGGAACTTGCCGCAGTAGTCCATGCACTTGTCACTTGGCGACATTACCTTCTGGGTAATCGTTGCGAAATATACACTGATCACCAGAGTCTCAAATATATATTCACCCAACCAGATTTGAATCTCAGGCAAAGACGGTGGATTGAGTTGATTACGGACTACGACTTAGGAATATTTTACATCCCAGGCAAAGCCAATGTCATGGCTGATGCACTAAGTCGTAAATCGTATTGTAACAACCTCATGTTGCTACAAAGTCAACCACTTATCCACGAGGAATTTCGTAAGTTAAATCTTCACATTGTTCCTCGAGGATTCCTTTCTACCTTGGTGGCGAAACCGACGCTTCAGGATCAGATCATTGCTGCCCAGAAGTAGGATACGGGAATTTCCCAGATCAAGAGCAACATTGCCAAGGGAGATGCTCGTTCCTTCTCGGTAGATGATCAGGGTGTTGTATTCTTTGAGAACCGCTTGGTGGTTCCCAAGAAGCATCAACTTTGAGAGCTGATCCTTAAAGAAGCTCATGAATCCCCTCTCACGATTCATCCCGGCAGTACTAAGATGTATCAGGACCTACGCCAGAGGTTCTGGTGGACCCAGATGAAGACAAAAATCACTCAGTTCATTGCTAACTGTGATGTTTGTCGTCGCGTTAAGGCAGAGCATCAAAGGCCTGTTGGCACTCTTCAACCATTGGCTATTCCCGAGTGGAAATGGGACAAGGTCGGTATGGATTTCGTCACCGGCTTTCCAAAGACTAAGAAAGGGAATGATGCCATCTTTGTGGTCATCGATCGCCTTTCGAAAGTTGCTCATTTCCTTCCAGTTCAAGAAAGTATAACTGCTAGTCAGTTAGCAGACCTATATATTTCTCGAATAGTTTCTCTTCATGGTGTTCCTCTAGAGATCAATTCAGATCGTGGAAGTCTTTTCACTTCTCGATTTTGGGAAAGTTTCCAGAATGCTATGGGAACCCATCTGTCCTTTAGCACCGCTTATCACCCTCAATCAAGAGGTCAAGTAGAAAGAGTCAATCAAATTCTCGAAGATATGCTCAGAGCCTATGTTATCTCGTTCAGAATGAATTGGGAGAAATGTCTTCCATTCGCCGAGTTTGCTTATAACAACAGCTTCCAGTCTAGTCTGGGCAAAGCTCCTTTCGAAGTTCTGTATGGACGAAGATGTCATACGCCATTAAACTGGTCAGAAACCGGTGAAAGACAATTCTTTGGACTGGATATGATCCAGGATGCAGAAGAGCAATTTCACATCATTCGTGAGAATAGAATCTGAAAACAGCCTAGTCTCATCAAAAGAGCCAATATGACCATCGTCATAAGGACGTAAGTTATGAAGTTGATGAGAAGGCTTACCTTCAGGTTACACCTCTCAAGGTTACCCATCGTTTCGGTATCAAAGGCAAGTTGGCTCCTCGTTACATTGGTCCTTTTCGCATTCTTGCCAAATGAGGAGAGGTTGCCTACCAATTGGAACTACCCCCGCAGCTTTCAAAAGGTCATGATGTGTTCCGCGTTTCTCAACTCAGGCGTTGCTTCAAGGATCCTGTCCGCGAAGTAGACCACGAAACGCTTGATCTTCAAGATGACCTTTCATATCGAGAATATCCTATTCGTATTCTCCATGAAGCCGAGCGCAGCACTCGACGTCACAACATCAAGTTTCTCAAGGTTCAGTGGTCGCACCATTCCGAGGATGAAGCAACCTGGGAGCGCAAAGATCGTCTTCGGCTTGAGTACCCTGCACTCTTCCCGACTACTCCTGAATCTCGGGACGAGATTCTTGTTTAGTGGGGTGAGTTGTCATAGCCCTAGTTTCACTTTGATTGCTAATGCATTCATGCATGCATTTTTAATTAATTTGAAAAAGAAAATGAGGAATGATCAAGCCTCATCTTTCAAAATTATGTTAAATAAGCAATATAAAAATTGCTTCAAATAGTTCCAAGAAAATGTTCTTGGTATTCCAATAAAATATTGGACTGAGGTAAAAATGCCATCCAATATTTTTGAAGCACAGAAACATTTTATTTTTGGGCATTTGAGTTAATCCAAATATTATTGGCCTAGGAATTATATTTGTTATATATTAAATATAATTCCAACAATTGTAAAACTTTTTATGTGACATTAGTTATTTATACCTAGCCCACATGACAATTTTCAGGATTTTTACAAATGGCTAGCTATTTTATTTTGAGCCAAAATAAATGTCAGAAAAAAATAGAAAACAAAAAACAGGAATAAAAGAAGAAAGGCTTACTTGGGCCTACATACATGTAGCCGGCCCAGCCAGCCCATCTGCCAGTCGTCTCCCTCCTCTCGCCAGTAGGCAGAGGGAGAGACAGCGCACGAGCGGGAGCGCCACCTCCTGCTTCGTGCTGGCGGCCTCCCCCGCGTCCTCTTCCCCCCGCTAGGAGAGACGTGTGAGCCTCCTCGTGCTCATCCTCTCCCCCTGCTCTCTCCCCTCTCCTCTGCCCGAGCGCCGCCGTCGCCACCGTTCGACGTACCCGTGGCCATAGGCCACCCGCATCCCCTCCAGCGCGTCCAGAAGCCCTGCCGCGACTCCTTCGTCTCCACCGAGCCACGCAACGCTAGGAGGACCAAATCGCCTTCGAGCCGCCGTCTTCTTCCTCGGCCCCGGCGGAAGCTCGCCATCGATTCGCGCCATCCTCAGCCTCCCCGAGCTCGCCGTCGACGCCATCGGATCCGCCGTGAGCACCTTGCCGTTTCCCTCTCTCCCCTAGCTCTCCCATGCCCCTAGCCACCCTGGCCAGTCGAGCCGGAGCTTTCTGCCGCCGGCCATGTAGCCGCCGTGGCAGCAGCAAGCAAAGCTTGCTCCCGAGCGTGCATCCGTGCTCAGCACCTCCCCACGAAGCCGTAGACACCATCAGCACTTTTCCCCGTGCCCTCTAATGTCGAATCCGAGCTTGGCCGAACTCCGGCAGCCGCCTAGCTCGTCGCCGGCCTCAACTCCGGCGACCACAAGCCCCCCTGCTGCCCCTGCTAGATGCGGCGCTTCGCCAGCTCGCCGTAGCCGCAAACCGCACCCGATTTGGAGCCCTGTAGCGCCGTTCCAGAGAAATCCGGCAAGCCTCCGCCGCGGTTTTGGTCGCCACCGGCCCAGCTCCGGTGGGCGCCGACGTGGACCGGCCATTAGTGCCTAATTACCCTGCTAATGACCCCCTAGCCACTGACAGCGGGCCCCAAAGGGGGTCAAACCCCTGGTCAGCGCTGGGATTAACCCTGTGTCACTGACGTGTGGGCCCCGGTCGTCAGGTTTGACCTGGACCCCGGTCAGTTGGCTTGCTGACGCAAGCATGACCTCAGGCTGACGCAATTAATGAATTTCTGTAATAAAAATAATCCAGAAAATGTTTAAAACTTCAAAAATTCATAGAAAATAATCTGTAAGTCAGATTAAAATAATTTTTATATGAAAAATTATCAGAAAAATCCAGTGAATCTAATGGTGACATTGTGATGCATGTTAGAGCAAGCTAAACAGGCAAACTTGGACATTTTGTTCAAAACACATTATGTAACCCCACACATGGAGTTGAATTTGAACCTTGGGTTCAAACCATCTTCATTTAACATGTTGATAGATGCATTAGCTCAACCCAGCAATATATTGCCATGACATTATCATGCATCATTGTGAAGCATTTGCCGTGCGTAATTTATACATTGTTTGTCTTTGTCGATAGACTTGCGAGACGTAGTTATTGATGACATCAAAGAACAGCTGTGTTCTTCCGATAAACAGGCAAGCAACCCCCCCCCCCTTGAGCATATTCGATACTATCCCACTCTCTCGCTCTTGCTCTCATTTCAATGCATTAGGACAATGTGATTCAACTGCTACTTGTGTTGCGGTAGATGAACCCACTCCTTTGCATGACATGTCCTTGTCACAGTAAATAGCTAAACCAAGCAACCTAGCATACCTGGTAGATGCTTGAGCCATGTTGTGCTATCACCCTTTTATGCTTGCTATGCTTAGAGTTGTGTCAGGTCTGATTCATCTGGGTGATGAACCGGAGTGAAACAATTGTGTCCTGATGATGAGGGTTAAGTGTTGAACCTGTTTTGGTAAAGGTAGCGATGAGAGGCCATGTAGGAGTACATGGTGGGTTGTCTCATTGAAGCCGCTCATAGGACATGAGTTCCGTGTTTGTGTTCCAAGACTAGCTACTACCGCACATTGGGCTCCGGTAACTCGAGCTCTCTCGGCCTATTAACCTACCCTGTTCTCAGTCCAGGGGCCGCAGTAGTTCGAAACGTTGATAGGTGTGGCACGGCCTGCGAAGTGGATGAACGGCCCAATCGGGACCGGCTTGGGGCCCTGCTCACAATGTTTGAGGCCATGACTGGAAACCTCGGCCGGACTTCCATTATGGGTTCCAACTCAGATAGGTGACTGCCTTGGACGTGAGTCGTTGTAAGTTAACGTCCGTGGCCGACTCCCTCGCCTGGCTTCCGCTTGAAGGTTGCTGAGGTGCCTTTCTACGTGCACATGGCGATAAGTGGCGGGAGCATGTGTGACGAAGTACACCCTTGCAGGGTAAACTATCTATTCGAATAGCCGCGTCCGCGGATATGGACTACTTGGATGCTTATGCAGTTCATAGATAACTTAAACGGATACTCTAAAATACTCCAGATAAGTGTGAGTGCTATGGATGGCTTCTCGTATGAAGACGAGAGAGGATCCATAGTGGTGTATTGATATGGTGAACATGTGGACTCGTGCGTGCTCTCTCGTAGGGAGACGAGAGAGTAGTGATACGTTGGATACTTTATCATATTTTAGTCTAGCCAAAGGTCAAAGCTGGCATTCTGCAGTAACCCCACAATCCCGTTCATTGATACATGATGCATATGTAGTAAGTTCTGATGTAAGACTTGCCGAGTACCTTCGTACTCACTGTTGCTTATTTACATTTTTGCAGAGATAGATGTTGTTCACTTTATGTTTCTTCTGACGATGACATCGACAGATTAGCTTAGTAACCCAGACAGGAGTCTGGCTCCTTTGGTAGGGTCGTTGTAGCTTTTCAGGCTCTTCCAGCTCCTTTTATTATATGTCTGTACTCAGACATGTAACTTCCGCTTGTTGTTTGTATGCTCTGAATGTTGGGTCATGTGACCCCTCCTGCTTGTAACATTATACTATGTTGGCTCTTCGGAGCCTCCTAAATAAATGTTATGTTGTAGAGTTTTGTTGTGATGCCATGTTGTATCTACACATATTGTGCATATTGCGTGTATGTTTGAAATGCATTGGTATGTGTGGGATTCGACACCTAGCTGTATGCCTTTAGTTGCCTGCTTTACGGGGAAATGCCTCTTTATGCTTCCACCCAGCCGTGGTAGCTTGCTACTGCTCCGGACACATTGATTGACCGGCGTGTATCCTTCTTGCTGCTGTGTCTGTCCCTTCGGGGAAATGTCTCGCAGTGTAATGGAGTCCATGTAGCCTGCTATGACTCGTCTACGCGCAGTTGATGACATTTATGTCCCACGGTGTAATGGAGTCCCTGTAACTTGCTATGACTGGTCTACACACGCTGATGACCGACACCTGCATTGTTGGGTTACGTATGCCTGTCCCTGTACGGTTGTGCCACTTGGGTCTATAACTAGTCATGTCGACCCGGGTTCTTTGACGTATGAATGCTAGAGACATGTTCATATCCGTGAGCCAAATGGCGCAAACGGTCCCGGCCAAGGTAAGGTGGCAGCCGTGGGTTACCGTGCGTGAGGCTGCAAAGTGGTGTGACATGTTACAGGCTGGATTCATATGGCTTAGGATCGGGGTCCCGACACAGGCAATTGTTTTAATTCAAACACAAGATCACCTTTAGGTGGAGGAGGACCTCCTAGACTTTCAAAGGCAAATTGTGTTTTAGGAGAGGTTGTTGCTCAAAGAAAATTTTATCTATTTCATTTCTTTCATGCAAGTGCATATCATTTTCATGGTCTAGCAAATATTGTTCTAGTGGATCAGTAGGAGGTACGGCAATAGAAGCAAGACCAATTATTTCATCCTTACTAGATAACTCTTTTTTACGAGGTTGTCTACTAAACTTGGAAAAGTTAAACTCATGAGACACATCACGAAAATTAACACTGACGGTTTCTCTCTTGCAATCTATAGCATTGACGGTGTTCAAGAAAGGTCTACCGAATATAATGGGACAAAAGTCATCTTGTGGGGAACCAAAAACTAGAAAATCAGTAGGATATTTTATTTTTCCACACAAGACTTCAACATCCCTAACAATCCCAAGTGGTGTGATGGTGTCTCTATTAGCAAGTTTAATAGTAACATCTATGTCTTCTATTTCAGCAGGTGCTATGTCATTCATAATTTCTTGGTATAAGGTAAAAGGAATAGCACTCACACTAGCACCCATATCATATAAACCATGATAGCAATGATCTCCTATTTTAACTGAGACAACAGGCGTGCCAACTATGGGTCTATGTTTATCTCTTTCATCGGATTTAGCAATTCTAGCAGCTTCTTCACAGAAGTAAATAACATGCCCATCAATATTTTCTACCAAGAGATTCTTAACCATAGCAACACTAGGTTCTACTTTAATTTGTTCAGAGGTTTTAGGTGCTTTAATATTACTTTTGCGAACCACAGTTGATACCTTAGCATGTTCCTTTATCCTAACAGGGAAAGGAGGTTTTTCAATGTAAGCAGTAGGCACAACTGGATCAACATTGTAAATGATAGTGTCATCTTTAGCTTTTACTGGTTCTTTAATTTGTTCTTTAATAGGGGGATGATATTTCAACCACTTCTCCTTAGGGAGATCAACATGAGTAGCAAATGATTCACAGAAAGAGGCTACTATTTCAGAGTCAAGTCCATATTTAGTGTTAAACTTGTGAAAAGCATCGTTATTCATAAAAGATTTAACACAATCAAACTTAAGCTTAATACCTGACTCATTACCTTCGTCGAGTTCCCAATCTTCAGAGTTGCGTTTAATTACTTCTAAGAGATACCACTTGAATTCAACAGTCTTCTTCATAAAAGAACCAGTACAAGAAGTATCGAGCATGGATCGATCATTATGAGAAAGCCGAGCATAAAAGTTCTGAATAAGAATTTCTCTCGGGATATCATGATTGGGGCATGAATATAAAATTGACTTAAGCCTCCCCCAAACTAGAGCGATGCTTTCTCCTTCACGAGGCCAAAAATTATATATATAATTCCGATCACGATGAACTAGATGCATAGAATTAAAATTTTGGTGGAATTCTAATTGCAATCGATTACAGTTCCATGATCCAATATCATCACATAGCCTATACCATGTCAATGCTTTTCCCTTCAAAGATAGAGGGAAATACTTCTTATTAACTTCATCTCTGGATAAACCTGCAAGCTTAAATAATCCACAAATTTTGTTCACATGTATTAGATGCATATCGGGATGTTCAGTTCCGTCTCCTGCATAAGGATTAGCTAGCAGTTGTTCTACCATACCCAAAAGAATTTCATAACCAATATTTTCAGTAGGTGCAATAGGTTGAGGGGCAACTAATTGTGGTTCCGGAAAGATACCCCGAACAAACCCCTGAAAAGGATTGTTTTCCATAGTAGCAAGTGACAATAAATTTCAACACGTAGTATAAGTTTTTCCTTACCAATTACCACTTACCAAGAGCGTTTCATTCCCTGGCAATGGCGCCAGAAAAGAGTCTTGATGACCCACAAGTATAGGGGTCAATCACAGTACTTTCGATAAGTAAGAATGTCGAACCTAGCGAGGAGTAGAAGGAAATGACAAGCGGTTTTCAGTAAGGTAATTTCTGCAAGCACTGAAATTGTAGGTAACAGGTAGTTTGATAGCAAGATAATTTGTAACGAGCAAGTAACGGTAACGATAAATAAAGTGCAGAAAGATAGCCCAATCCTTTTGTGTCAAAGGACAGGCCAAAACAGTCTCTTATAATTTCATCTAGTCACTTTCATCATGCTGGATTGATTTGCGTTTGCTACTTTGATAATTTGATATGTGGGTGGACCGGTGCTTGGGTGTTGTTCTTACTTGAACAAACCTCCCACTTATGATTAACCCCCTCGCAAGCATCCGCAACTACAAGAAAAGTATTAAGATAAAATCTAACCATAGCATTAAACATTTGGATCCAAATCAGCCCCTTACGGAATAGCGCATAAACTAGGGTTTAAGCTTCTGTCACTCTAGCAACCCATCATCTACTAACTACTCCACAATGCATTCCCTTAGGCCCAAAGATGGTGAAGTGTCATGTAGTCGACGTTCACATGACACCACTAAGGGAATCACAACATACATATCATCAAAATATCGAACACATATCAAATTCACATGATTACTTGCAGCATGACTTCTCCCGTGACCTCAAGAACAAAGGTAACTACTCACAAATAATATTCATGCTCAAGATCAGAGGGGTATTAAATAGCATAATGGATCTGAACATATAATCTTCCACCAAATAAACCATATAGTAATCAAGTACAAGATGTAATCAACACTACTAGTCACCCATAGGTACCAATCTGAGGTTCCGATACAAAGATTGAACACAAGAGATGAACTAGGGTTTGAGAGGAGATGGTGCTGTTGAAGATGTTGATGAAGATTGGCCTCCCAAAGATGAAAGGGGTGTTGGTGATGATGATGGCTTCGATTTCCCCCTCCGGGAGGGAAGTTCCCCCGGTGGAATCGCTCCGTCGGAGGGCAAAAGTGCTCCTGCCCAAGTTCCGCCTCGAGACGGCGGCGTTCCATCCTGAAAGTCCTCTACTTATTTTTTCTAGGACAAAAGACCTTAAGTACTAGAAGATGGGCACCAGAGGTAGGCTGGGCTGACCACAACCCACCAGGGCGCGCCCTGGTGTCTTGTGGTCACCAGGTGGCCCCCCTTCGGTAGTTATTTTCTCTAGTATTTTTTATATATTCCAAAATAATTCTCCGTGAAGTTTCAACTTATTTGAAGATGTGCAGAATTGGTATCTCTTATATGCTTTTTCAGGTCCAGAATTCCAGCTACCGGCATTCTCCCTCTTTGTGTAAACCTTGCATATTATGAGAGAAAAGGCATTAGAATTACTCCATAAAGCATTATTATGCATAAAAACATTATAAATAACAGTAAGAAATCATGATGCAAAATGGACATATCACTAACCTCGCCCAGGACGAAGCCAGCTGCCAGATCGTCCGCCGTGCGCCGCCCGACACGCACATGATCCTTGAGCAGCAGCGCCAGTGCCAGGACCGGATTGTACATGATGTCGCGGTGGTCGGGCGCCAAAACCAGGCCACCCTCGCGTGTGAAGTCCCTTCGAGCAGCGTAGGTTGTCGGGCCTGAGCTGCCCCCGTCGGGTGGTTTGGCCCGTCAAGTTCAAGCCTGAGCTGCCCCCGCACTACGGCGGCATCCCCGACCCCATGGAGTTCATCCAACTCTACGCGCTGAGCATTGAGGCAACGAATGGCGACGACAAGGTCATGGCGAACTGGTTCCCGATGGCCCTTAAGGATGGCGTGCGCTCCTGGCTCATGAACTTGCCTGAGGATTCAATCTCTTCGTGGAGCGAGCTCTACGAGAAGTTCGTCGCCAACTTCAGGGGCATGCACGATCGCCCTCTCTCCGTCAACGACCTACGGCGTGTGAAACAGCGCCTTGGAGAGACCCTACGCAAGTACATCTAGCGCTTCAACTAGGTGCGCAACAAGATTGCGCTTGCCTCGGACAAAGCCATTAACATGGCGTTCACCAACGGTGTCAAGGACGTCCGGATGTGCGAGAAGCTCTCCATCACGAAGCCTAAGCTCAGCTCTGGAGCTGTTCAACATCGCTGACAAATGAGCCAAGGCTGAAGAGGGCGTCTGTTCATCAACGATGACCCAGACGCCGCGCCCGACGATGGCAAGGTGAAGGGCAAGGAGGTCAAGCGCAAGGGCCCTGCCGTGCTCGCGGCGGAGCCTAACCAGAAGCGCGGTCGCGACCATGATGTGCCCGAGATGGACCGTCGTCCGCTCTACATCTACCACAACATGCGCACCCACAACACCGAAGACTGCCAGGAGCTCAAGGCCCTCTGCAACGAATGCGTCGCGGAGGCGCCCGGACCGCAATGACCGCGACACCGGCCGCGAAGGCGGCCGCAGCGACGGCAGGTGCGACAACCGCAACGGCAACCCCCACCAGGGCTGGCACGAGCAGCCTCGTGAGGACGCCTGGCGCGATCAGCCGCGTGAGGGCGCCTAGTGTGAACGGCCTCACGAGGCGCGCCCTCAGGACAACGGTGCTCTCCCGCCGTTGTCGCCGCCCCCCAGGAGGAACGACAACAACCAGAACCATGAGGGGGCTGAGGGCTATCAGGAGCCTCGAGTGGTAGCATGTATCCTCGGCGGAGCCCATGCCCCCGCATCGAACCGCCGGTTCAAGAAGTTCTCTCATGAGGTGAACGCCGCTCTCTAGAAGCTGAAGACCGCACGGCCCCTGAAATGGTCACAATACACCATCTCCTTCGACGCCAGGGACAGCTTCAAGTCCACGGCTGCTGCGGGCGCGCTTCCCATGCTGTGCACTCCCACCGTCAGCAACATCTTAGTCACCAAGACCCTCATTAACGGAGGCGTCGGCCTCAACGTGCTCTCTGTCGGGACCTTCAAGACACTCCAGGTGCCTTACGACCAGCTGATGCCCACCAAGCCATTCTCTTGGGTGACCGATGGTTCCACCATTCCCCTAGGGCAAGTCCGCCACGCCGTCACCTTCGGCACGTGCGACAACTACCACACCGAGCTCACCGATTTCGACGTGGTGCACATTGGCCTCCCGTACAATGCGATCCTAGGGTACCCGGCATTGGCCAAATTCATGGCGGCTACTCACCATGGCTACAATGTCCTCAAGATGCCTGGCTACATCGGCGTCATCACCATCGCCTACGACGAGAAGGATGCATTATGTTCCCTCGAGCGCGCCTACAAAGCTGTCGCAGCCGAGCATTCAGACAACGAGGGAGGTGCTGGGCCCCATGAGGCCACGCCCCCGAGGAAGAAGTAGTCGCTGCCTGTCCAGGGCCCCGCCAAGACGAAGGACGTCGCGCCCGGCACCAGCGCCGCGAGCCCTAAGACCGCTATCGGCGCCCGCCTCCCTCTAGCATAGGAAGGCGCGCCCGGCGCCCCCCTCAGGCCAGGCTCGGGGGCTTCCACCTGGAAAGCGTCTGACCTGACCAGCGTGACGAGGAGGTGCTCGGGTACCACCTGGAGGCGTGCCTCAGTGCACGCTCCCGCAAGCAAGGAGTACGGCACCAGGAGCGCAAGAGTTCATCACCCAAAAGATTAGCAAGCTGCATGAGGCACGGGCCATGCACGGCGAGAGTTACCCGGGGCGTCCTACCAACCCGATTGGTGTTCCCGGGGAGGATAGCAAGGTGCGCATGTGCGTCGACAACGCGGGCCTCAACAGAGCCAGCTCCCAGGACCTCTTCTGGCCATCGCGTGTTGGCCTGTGTTGGGGCATCACCACCAACTATGCCCGCTTGCCCTTTGGCCTGGAGAATGATGGCGCTCCCTTCCGCAGGCTGGCACAGCTCGCGATGGTGCCTTGCGAGGCGTCAGGCCCTCATGGGCCCTCAAGGCCTCAGGAGCCAGCCGGCCGTTGAGAGGTGAACACCCATGTCACGCTCCGCCAAGCAACCTGATGCTTTCGCAGTAGCATGATTGCTAGCTGACTTTTTGGTTTGTTCACGTCGAGGGCGCCCTTCGGGCTGCATTATCCGCAAGCGGGCAAGGGTCCTCCCCTGCAGCATCCGCACTTTTTGGTTGTGTAGCGAATTTGGTTATCCTTTGATGAATTCATGACGCTTGCTTAAGCCTTGCGCCTGGTGCTTCTTCACCACCTGCAACTGTCGTGCCTTTGCGACTCTTCTCTCGGTCGTCCCATGACTGGGGCTGGACACGGCGTCTGTGCTCGGGTCCATCCCTGCAGCGTTGAAAACCCAAG
Organism: Elymus sibiricus; assembly: GCA_039707655.1. Taxonomy (NCBI): domain Eukaryota; kingdom Viridiplantae; phylum Streptophyta; class Magnoliopsida; order Poales; family Poaceae; genus Elymus; species Elymus sibiricus. Next base: position 246,443,645 of record CM077675.1, read on the forward strand.
CGATCGAGCTCTACCTCGCGGGCCTGCTCTCGTGCACGTTACCTCACAGAGGTCCCTAGTGTCTCGCCCTTTCATGGAACCATCGCGACCAAGCGAGTAAGTGCGCGTCCCAATATTGTATGACTGCCAGTGTGGTGTTTCGCCACCTCGGGCACCACGCGTCCGGCGACCTTTCCCTTGACCATTCCATGTAGGAACTCGACACGGCGTCTGTGCTCGGGTCCGTCCCTGCAGCGTCGCTAAAACCGAGTGACCGAGATCTATCTGGTGGGTCAGACCCGCACACGTCACCTCATTGGGTCCTCGGTGTCCAACCTCTCCATGCGGTGGCCTCGGGACACGCATCGCCCCCATGTCCCAGGTTACATGAGCACACAACTGCGTCAAGAGCCAGGTGCAAACCACCTGAAGACCGAGGAAGGAGCTCCTGAACCCTGTGCCCAGAGCGTCCGACACCTCCGCAAACGCCGCCCATCACCCTCTCACGTAAGAATGAGGTTGGGGATGTACACACCCCAGAGACTCTGAAACAGAGCTCCCGCCCACGCCCAAGTGGAATACCCTAACTCAGCGCTGGCGGAACGGTCGAATGATGACCATGCCTGCGCCCAAGCGGAAGCCCCATGCTCTGCGCTGGCTGAAAGGTCGAACCGCGACCATGCCCACACCCAAGTGGAAGCCCCATGCTCTGCGCTGGTGGATAGTCAACTGAGTGTTGGGTTCTACTGTAGGTGCATCGCATGCGAATTAAAATGTTCCTACGCGTAGAACATCCAAGAACATGCTACAGAGATGGACCACAGCTCGTTACCACTGGACACGCAGTGCCGTGTAGCGGAAGTAGAGTTGGGGCAACGCGTTCGCGTGGTCCGTCTCCTCCTCATTCGATCTCCCTCGAATAGCCGATCCGATCTCCCTCGCGCAGCCGGTCATCGGATCCCACGTACAGGTTCGCCGGAGCGGCACAACTGCACCACCTTTAACAATATTTGCGCGTGCAGGAGGAACACCGTGCGGCGGACTGCTAGGTCCGATCACATAGTTCGGCGGCAAGTGGAGGTGGCTAGTTGCAACACATGCAAAGCCCTAATGACGGTGCCGAAGTGATCAACCAGATGGGTGTGCCGCACCTCCATTATATATAGGCATCCAACGCGGGCTCAACTCTTGGGCCTCGCACGGATCCTAAAGCCCACGTGTAGTTCCCTCCCTTAAGCGCGCGACCCCTTAGGTTCTCGTTCACTTGGCCGCGAGTCAGATCACATCCGACTTGACTAGTCGGTAGCGGCCTCTAGCAAAGCGTTCCGACTCCAAGTGTCCGATGAAGCTGGTTAGGCGAACATGTACTTCACACTTCTGTTCCCTTTGCCACACGATATATGTTGTCGTGCTCAAGGCAACATGGTCATCCTTATTGCCACACAACCTCTTTCTCGTTCCGGTGAATTCGACCAACACTTCGGATTATCTCATAATCCTCATCGCATGGCCATGCTTATCCAGGTCGGATCACCCGAGGGGCCCAGAGTATATCTCTCCTCATCGGAGGGGCAAATCCCATCTTGCTCGACCACGTCTCGCAGCATGGGTCTGGACAAGCCCGAAACCTACCTTTATAACTACCCTGTCACAGAGTAGGGTTTGGTCAGCCCAAAGCAAGTCTGTCACCATCCCGAGTACATGCGCCAGCTCAGGTCTTAGGACACAGAACGTATGTTGTACTAGAGACTCATAGATGACCTATCGCTGCGTCTCATAGTTGGGTCTGTCCAACTCAGACCTTATCTCGACTCGGATCCAACTATGGCGAATCTGACCAGATCTTTCCGAGTCCATATTATCTGGCTAGCATCCAATGCTACATGGTCAGTGAGACTGGACCATCCACCGTGTCATATGCTAGTTTAACTTGTTGTGCGTCCACACAACTCTTTCGACTAGGGACCATTTAGGACAGTTATCATACAATGCATAGTCTCACAAACAAGTCACGTATTGTCGGCGTTCTGGGATCGGGGGTACCCAGACCTGCCTGCCTGCGGCCCAGGGCGTGGCCCACCTAGACGGCCCGGTATGGCCGGGCGACGAACCCCACAAGACAAGACCCTCGCGAGGGCCCCGGCCTCGCGAGAAGAACAACGCCAAGACCCCCAGATGAGCGGTCTCCCCAGGCTGCCTCCCGAGGAGGGGAGATTCCTATGCAATGCCCAGCCTCAGGAGGCTACGATGACGTGAGCCGTGATGACCAAGGCAGGCGGGCGCCAGCGGGCGCAGCGGAGACAGTTTCCTCTTTCGTGCTAAGAGGGCAAGGACGAACGCGGGTTCCCAAGGAAACCCACCAAAGGTGATACGGGGCACGCCCATGTGCGTCGATCTTTCACGAATTGGAGGTGGATTTGTGAATGAACACGAAGAACACAAAGAACACGAGGGGGAAATCACAAGAGAAACACTCAAAAACAAGTCCAATCACACATCCACTATACTCACATCCACACAAGATCCACAAGGATACAAGAACAACAAAGGGAAAGAGGATACATGGTAGAGTTCATCCCAAATCCCATGGGGAGATAGGGCCTTTAATCCACTAGGGATCTTCCCGTTCAAGGGGCCTTGACATCACTCCGGATCTTCTCACGTAGAGGGGAACCACTCCACGGGGGAAGGGAGATAATGGAGCTAGGCTCAACAAGTGTATTCGCTAAACCTAAGCTAACCTTAGGAAGAGGAGGGCAAGGAGTATATATAGTCCTAGGCAAAACGAAGGGGTACATGGGCCAAAGCCCGCGGGCCTGTGCGCAGTCAGGGTCCGGACGTCCGGACGCGGTCGAACGTCCAAGGCTTCACGGTGGTCCGGACGTCCGGAGGGGGCCGGTCGTCCGTGGTTTCGGCTCTGGATCGGGGTCTTCGGATTTCCAGACGGGTCCGGTCGTCCGGGTGCTGGAGCGTGTCGGACGTCCGGTCGGGGTCGGTCGTCCGTGCGCTGGAGCGTCCTGGAGTTCCCTGGCGAGGTCGGTCTTCAGACGTCGGACGTCTGAGGCTGTCCGGACATCCGAGGCTGTCCGGACGTCCGAGAGCTGGGCCTTGTCCGCAGCTTCTCCCTTTTCCTTTCCAGCTTGACGTCCTCCGCTACAAGCATCCTCTAGACCATCTCCATTTCCATTATACCTGATCACGCAAAGGATCTCCGATTGAGGTAGCATCCAAGTTCCATGAACGTCAAAGAGAGAATCATATAGGAGAGATGTCACCTCGTGTTCAATAGCACGTGCCCGTGCTCTAGTCATGGGTCCCTTTGTGGCTTGGTGTGATGGTGTGATGTCCGTAGGATGCTCCGCATCATCCCCTCCCCCTTGGGAAAGATCCGTCCTCGGATCAAAATCTAAATCACCATGGGAAGGAAATGGCGTCGCCGTGTCGGAGTGAACGGTCACCAAACACTCATCATCATCAAACTCGAAATGGGCACTCTCCAATGTCACACCGTCAGGTAATTCCTTCAAAAGGAGCAAACATGACAGACACTTGGAAAAACAAATGTGGTTAGCGTTAGTGCAAAACCAAGCATTCAAGCGGTTATTCACCGAACAAGTGTCGTCAGCATGCATAACATATGGTGTGACAAGGGATTGTGTCATGACATGTAAGCATATGGATTGAGCACAATCTAAGGCGTCATGGAGACAAGCATGAAAATGTGAGGTAGTGATGCAAATATGTGTGACAATATAATAAGCATCTACCTCATGGTCATAGCAAGCGTGCACAAAGCAATCAACAAAAGGTCTATGGTAGGCATATGAATCATTCACAACACCAAGTAAAATTAAGTGTCTATACACATGGGGTAATCCGAAGTGCAAGGCAATCCAAGCATAATGTGCATATGGTGTAGTGAAGATAGTGTGGCACTCAACACAATAGAAAGAGCAATTGGTCATCATGTGTGAGGCAATCAAGTCAAGCATGTAGCAAGAAATCGGGCATGGCATATGTGAAGGAATGATAAGGGTGCAACCAAACATATGAGAAGAGCAAGTAATCCACAAGTTGGATGCAACACACAAGGTATATATGTCATGAGGCATGGAAAGATGGCAAACAAGAATGGGAGCAATATCCCTAACATGTGTGCAAGTATGCGGTCCAAGATGACCCATACATGTCATGGTACAAGCAACACAAGTAGGGTGAGCCATAATATCCATGCTCAAGAAGGATGTCACCTCAAAAGCATGACCTTGTGCGTCCGTCACAATGCCGATGCGCAAGCAAGTGCGATGTAGAATCGTGTCGGTGTAGCATGGCTCGCTCTCAAGAGCTCGAATCATCAACTCACGTGAAGTGGAAGTTGACATGTAGTCGAAGTATCCTACACATGCACACAACAAAGGCAACAATGTATGTGCATGGTAGACAAACACATCATCCATCATGATGGTTTTCTTCTCTTGCACATAACAATTAGAAACAAAAGTGCTTGAATAATAGGATGCAACAATGTCTATATTCATGGCACTAAGCATATGGTGCAAAGAAGGAAGGCAAGCGTGCTTCACATGAAAGACGTCAGAAACTCCAATAATATGAGAGAAAGCTATGCGGGCAATCTCATTAGAAAAATTAAGATCATTGTTGCACTCAATACATGGCAAATCATCTAGCATGAGAGAGGCAACATATGGAGACATATGACAATAAGCAATATCACTCATATGCAAAGCATGGCAATGGTTGTCATCAACCGCATAAAAGGAGCACATCGGTGATGCAACACAAGAAAGCATAATGATCATGCCGTGCAAACTAGTAGTGCGAAGATGCAACATACTAGAGGAAATCATGTCAATCATGTCATGTGAGCAAATAATGGGCATAGGCAATGCACATGACATATCACAAGCATGAAAACAAAGCAAGATCAACGTGTCATCATAGGCATGGAGCCGAAAGCAAACATGGCAATAGTAAATAATATTTCCACCAAGGTTGCAAGTACACATACAAGTCATATAGTCAAGTGTAATGTGTAATGCAAAGCATGGGTCACAAATGCATGGCAAGAGCATAGAAATGAGCATATCTTGCAAAGTGAACACGGCAATATGGGCAAAGGATATATAATGGCCAATAACCCATAACCATGTGAGGGCCATGTAGAAGAAATGCGCATAGTCCTTGCGCGAGGGGAATGGTTGGAGACACATTCCGGTAGATCCCAAAGCATCGGTGCTCTCAAGAGCTCTTTTCGTCAACTCATGGGACTGTGAGGTTGACGAGTAATCATGAGTACCTACACACAACAAAGGCAAAGGGAAAATTGTGTGCGCGTGGTATATGTATACATCATCCGTTAGGATGTGCATGTGCTTGTGTTCATGAGCACAAAATATCCAATGCTCAAATAAATGAGATGCATGATATAAGAACATGTCATCCGTCATGAAAGGTTTGTTTTTATGTATAGCATAATGGAGACTAGAAATATGTAATGCATCATGAGAATTATCGGCAGCATTGTTATTAATGGTATGCGGATGGTGCACACAATAATTGGGATCATGCAATGGATGGGATGTAACAAAATCTCCTAACATGTATGAGGAAACTATTGGGGTCTCCTCATGTGCAATAGCGGAAGCATAATTAGGGGAATATGGACAACATCCAAAACAAGGCATATCCGTAGCTAGGTGGTCATGGCATGTCATATGTGAGCAATTGCGCAAATGATGCAAAGGGAGCATGGCAATATCATCACAAGAAAAGCAAATGCCAATAACCATTGGTTTGTCATCTATGCCATATGTGCAAATTGGATTAATTTTTATGGTATATGCATAGTCACTATGGTGAGATTGCAAAGATGCAATATGGGAGATTTCACACATAGCATATGACAAGTCAAGCGGATTGTCAAACATGATGTGACCTATAGAGTTTTCACAAGGTATCCTATGCAACATGGCATCATAACTAATAGACTCCACATGAGAATGGTCAAACTCATCATAAATGGGCAATCCATCACATGAGGAAGTCGCATAATCATGAAGCATAGCAATAGGTGGAGCATCATCATGCAAGCAATCAATCTCAAAATAGTCCACTAGTGGGACAAGAGCATCACCTTCACCTATGTTACCTTGTTCGTTCCACTCGTGTGGTGTAGTTGAGGTGGTAAAGACCAAAGCGTGGTCATCTTCATCGTGATGGAACCATGTGGGGGGTGCGTCATATTCCACCATGGCCATCATCTTGTCCAAAGGAAGGACGAAGTCATCAAGGATCAGCGCGTCATCGTATATGGGACCTAGCACCAAAAGAGAAGACACAATAGAGGTAGAGGTTAAGTTGTTAGAAATCAAAATGGCCTCACATGACCTATCAACTACCTCACTCGCTCTATGTGGTGGTGGATCACTCACTCCCTTTAGGTAGTTGCACTCATGCTCACATATGGTGGAGTCACTCATCTCACTCAAGAGGTGGGGGTTGTGGCTCTCCTCACATAGGAATTGGGGCAACTCATCATATATGGGGCTAGTGGTGAAGTCACTCTCACTCTCAATATGGTGGCAACAGTCTCTCAACTTATCTCCAAACGCCGCCGTGGTCGAAGGGAAAATCCCATGCTCAACCAACTCGTCACCGTCGCCGTGGATGAAGGCCGAAGATGGCTCAACATCACTCTCGCCTCCAAAGATGGAAGCGTCATCCTTGCTCGCCACCTTGTCGCTCGCCTCCAAAGCATGTTCCTTGAGTGGCTCCGTAGTCGTGGTCATCGCCATCGTCTTCAAAAAGAGTTGTGGTAGACTCGGCATCGTCAATGCCACAAAGAGGGATGGCGGTGAAGTCATACTTGGGAGCGTCGTCTTGGAGCTCGTCGGGCTTGGACATCTTGGTGGTACCATCCTCATGCTCGTTGTCGTGGAGCTTGGTCGTCGCGAAGTGTGCTCGGGGTCGAGTAGCCTTGGCCTTGAGTTCATGTTCCGCCATGAGAGCACCAATGTAGAGGTCTTCGAGAGACTCGTAGTTGTTGTGGAAGATATTCTTGGCGATGTCGTTGTTCAATCCCATCATGAAGTGGAACTTCATCCAAATGGGGTTGTCCACACCGGCTCGTCGCAAGGCTTTCTTCATCTTCATGAAGTACTCATCGAGGGACTTGGATCCTTGTTTGGTGTTCTCCAATTGGCGTTGAAGATGTTCCGTGTATGTAGAAGGCACAAACTCTCGTCGCAACGCTTTCTTTAACTGGACCAACTCATGTCGAAGCTCATTGAAGATGTGTGAAGCCACCATGTCGACACGTAGTTATGGAAGTTTCTTGTGGCGCACTTCACTTGATCTTCGGGAGGGACTTGAAGTAGCTTGAGGTAGGTGTCCATCTTGTGCTCCCAAGCGAGATACTCCTCGGGGTCTTGACTCCCAAAGAAAGGAATCTCGTGGTCGATGTCGGGGTCGTAGTAGCTCGTGGAAGTCGCGGACTTGAGCTTGGGGAGCTTCTCTTGAGGTGCTTGTCAGTGAAGATGCCGCATATCCAAAGGCGAAGATGCCTTGAAGTCGCTTGTCGAAGATGCCAAGGTAAGTGGTGAAGTCGTCGAGCGGTGGTTGGTGTCGAGCTCGTGACCTTCACTCTTGTTCTTTGTTGTACGCCTTGATGTTTGCGTCGTTATGTCTTCATGTCGTTGAAGGTGTCGATGCCGAGGTGATCTTGCCGGAGATGGTAGCTCGGGAGCATGTGCACTTGAGCGTCTTCTCGAAGATGAGGAAGACCGCTTGCGGTTCTTGATGAGGACCTTGAGCTCCTCCATTTGAGCATCCCACTTGGCGTCGATGAGGTTCTTCATGGCATCGAACTCGTCGTTGTTGTTGTAGACCGAAGGAGATGATGTGCTTTGCCTATCCATCACAAGACTCGAGCAAAGGTGAGTGGGAAATGAGATAAACAATACCAAAATACCGTTTCCCAAAGTTGAGGATGTATCTCGTTTCACTCAATGTGAAATGCAAGAATAGGGGAATTGGTACCGGACTTGTTCACTCACACCTACAAATAAAGCTTATTGAGTGGCTTGGTTAGGACAAGTGGCACAAAATTCAAGCAATTGTCAATTCAAGATATCGAAAATGTTGAGGAAGATTCACAAAATTGCAATGCAAAGCAAATAGATCAATAGCTATGGTGGCACTAGGAACACACACACGGATAGAAAAATGGGATCCGCGCAACCAAGGAATGAGCACAAAATGTGAGAGACCCGGGAAAAGCTCGTGTTGCACGGATACTAGAAGAGACAATAGCTCGATTGCTCAAATGGGCTAGATACGCACTAGTGCACCAACCTAAAAGAGGAAACGTGCCGTCTTCAATCCCAAGTATATGTATGATCCAATAGTATGAACTATGCAAAATGGCTCAATGCTATTGCTATTGCTTAAGCTCTTATGTATCTCCTCTTTTGCTTAAAAGCTTTTTCATCTTTTCTTTCTCTTTTTTTTATGCTTGATGCTCGAACCAAGATATGAGACAAGTATGATGGATATGCACGGAAGAGACTTAAGGCACAATGTAGATAACAAGATGTTTGCACGCTAAAGCTAGCTATGCGGCATAAGAGTATCACTACGGTGCACAAGTAACGTGGCCCGGCAATTCTCAACTCGCTAGTCTCAATGGGTAAGGTACGCAATAGGCTCGAAGCGATCAATGCAATGGCAAGGTAATGGACAATGATGTCGTCGAGATTATCGTCCTTGCTTACGGTTGGGGTGCCAAAAGGCAAAGTGGCCGATGTCGATGTCGAGGCCGAGGCGATGATGAGTGGCGGCGTTGTCAATGTAGAACCGTCCCTAATTAGCCGAAACAACTTAGGAAACGGAAACCGCAACTCAAAATCTCAAACAAAATTGGGTTAGGGAAGCGGAAGTTTTTGGTGGAAAAGCTATGCGGAAGTTATGGTGGAGGCCTAGGCAAACTTGCTAAAAATTTCAAAAAATATGATGGAATCAAATGGGTATGAATCTATTTTTGTGGGAAGGAGGGTGTCAATAGCTACAAAACGAGCTAAAGAACGTCAAAATCGGAGTCCGGATGAATTAATTATGGCCAAAACAAGAATCAGCCGATGTCAGTGTCTACAGGATACGGACGTCCGGAAGGAGACGGACGACCAGGGCTCGGACGTCCAGAAGGTCCGGAAATCCGTGATTTCGGGTCTGTTTAGGGGTTCCGGACGTTCGGAAATGGTCGGACGTCCGGTGCTTCGGACGGGTCCGGACGTCCGTGAAGGGCCGGACGTCCGTAGGGTCTGGGTCAGCTCAGGATTTCAGATCCGGGACGCGTTTTGGGGCGGAAAATTCGATTTTCGGGGTCAAAAGTGATGGGGAAAAAGAAAAAATTGGGGGATTTTGTGGTGGGGAAGTTAGATCTACTAGCCAAACACGAAATCCATGGATCCAAATCAACAAAATCTCACAAGAACCAACAAATCACAAAAATTTTGGTGAGGCTATTTTTGATGGAGATTTTCAAATTGGGACGAAATAAAGCAAAATTAGGCTAGAAAACGGTGGGGGATACTCCAAATTCGTGATCAACGTGGCTCATGATACCAATATGATACGGGGCATGCCTGTGTGCGTCGATCTTTCACGAATTGGAGGTGGATTTGTGAATGAACACGAAGAACACGAGGGGGAAATCACAAGAAAAACACTCAAAAACAAGTCCAATCACACATCCACTATACTCACATCCACACAAGATCCACAAGAATACAAGAACAACAAAGGGAAAGAGGATACATGGTAGAGTTCATCCCAAATCCCATGGGGAGATGGGGCCTTGAATCCGTTGGGGATCTTCCCGTGCAAGGGGCCTTGACATCACTCCGGATCTTCTCACGTAGAGGGGAACCACTCCACGGGGGAAGGGAGATAATGGAGCTAGGCTCAACAAGTGTATTCGCTAAACCTAAGATAACCCTAGGAAGAGGAGGGCAAGGAGTATATATAGTCCTAGGCGAAACGAAGGGGTACATGGGCCAAAGCCCGCAGGCCTGTGCGCAGACAGGGTCCGGACGTCCGGACGCGGTCGGACGTCCGAGGCTTCACGGCGGTCCAGACGTCCGGAGGGGGCCGGTCGTCCGTGGTTTCAGCTCTGGATCGGGGTCTTCGGATTTCCGGACGGGTCCGGTCGTCCGGGTGCTGGAGCGTGTCGGACGTCCGGTCGGGGTCGGTCGTCCGTGCGCTGGAGCGTCCTGGAGTTCCTGGCGGGGTCGGTCTTCAGGCGTCGGACGTCCGAGGCTGTCCGGACGTCCGAGAGCTGGGCCTTGTCCGCAGCTTCTCCCTTTTCCTTTCCAGCTTGACGTCCTCCGCTACGAGCATCTTCTAGACCATCTCCATTTCCATTATACCTGATCACGCAAAGGATCTCCGATTGAGGTAGCATCCAAGTTCCATGAACATCAAAGAGAGAATCATATAGGAGAGATGTTACCTCGTGTTCAATAGCACGTGCCCGTGCTCTAGTCATGGGTCCCTTTGTGGCTTGGTGTGATGGTGTGATGTCCGTAGGATGCTGCGCATCAAAAGGTTTCCACTTTGATGCAACAACACCAAGACCACGAGCTCGGCAGGACGTATATCATCGCCGAGCCCACCCCTGCGTCACGACCAATTGCTTTGCAGATGAAGACCGCCTTTAGTCAGGATAAGTTATACCTCCTGTCCCCTTTCAAATTTGGCCGTTGTGGGATCCCTTCCTGCCTGTGCGATAAGGGAAGAGGACCAAGGCCACTATAAATAGGGACTAGCCTCCACCGTGCAGAGACACAGGATCCATCACCACCCGAGTGCCCTCGCGATGTCGCTCACCACTGTACATGTTCATCACCGAACCTCCTCGTAAGGCCAATCCACCCAAAGCAGGAGTAGGGTTTTACACCGCAAGGTGGCCCGAACCTGGGTAAATCTCTGTGTTCATCTTCTCGCACTCTCGCGCATCGTCGACGGGGTCTAGCTGGGGAGCGGCAGGCTTGAGGCTTTGAGCTGGTGGGGATCTTCGCACACGCCCCAGAGTTCGAACCTTCTTGGGTCTGCGGAGCCCTAATTCTGACATTTGGCGCACCAGGTAGGGGCGTGTCGAGATCTTCCTTCCGGTTCCACTTCGTCTCTGCTTCGTCGCTCCCATGGCCGACGCCCGCCGAGTCTGCGCCGAGCGCCGAGCTGCCCGCGTCGCTCCGCCTCTCCCGCAGCTAATGCTGCCACTGGTCCAGCCGTTCAAGAGCAGCAGGACTCGTCACAGCCACCCTCCGTGCGGCGCGACGGCCGCACTCCTACACCATCCCTCGTCCCCGCCTCGGCAACGTCCTCTCACGCTCGCTACGGGCCGGCGAACGAGTAGGCTACGCTAGTCATGGCGCGCGAGCTGCTGCGCTATCACACCGCCCGTGACCGCTACGACGACTGGCTTGGTCGCATTGCTGAGCTTGTCAGTGTCGTCGGCGAGGCCCTGGCGCCCTCCCACTCGCTCCGTCCTACGCCCTCCCAAGTGGGTGACGTGGCCCACGGCGTGCCTCCCCCTCCTTCCCTGCACGGCGTCGCCCCTGAGCCCAGGCACGAAGCGCGCCCGCGCAACCAGCCGCGCGGGGCGCCAGTGTAGGCAAGAGATGAAGCAAGCTGCCAGGTGGTGCCACGGCCACAAGGTGATGCGCGTGTGCTCCCCACACCGCCACGTCGTCATCAGGACCATGCACCGCCGGAGGCCGCAGCGCATGGACATCAAGACCTAGCTCCCCTCGTACGCGCTGCGCCTGTGAGTGGAGCAGCTTGGTGCGCCTTCACCCGGAGCTGCGCCGCGTCAACTTGCCCGGCAAGTTCAAGCCGGACCTACCTCTGCGCTATGATGGCACCCCCGACCCCACGGAGTTCCTTCAGCTCTACGTGTTGAGCATCGAGGCGGCAAGCGGCGACGACAAAGTCATGGCGAACTGGTTCCCCATGGCCCTCAAGGGAGGCTCTCTCTCCTGGCTCCTCAACCTCCCGGAGGGGTCGATCTCTTCCTGGGATGAGCTTCGCGAGCGCTTCATCACCAACTTCCAGGGCACCCGTGACCGCGCCCTGGGAGTGAATGACCTACGGCGCGTGAAGCAGCAGCCGGGCGAGACCCTGCACAAGTACATACAACGCTTCACAAACGTGCGGCTCAAGATCCCGAAGGCGTCGGACGAGGCCATCATCTCGGCGTTCACCGATTGCGTCAAGGACGTCAAGATGAAAGAGGAGCTCGCCATCCATGATGAATTGTGCACGTCCATGGAGATATTCAACCTGGCGAACAAGTGCGCAAGGGCCGAAGAGGGTCGCCTCCCCCTCCACGAGCTTCCGGAGGCAGACCCTGAAGACAAGAAGGCCAAGGCTAAGGAGGCGAAACGCAAGGGCGGCTGCGGTGCTGGCGGCAGAGCCCAAGATGAAGCGCGGATGTGACCAGGATGAGCCCCCCAAGGATGGCCGCCCGTTCTGCATCTTCCACTACACCCGCAGCCATAACACCGAAGACTGCCAGGAGCTCAGGACACTCTGCAACGAGCGCTTCGGCCTCCACCCCGAGCGCGGCGACCGTGGCTACGGCCACGGCGGAGGCCGCTGGGACAGCCGCGAGCCACGTCAGGACTGGCGCGACCAGCTGTAAGAGCACATGTATCCATGTGTGGTTTTGGTAATTGATGACAATCCCTATGGACTAATGATTGCCTTGAGTTATATTCGAAGGATTTGTCCATAGGCACTTCTTGAAGTACATGTGTTGGTTTCAAGGAGTTTATATGGTGACCAAGGTGGTATGTAAGGTTTTATCCAAAGATTGGTCATGTGAGAGTTGATCTCATTGCAAGCATGTCTTGAAGAAGAAGATTGTGAGAACATTGATGTTTACCTTCAAGACATCATCTTTGTGAATAGAGAAGAGAAGACACAAGGTTGATCAAGATTAAGGCAAAGAATGATTCAAGTTGATCAACACACAAAGCGTAGAAGATGTACCAAGTGGGATCAAGTGATCCCATGGTATGGTAAGCATTGTTCATTACGCTTTGTGTACTAACCCATGGTCTACGTGAGAGTTCTATGTGGGGCTAGGTATATTTCCATGGGCTTGCGTCAAGAGGAAGATCTCATACAACCCATGGAGGATGACATCAAGTGGTGATCGTCATCAAGGTTGCGGTGTGCAAGTTCAAGTGAAGCATCACGGAGAGATCATGCTTGAAGCTTGCCGTCCATTGTGGTGACAATGGACTTGTGAAGATGTGCCAAAGAGTGGCTCACCCATAGTGGAGTATGGGGGAGCAATCAACTAGTCTTCATCAAGCCAACGCAATCAAGAAATGTGGTCCATCTTGAGAAGGACAAGATCGTCATCATCTAGCTCAAGTGGACTATGCGCAAGGCAAAGGTTTGACCTTGATAGGGTTTTCTATTTTACCGGTCTCATGGTGGTAGTTGGGAGACCGGATTATAGGATCGATAGCCGTACTATCAAGGGGGGCTCTCAAGTGAGTAGCTTGATCATATCGTTCGTTGAGAGCTCAAACCATTGCATTCTTGGCATCATCATCTTTCTTGGTTCTTGGTTGGCTTTTCTCTATGTGGGTTATTAAGCTTATGGTCAGCTTCATGACAAGCTCAAGTTCATCGAAAACGGAGTCCATATGCATTTTCTATGATGTTTTCGATGTTGGAGTTTTTGCCGGTTCTTCATTGATAGAGGTTTCACATCTCTATATCATTGGCATTTTCATACTGCCTCTTCTTAGGATAACGAACAAGCTTGAGTTTGCTCAATTCGGAGCTCGTATGCGAAAGTTATGGCAGTTTTAGTGCCAGAGCTGTTTTTCTCTGAACAGGCGGTAGTACCGCTCGGTACCATGGTAGTACCGCTTGGGCGGTACTTCCGCTATGTACTACCGCTGCTACTTCCGCTTATATTTTGTTCTCTAGTCAGGGTGGTTTTCTAGACGGTAGTAGGGCGGTAGTACCGCCCGCGCGGTACTACCGCTCTCTAGTACCGCTTCTACTACCGCTTATTTCTGGGGTCTGGCGTCTTACTGCATCCCAGCGGAAGTACCGCTGGGTAGGGCGGTAGTACAGCTACGGCGGCACTACCGCCTTGAGGTTTCTGCCGTTTTGCACGTTTTCCCTAAAAACTACCACGCGGGCGGTAGTACCGCTCAGCCGAGTGGTAGTACCGCTTGTGCACGACCTGTGCACATAACGGTTGGATTTGGGGAGGCCTATAAAAGGGGGTCTTCTTCCCCATTGCTCTCTAACTCTTGAGCTCGCGTTCTTCCCCCATTGTTGACCTTCTTCGAGCTTGCTAACTCTCAATCCCTCCAATGATTCTTGCTAGTTCTTGAGGGAAAAGAGAGAGGAGATCTAGATCCACATTTCCACCAATCACTTTCTCCTCTATGTGAGGGGAACCCCTTGGATCTAGAGTTTGGAGTTCTTCGTGTTCTTCTTTGTTCTTCCTCTCATTTCCTCCATAGCATTAGTTGTTGTGGTGGGATTTGGGAGAGAAGGACTTGGGCACTTCGTCTGCCCTTGCCATTGCATTTGGTGCATAGGTTTGAGTTCTCCACAGTGATACGTGGAAGTGAAGTTTGAGAAGCTTATTACTCTTGGGTGTTTGAGCACCCTAGAGCTTGTTCCTCTTGTGTGCCTTTGCGCCCTAGACGGTTGGTGGTGCCTCGGAGCTCGATCATTTTGGTGTAAAGCTCCGGGCAAGCGTCGGGGTCTCCAATTAGGTTATGGAGATTGCCCTGAGCAATTTGTATGGGTACTGATGAACCGCCCCCAAAGGTTGCCAAAGTGTACGGGTACCGGTGACCGCCCCCAAGGGTTGCCATTTGTACGGGTTCGGTGACTGCCCTCAAGGGTCCCTTAGTGGAATCACGGCATCTTGCATTGTGCGAGGGCGTGAGGAGATTACGGTGGCCCTAGTGGCTTCTTGGGGAGCATTGTGCCTCCACACCGCTCCGAACGGAGATTAGCATCCGCAAGGGTGTGAACTTCGGGATACATCGTCGTCTCCACGTGCCTCGGTTATCTCTTACCCGAGCCCTTTACTTGTGCACTTTACTTTGTGATAGCCATATTGTTTCTTGTTATATATCTTGCTATCACTTAGTTGTTTATCTTGCTTAGCATAAGTTGTTGGTGCACATAGGTGAGCCTAGTTGTTTTAGGTTTTGTGCTTGACATATTAAACGTTAGTTTTATTCCGCATTTGTTCAAGCCTAAACCGAAATTATTTTAAAGCGCCTATTTACCCCCCCCCCTCTAGGCGACATCCACGTCCTTTCACCAGCCTTGCGAGGACCGTTGGCGTGACGAACCTCACGACGGACCCCAGCGCGATCAACCTCGCGAGGCACGCCCTTGGGGCAATACCGGCCTACCTCCGCTGCCGCCGCCACCAAGGAGGAACGACGATGACCGGCGAGATGACAGGGCCGGGGGCTTCCAGGAGCCCCGTTCGATCGCCTGCATCCTGGGTGGTGCACAGGCACCCACCTCGAACCGCATCTTCAAGCAATTCTCTCGTGAGGTGAATGCAGCCCTCCCAAAGCTCGAGGCCACGCGCCCTCTTAGGTAGTCGAAGTACGCCATCACTTTCGACTCCAAGGATCACCTCAAGTACTCGGCCACCGCAGGCGCGCTCCCCATGCTCTGCACGCCCACCATCAGCAACATCCTCGTCACCAAGACCCTCATCGACGGTGGGGCTAGGCTCAATGTCCTCTCTGTCGAGACGTTTGAGACGCTCCAGGTGCCCTACGATCAGCTCATGCCAACCAAGCCCTTCTCAGGAGTGACCGATGGCTCCACCACTCCCCTGGGGCAGGTGCGCCTCCCAGTCACCTTCGGCAAGCGCGATAACTACCACACTAACCTCATCGACTTCGATGTCGCCCACATCCACCTCCCGTACAACGCCATCCTCGGGTACCCTGCACTCGCCAAGTTCATGGCGGCAACCCATCATGGCTACAACATCCTCAAGATGCCGCGGAGCGGCGGTGTCATCACGGATGCCTACGATGAAAAGGATGTAGTCTGCTCCCTCGAGCGTGCTTACCAGGCTGCGGCGGCTGAAAACTCTGACGACGAGGACGGCATCCTGCCTCCTGAGGACACACCCAAGAAGAACAAGCAGATCCTCCCCAAGGGTCGTCAAGGGACGGAGACCCCCAAGAGCGGCACCTCAGGCCCCATGTCCATTGCGGGGGCGCCTCTTCCTCTCGCATTGGAAGGCGCGCCCAGTGCTTCCCTCGGGGCGGGCTCGGGGGCTCCCACCTGGAGAGCTCCCAACCTGACCGGTGCGATGAGGGAGGTGCTCAGGCACCATTTGGAGGCACGTTTCGACGTGCGCCCCCACAAGCAAGGAGCACGGCGCGAGGCGCCAGGTCCTTGGGTTTGTCGCATGAGAAGACTGGGCACGGCGTCTATGCTCGGGTCCGTCCCTGCAGCATCGATAAACCCAACGGCTGAGCTCTGTCTGATGGGCCGGCCCCGTTCACGTCACCTCCTGGGGTCATTGGTGTTTGGCCTTCTCATGCGGTGGCATCCGGAGGTTCATTTGGCGCAGGTTGTCCCCACCACACAGGTTTTGTAAGAGCGCCCCGCGCCAGAAGACCCAGGCGCAACCCACCATGAGGTAGGGCCTCGTGAGACCCGTGTTGGTTCATGGGTGCCCAGATACACCTCCTCAATTTCTCCCGTGACACTCTCACGTAATAACGAGTGGGTTGTATACGCCCGGGGTCCCCCGAGGACGCGAAGGGGCCCCCACCCACGCCCAAGTGGAAGCCCCATGCTCCGCGCTAGCGGACGACACGGTCCACCAATGACTATGCCCACGCCCAAGTGGAAGCCCCATGCTCTGCGTTGGCGGACGACGCGGTCCACCAATGACTATGCCCACGCCGAGTGGAAGCCCCATGCTCCGCGCTGGTGGATAAACAACTGAGGGCGCCCTAGCGGCTGCACCAACCTCGGGATGGCCTCTCGGCCCCTTCACGCAGCATTTCCCTGGGATGCACGCGTGAGGGTGCTGGACAGGGTCTACGCTCAGGTCATGCCTGGCGCGTTCCACCTCACTAGGTCTCTGGCACCTGGTCTTCTCTCGTCCCTCCCAGGCAAAAGCTGGCGAGGAAAGGTATGGGAGCCGCTCGTACGTCAAGGGGGACCCCTGGGCATCGCGACCCAGGGGCCTCACTAGTCATGTAGCCCCTCACCCCTTGGTCTCGTCCTGGTGATCTGGACGCCCCAATGGCGGTCGAGGTATGCGCGGGATTGGGCCCTACCGACGCAGAGCACTAAAGCGCTCCAAATCGACTCCGTTGTCGCCATGTCTCCTTCGTGAGGGCTGCTCGCACGTCAAGGGGGACCCCTGGGCATCACAACCCAGGGCCTCACTAGTCACGTAGCCCCTCGCCCCTTGGTCTCGTCCTGGTGATCTGGACGCCCCAACGGCGGTCAAGGTATGCGCGGGATTGGGCCCTGCCGACGCAGAGCACAAAAGCAAGCAGGAAGGAAACAAGGCGCAAAAGGAAATAACAGAATTCAAGCAAATTATTACAAACACAGGATGTTTTGCAGTTCAAAGAAGTCTTACGCCTCCACGAGGCATGATAAATGTTGCAGGTCGGAATCTAGGAGGAGGAGCCGTCATCGCCACGGCCGCCGCCGCCGCCAATTGCCCCGGTCACGTCGAGCTCATCGTCAACGTCGCCGTTGATGCCTTCGTCATCGCTGCTCGCCTCTGCCGCAGGGGGCTCGACGTCGGGGACGCAGCCAAACTTCTTCATCAACGCATCCACGGAATCCTTCATGGCCGTTGCCGCAGTGGCGCGGGACTCAGGGGCAACTGAGGTCATCACCGTGTTGAAATCAAAGCCGGGCTCACGGAGGTAGAGGTGGCTGAAGATGCATGTCGCGGCCACGGAGACAAGGCCGCGGCACTCGCCTTCCAGGATGGCGTCCACCCTGGCAACCGTACCTTCGAGCACGTGAGCGAGCTTGGAGGAGAGCCCGGTGTAGCCGCCCTCAGGAGTAGCCAGCGGCTCCCCAAATCCTCCCCTGCAGATGAAGCGCAGCGCCCAACAAAGCCTAAGGTCGATGGAGGGGAAGGCGTCGCGCTCCGCGGCCGCCTTTTCCTCAGCAGCGGCAAGGGTCTTCACCCTAGCATCCAGCTAAGCTGTCGTGTCGGAGAGGTGCCGGGCATGGGACGCCTGCGCCTCCGCTACCTCGTCCTTCAGCTTGGCCAGGCGCTCACTCTCCGCGGCTTGGTTAGTAGCCGCCTGGGATAGCAAGGAGTCGCGTTCGGAGAGCTTCTCCTCGCGAGCCTTGAAGTCCACTTACCGCTGGTGGAGCTACTGCACATGCGCGGCTCGCTCCTCCTGAAGGGTCTTCAATTTGGTCTCTGCTTCACCACAACGCTCAGCGGCAACCGCTGCCTTGGGCAGCGCCGCGTAATGCGCTGCCTCGGCTTCGGCAACCTTCTTCCTGCTCTCCGCGGCGGCAGCCTCAGCCCGACCAGAGGCCGTCTTCATGGCTGCGTCCGCCTGGAGCCACCCGGAGATAAGCTTCAGGCGCTCCCCCGCGATGGAGTGCCTGTCGGCGTCTTGGAGGTCGGCCCGGATCCAGCCGAGCACGGTATAAGCCTCGTCCAAGGTGTCGGGCCCGACCAGAGGGCCACTACCCGCGATCGCGAGAGCCTGACCAGGGGGTGACACCGACTTGTCGACTGGAGCTGTGTCCAAGGGAGCGGTGGCGTGGCTGGCCTGGGGCGCTGAAGGTTCCAGCCTCTCCTGGGGCACGACGAGGGCGGACGGCTTCTCAGTCTGATGGCCCACGGGGGCTGACCCCTCCTGAGGCCGCGCCGCTACGTCCTCAGGGGCGGACTCCGTCTGAAGGGGGGAGGGGATCGCCCCCTCTACCGGCACTGGAGTCGCCATGGCCGCGGCAAGGAGTGCCGCCTCGTGAGCCTCCGCACTCTTGGAGACCGGCCTCCCAAGCGGTGTCGTCGCGGCGTCAGGAGAAGGCCTTACGACCACGAGCTCGGGCGCGGTGCCACCAGGACACTCAAAGGTCGCGCCAAGTTGGCGTGACGCGCTCCCACGCCCGCCGCGTCCATGGCCAGAGGCTGATGGCGCCCTCCGGACAGGGGGCTCCTTCAGCTCGGTGCTCGCCTTCCTCTTCTTCGGCTCGATGACGACCCTGACCGTCAAGGAAGGAAGGGGCCGTGAGTACGCACACAATTTAGAATCAACCAAAGGGAAGGCAAGTTACTTACTCGTCGTCCATGACCCACCTCCTCTTCCTCTCCACGTCGTCAAGGGCCGGGACGCCCCTGCTTTTCTTCGGTGTGGCACTGTCGCCCGGAGGGGTGGCGAGATCACCCCGAGGGGCCGCGGCTGGGGGAGCCACATCTACCCTAGCGGCGGTCGCCTCATCTTTCGGCTGCGGCTCGGGTGGAGACGAGACCGGCGTCTCAGTCGCCCTACTGGAGCGCGAGGAGTCTGCCGGAGGAGGCGTATCCACGCGCTTCTTTGGGGTCGCTCGGCCGGATGCCAGCGTGGTCTGGGAGGCAGGCCTTGGCCTCCTGAGGGCCCTGACGAAGTGCTGGGAGTCCGCGACCAGGAGCTCGTCGGCATCGTCATCGTCTTCGAGATTGTGGAGGAGCATGCTCTGTGACGGGGGAGACACCTCCTCCAAGCCGTCATCCACGGTCTTCTCCGAGTCTCCCTCGCCGCTGGCATCGCCGGAGTACACTGGCACCGGGGAGTTGGGGCGCTCGGGCGGCGTGAGCCCGCGCTCGTCAAAGACGGGCATGGTGGCAACCAACTCCCCCTTGTCGTCGCAACGGTACAGCGGGGCATAGGCCTCGGGGAGGTCCCCGGGATCACCATGGAGCAGGATAACCACAGCCCTGCCCAGATCCTCACCGGTCAGGCTGGTGGGCCAAAGCCTGATGGTGTCCCTCGCTCCGTCTAACTCCCACATGGGCTTTGAGTTCGACTGGAGCGGCGCCAGGCGCTGCGTCAGGAACTCCTTCACTATCAACGTTCCGGTCAGTTGCTTGGCCTCCATGTCCTGGGAGATCCGCTCCAAGACGGGCTTCGCTCGGGGATCGGTGAGCTTCGCAGAGCCCCATGCGAGGGTCTTCTCGGGTAGCCCCATCGGGAGTTCCAAGCACGGATCGACGCCCCGGGCATCTAAGAAGACCCAGTGGTGCCTGAAGCCTTCCACCTTCTTCCCGGCCTTCAGGAGCATGTTCCCGTTTTGGACCGCGACGGAGGAGGTGCACGCCGACCGCTGCGCACAGTCGTGAAGCCGCAGGCTGAAGTAATGGCGGAAGAGGGCCACTGAGGGCCTCACGCCTACAAAGGCCTCACAGTAGAAGGCGAAGATGGACAGGAGCAGGATGGAGTTGGGCTGATGATGAAGGGCCTGGATCCCGTAGTGCTCGAGGATGGCGGAGAAGAACCCCGAGAAAGGCGGGACGAGCCCGGAGAAGACACTGTGAAGGAAGAAGGGATAGACTATCTTCGCCAAGGTGCGCTGCTCCGTGGAGCCGCACCAGATCAACGTCTGCCCCCACTCATTGGTGTGGCCCGCCGTCAACGAGAGCACGGGGTTGAGGTC
Source organism: Elymus sibiricus (assembly GCA_039707655.1). NCBI lineage: Eukaryota > Viridiplantae > Streptophyta > Magnoliopsida > Poales > Poaceae > Elymus > Elymus sibiricus. The sequence continues at coordinate 246,464,363 of CM077675.1, forward strand.
CCCCTCCTTGGCGATGGTGGATTCCGTAAGCGCCGGCGCGGGAGAAGAGGAGGTCGAGGCCTGGGCCTCAGGCTTCGGCTTCCCGGCGGGCGTCATCTGAAGGATTCTAGAGGTTGGAGGAGCAAGAGGAATGATGACACTACACTGAGATCTGGGAGAAGCTCTCGCAAGGGAAAGGGGATCTGAGCAAGCAAGCAAGGGCACAAGGAAGGAGAACAATGATGTCTCGGCAGCAGGCGTCAGGCTTTTGTCGGCCTGGGCGGTTGCCAAGGCGACATGGGAGCGGAGGCGCCCGTTTCCTGCTGCGCGCCATGCATCGAGACTGGCCCGTGGGCGGTTGGAGCCCGTGGCGTTCCGGCCTTCTTTCCTTAGCTTCGCCCCGAAGCCAGCCCGAGCGCGCCTTGGGCCCGGGGGCTACTGTCGGCGTTCTGGGATCGGGGGTACCCAGACCTGCCTGCCTGCGGCCCAGGGCGTGGCCCACCTTGACGGCCCGGTACGGCCTAGCGACGAACCCCACAAGACAAGACCCTCGCGAGGGCCCCGGCCTCGCTAGGAGAACGACGCCAAGACCCCCAGATGAGCGGTCTCCCTAGGCTGCCTCCCGAGGAGCGGAGATTCCTATGCAATGCCCAGCCTCAGGAGGCTACGATGACATGAGCCGTGACGACCGAGGCAGGCGGGCGCCAGTGGGCGCAGCAGAGACAGTTTCCTCTTTCGTGCTAAGAGGGCAAGGACGAACGCGGGTTCCCAAGGAACCCCACCAAAGGTTTCCACTTCGGTGCAACAAGACCAAGACCACGAGCTCGGCAGGACGGATGTCATCGCCAAGCCCACCTCTGCGTCACGACCAGTTGCTCTGCAGGCGAAGACCGCCTTTAGTCAAGATAAGTTGTACCTCCTGTCCCCTTTCAAATTTGGCTGTTGTGGGATCCCTTGCCGCCTATGCGATAAGGGAAGAGGACCAAGGCCACTATAAATAGGGACTAGCCTCCACCATGGAGAGACAGAGGATCCATCACCACCCGAGTGCCCTCGCGAGGTCGCTCACCACTGTACCTGTTCATCACCGAACCTCCTCGTGAGGCCAATCCACCCAAAGGAGGAGTAGGGTTTTACACCGCAAGGTGGCCCGAACCTGGGTAAATCTTTGTGTTCATCTTCTGGCACTCTCGCGCATCGTCGACAGGGTCTAGCTGGGGAGTGGCAGGCTTGAGGCTTGAGCTAGTGGGGATCTTTGCACACGCCCCAAAGTTCGAACCTTCTTGGGTCTACGAAGCCCTAATTCCGACACGTACTTGTTAATACACATCATTCATAATGTCCAAGGACTATCTTTATTCATAAACACATAGGAAATATCATCATACATGTTGCCCCTAGGGCATATCTCGAACAGTCTCCCATTTGCACTAGAGTCAATCGAATAGACATCGAATGCCCATAGCTCTAATGTGCCCCTCATGTTTGGGTTATGGAAGCGGCTTAGTCAACGGATCTGCAACATTTTCATCCATATGAATCTTGCATAAATTAGTATCACCATTCTTTATGAGCTTTCGTATCAGGTGATACTTTTGGTCTATGTGCCTGGTCTTGTGGTGTTGTCTCGGCTCCTTGGCCTGTGCGATGGCACCTGAATTGTCGCAATACAGGTCCAACGGTTTTGCCCGACCCGGGAACACACCAAGATCCTCCAGGAACTTCCGAATCCAAACACCTTCCTTTGCAGCCTCACAAGTGGCAATCTATTTGGCCTCTGTTGTGGAGTTGGCCACCGTATCTTGCTTGGAACTCGTCCAGCTCACTGCTCCTCCATTCATGACATACACGAATCTAGTTTGCAATCGACAATCATTCCTGTCAGTTTGGAAACTAGCATCAGCGTAACCCTTTACGCAGAGCTCCTCCTCACCTCCATAAACTAGGAACATCTCTTTTGTCCTTTTCAGGTACTTCAGGATAGTTTTCACCGTTGCCCAGTCACTCTCACCTGCGTCGGCCTGGTATCTGCTTGTTAAGCTTATTGCATAGGCAACATCAGGCCGAGTACATAGCATGGCATACATGATGGATCCTATTGCCGAAGCATACAGAATCCTACTCATCCGGTTTCGCTCATCAGAAGTCGTAGGAATTTGAGTCTTGCTTAGCCTTATACCATGTGATATGGGCAAGAACCCTTTCTTAGCCTCACTCATGTTGAACCGCTTCAACACTTTGTCTATGTACATGCTCTGGCTTAAGCCGAGCAGCCTTCTCGATCTATCTCTCTAGATCTTGATGCCTAAAATGTACACTACTTCTCCAAGGTCTTTCATCAAAAACTTGCCATTCAATGATTCCTTGACTGAGTTCAGCATTGAAACATCATTTCCGATCAGCAGTATGTCATCCACATACAGGATCAAAAATACTATCGAGCTCCCACTAGACTTCTTGTATAAACAATAGTCCTCTTCGTTCTTGATGAAACCAAGGTCAACGATGACTTCATCAAAATGGATGTTCCAACTCTGAGCTACTTGCTTCAATCCATAAATGGATCTCTTGAGCTTGCATATTTTACTAGCATTATTTGGATCGATAAAACCTTCAGGCTGTCTCATGTATACATCCTCCTTTAAATTTCCTTGAAGGAAAGCTGTTTTGACATCCATCTGCCATATCTCATAGTAGAAATATGCAGCTATAGCTAGTATGATCCTCACCGACTTTAGCATCGCTACCGGCGAGTAGGTCTCATCGTAGTCAATTCCTTGAACTTGTCCATAACCTTTAGCGACAAGCCAAGCTTTGTGGATTTGAACATTTCCATCCACATTGGTTTTCTTCTTAAAGACCCATTTTCAACCAATGGCAATTACGCCAAGTTGCGGATCAACCAAGTCCCAGACTTGATTATCATCCATGGACTTTAACTTGGATCTCATGGCCTCCAGCCATGCCTCGGAATCTGGGCTCACCATCGCTTCCGCATACGTGGCCGGCTAGTCGCTTTCTAGCAACAACTCATCGCGCACTCTATGAAATATTTCTGACCTTCGTGGCTCCGGTGCCGATTCCACTACGGGTTCCCTGACCAACTCCGGTATGATCTCATCACCAGCCGAGTCATCCCCGAGTGGCTCTCGAATTTCTTCGAGCCGCACCGTTCTCCCACTAGCTTCCCGACTGAGAAACTCTTTCTCTAGGAAAACCCCGTTCCGAGCAACAAACACTTTGTTCTCTTCTTGGTTGTAGAAGTTGTATCCCAAGGTTTCCCTCGGATATCCCATGAATATGCATTTATCTGACTTGGGTGTAAGCTTGTCCGACATGAGTCGTTTGACAAATGCTTCACAACCGCAAATCTTTAGAAAAGACAAACTAGGACTCTTCCCAGTCCACATCTCATATGGTGTCTTATCTACGGATTTTGATGGTACCCTATTAAGTGTGAAAGCTGCAGTTTCTAGAGCGTATCCCAGAATGACAAGGGTAAATCCGATTTGCTCATCATCGATCAGACCATATCCAACATGGTTCGATTTCTCCGTTCTGACACGTCGTTTCTCTGTGGCGTTCCCGGAGGTGTGAGCTGAGGTACTATAACCTCGGCTTTTCAGATGATCATAAAACTCCTGGCTCATGTACTCACCTCCACGATCTGATCGTAGAAGCTTTATTGTCTTGCCGAGCTGATTTTCAACCTCGTTCTGAAACTCTTTGAACTTTTCAAAAGTTTCCGACTTGTGCCTCATCAAATAGATATATCCATATCTACTCAAGTCGTCGGTAAAAGTCACGAAGTACTGATAGCCACCTCTGGCCGTTGTGCTCATTGGACCACACACATCACTGTGTATAAGCTCCAACAGCTCGGACGCCATTTCGCAACTCTTTGCAAAAGGAGACTTAGTCATCTTGCCGAGCAAGCATGATTCGCATGTCTCGAACGACCTGAAGTCGGACGAAGTAAGGTGTCCATCATCATGGAGCTTCTTCATGCGTTCCAGACTAATATGTCCAAGCCGGCAATGCCAGAAGTAAGTCGGATTTATCTCATTAGGCTTATGCCTCTTGACATTCATGTTATAGACTGGTTCCATTTCTAGATTTAAAATAAATAGCCCATCCACAATGGGTGCATAGCCGTGGAACATTCCATTGAAATAACATGAACAACCATTGTCCTTTAAACTGAATTCATAACCCTGACTCATCAAGCATGAGGCAGAAATAATGTTCCTACTAAGTGCGGGAATGTAGTAATAATTATTCAATTCCAAAATAAATCCAGAAGGAAGCTTGACCTGCATCGTGCCGACCTCCAACGCAGCAACTCTTGCTTTGTTGTCGACCCTGATGTCAATCTCCCCTTGTGCCACATGCCTAGTTCTTATCAGCCTCTGCATCGAGTTGCAAATATGAACAACCGATCAGGTATCAAATACCCAAGAGCTACTAGGTAAGTCAGCAAGGTAAATGTCTATAACATATGTAACAAATGTACCTATGCCTGAAGAAGCATTTCCGGCCTTCTTGCCATGCTCAGCAAGCCACTTGCTACAGTTCATCTTCCAGTGACTAGTTTCCTTGCAATGAAAGCAAATGGTCTTTGAGTCCGGTCCCGGCTTCGGCGCAGTGGCGGAGACAACCTTCTCTGTGCCCTTTGCCTTACCCTTTTTCTTGGACCAACTCTTCTTGAACTTAGCCGAGTTTTGCACCATCAACACTTGATGCGTGCCTTTCTTAATATCTTGCTCTGCCACCTTAAGCATCCCATGCAATTCAGTGAGCTTCTTATCCATGTCGTGCATATGATAGTTCGAGACGAACGTCCCATAGCTAGGTGAAAGAGTACCCAGAATTGCATTCGTGGACAGCTCGTCCCCAAGTGGGAAGCCTAACCGATCCAAAGCTTGCACGTACCCGATCATCTTGATCACATGCGGGCTCAGTGGATCACCTTGTTTCAGCTTACAATCCGTCAAGGATTGCCAGACGTTGAACCTTTCGGTCCTAGCCTGCACCTGAAACATGCTCTTGAGACTCTCGATCATATCGAACGCCTCAACGTTTTCGAAATGCTATTGCAAATCGGGCTCCATACAAGCCAGCATGAGGCAGCTGATCTCGTTTGATTCATCAATGAGTTTCGGGTGGGCATTCTTGGTTGTGGCATTAACATTTTCGGCAGGTTCCTCTGGAAGTGGGTCTTCTAGAACATGTTCCTTTTTATCATGCTTGAGAACAATTCTCAAATTTCTATACCAGGTGGTAAAGTTTGTTCCATTCAGTTTATCCTTTTCCAGAATTGATTTAAATGCAAAGTTGGGTTGGGCAGGTGGTGCCATTGATCTACAACAGAAAATATGCAATCACTAAGCAATGTGTTTATGTAGAGTAATTCAAGCCTTAAACAGAACTACTCCCACTGAAGTCAGCATCCCTTCGCGAACTCTCAGTGATTCAGGACCCGTCTAGCACGAGCGACTAGTGAACTTTAGCATCACTACTAGCCAACTTGCCTATTCAGTAAGCAACTCCCTGCTAATCATATCTCTATACGACTCCTGTCGGTCGGGTAGGTATCTCATACGCCGTCTCCCGGCCTTCTTTGCCACAAGGCCCAAAACCGTTTTGATAGCCTTGTCAAGTTAAACTGATGCAGTGCATGTCTGTGTCCGACAGGAACTCTCCAGTTCAAGGACACCTAGTGGCACCTCAATTTTATGAGCCCACCACTAGACGTACTTGACGTGCAAAGGTGCAACACGCGGAATGGCAATGTGCTTGATATTAATGAGGGATCTTTCTACCATAATAAGATGCATAGAAAATAAGAAGCAATATCAATCACATATAAACATAAATATGTGAAATAGTATGGCTCCTTCATGGATGTCCTTCCAGGCCGGCTCCAACTCCGATGACCAGGGCGGAACTCCATCTTGTTCGTCACACCGGGATGCCAAAGCCTCGAACTTGATCTCTGTCCTCCAACTACTACAGCTAGTAATGAATTTACAGAGAATCACAAGTCGACGCGCAGGTCGTTATACAATATAATGACAGCACTTTGGCTCCTGTCGGCTGACAATCATGACATGCAGGTCATGTTAAATTACACACATGCATCACATACATATGAGCCATACCATTCACATCAAACCTGTAAAACAAAGTTATGCATAGAATCGCATTCTACCAGTTTGTGTGATCGTGTACAAAATACAAGGCACTATGCACACGTTTTCAGAAATCACAGATCGAATCTGTACTCCAATCATGCCAAATTTTCTGATCTGACCGATCTTATCGCTCATCGCGAATCCGATTCAGATTTATGTTTCACTGTTAATCCCGATGGCGGAAACCGACTGGTAGGGGTAGGTTGTGTCACGACCTCATCAATTCCGATTGACAAAAAACATAGCCATATTGATCCCAATGTGCAGTTGATCTCATCAACTGTGCCCATAGCATATCTCATAAACGACGACAGATCTCATATGCCGCCTCCACATATCATATATGCATCCGATCTGAATCCAAATCCTATAACAGAGGCTCTGATACCACTGTTGGGTTCTACCGTAGGTGCATCGCATACGAATTAAAATTTTCCTATGTGCAGAACATCCAAGAACATGCTACAGAGATGGATCACAGCTCGTTAGCACTAGACGCGCAGTGCCATGCAGAGGAAGTAGAGTTGGGGCAGCGCGTTCGCGTGGTCCGTCTCCTGCTTGTTTGATCTCCCTCGAACAGCCGATCCGATCTCCCTCGCGCAGCCGGTCGTCGAATCCCACGTACAGGTTCGCCGGAGCGGCGCAAGTGCACCGCCTCTAACGGTATCCACGCGTGCAGGAGGAATACCGTGCGGCGGACTGCTAGGTCCGATCACATAGTTCGGCGGCGAGTGGAGGTGGCTAGTTGTAACACATGCAAAGCCCTAATGACGGCGCCGAAGCAATCAACCAGATGGGTGTGCCGCACCTCCACTATATATAGGCATCCGGCGCGGGCTCAACTCTTGGGCCTCGCACGGATCCTAAAGCCCACGTGTAGTTCCTTCCCTTAAGCATGCGATCCCTTAGGTTCTCGTTCACTTGGCCACGAGTCAGATCACATCTGACTCGACTAGTCGATAGAGGCCTCTAGCGAAGCATGCCGACTTCAAGTGTCCGATGAAGCTGGTTAGGCGAACCTATACTTCACACTTCTGTTCCCTTTGCCACATGATATATGTTGTCGTGCTCAAGGCGACATGGTCATCCTTGTTGCCGCGTGACCTCTTTCTCGTTCCGGTGAATCCGACCAACACTTAGGATTATCTCATAATCCTCATCGCATGGGCATGCTTATCCAGGTTGGACCACCCGAGGGGCCCAGAGTATATCTCTCCTCATCGGAGGGGCAAATCCCATCTTTCTCGACCACGTCTCGCAGCATGGGTCTGGACAAGCCCGAAACCTACCTTTATAACTACCCTGTCACGGAGTAGCGTTTGGTCGGCCTAAAGCAAGTCTGTCACCATCCCGAGTACATGCGCCAGCTCAGGTCTTAGCACACAGAACGTATGTTGTACTGGAGTCTCACAGATGACCTATCGCTGCGTCTCATAGTTGGGTTTGTCCAACTCAGACCTTATCTCGACTCCGATCCAACTACGTCGAATCCGACCAGATCTTTCTGAGTCCATATTATCCGGCTAGCATCCAATGCTACATGGTCAATGAGACCGGACCATCCACCGTGTCATATGCTAGTCTAACTGGTTGCACGTCCACACAACTCTTTCGACTAGGGACCATTTAGGACAGTTATCATACAATGCATAGTCTCACAAACAAGTCACGTACTTGTTAATACACATCATTGATAATGTCCAAGGACTATCTTTATTCATAAACACATAGGAAATATCATCATACATGATTGCCTCTAGGGCATATCTCCAACACTGAGAGCCTCACCCTCTCCCGCGGCACGCGCTCGCTGGCTTCCCCTTGTGCCTCACGCGAGCGGGGGCTGGACACGGTGCCTGTGCTCGGGTTAGTCCCAGCAGCGGGACCGGGCTCTGGCTCACAGGACTGCTCCCAGGACTGCTCCCATGCATGTCACCCCACCATGGCCCTTGGTGTCTGGTCTCCTCGTGTGACACCAAGCGCAAGCTAGCGAGCGCGCGTCGTTCGAAACGAAGATGTTTGTGCGTAGGATTTTCCCTCGGGGCGGATCACCCGAAGGGTCTCACCAGGCGTCCGTTCCCGACAAGTGGCAACCTATTGGTGTTGCAAAGAGCTAAGTATGAAAATCCCCCCGGGACAGCCTCACCATTGCCGGCGTCTTCCCTCACGCGGGCCGCTTGCGCGTCAAAGGGGGGCCCTTGAGCATCGCACCTCAGGAATCTTCACTAGCACCCGAAGCCCCTCACCTCCTGCTTTTGTCCAGGCACCGCGACCTGACATTCCAGCGACGACTGAGGTATGCGCGGGGCTAGGCCCTGCCAACGTAGGGCAAGAAGGCAAGCAAGAGAGTAACCAAGCACGGAAAGGAAACCCGAGGAAAGCAAATTATTATTACAAACTCCAAGTGTTTCACAAATTAAACCATCGCCGTAACACCTCCGCGAGGCGGATTCGGTCTATTAAAGGAGGACAAAAGGAAGCTTTAGGAAGAAGGGTCACCGTTGCCATCGTCATCGCCCACCACGGCCTCGCCGGTCTCCTCGTCGTCAGCACAGGAGAACTTCCCAAGAAGCACGCTCACGTGGCTCTCCACAGCTTTCGCCAGGTTGTCGCGAGATTCTTCGGGGATGGGGCCTATCACCTTGTCAAAATTGAAGCCAGGATTGCGGAGGAGGAGGTGGCTGAAGACGCGGGTCGCCGGCACGAAGAAGAGATCGCGGCATTCTTCCTCTAGGATGCCATCCACCTTCCGGGCAGAGTCCTCGAGCTCCTCCACGAGCTTGGAGGAAAGCTCGGCATAGTCGGCATCGTGGGCGGCAAGAGGAGCCTCGAACCCCCCTGCATATAGAACTCAGGGCCTTGCAAGCCCTAAGCTCGAGAAAAAAAAATGCGGTGTGGTCCGCCGCCGCCTTCGCGTCGGTATCGGCCTGAATCTCCTTCACCCTGGCGTCCAGCCTAGCGTTGGCCTCAGAGACATGCTTGGCATGGGCCTCTTGGGCCTCGGTCACCTTGCGTTGCAGCGTCTCTAGGCGCTCTCGCTTCGCTGCCTGATCCGCCGCCACCTTCACTAACTCCGAGTCACGGTCTACGAGCTTCGCCTCGCGAGCCTTGAGGTCGTCTTCCCGCAGCTAGAGCTATTGCGCCTTGTCAGCTCGCCCGTCCTGAAGCGCCTTTAAGCTGGCCTCTGCTTCTTCACGGCACTTGGTAGCCGCCACCGCCTCGGTGAGGACGCTCTCCCTAGCCGCCTTCGCCTCAGCGGCCTCCTTCTCGCTTACCGTGATGGTGGCCTTGGCCCTGCCCAGGGTGTAACACCCCGTTACGCCTGGCGGGATCTAGACTAGACCCACAGACCAGCACTAGTCTTTCTTGCGCACTTTGTCCTCACTCGTGCGCACCCGGGAGCAACTTCCCGATCGGTCACCCATCCTAGAATCGCTCCAACCCAAGCATGATTAACTTTGGAGTTCTTTTCGAATGGGCTCCCGGAAAAGAAGGAATTCCTTGTTGATATGAGTAGTCTATCATTCCTATTAAGCCAGGCTCTCACATACACCCCCACTTAAAGGAACCGACGTCCTCGTCGGCCCATCAGGAACGTTCCCTCTTGGCACACGTATGCGCGTCCAGTCCGGCACATGTGCCATGCCGCGACCACAATGGGCCACAAGCGCCATGCGCCACATGCCCGTGCACCTGACCCGCGCATGCCCATGTAACCGCAAGGGTCGGCTCTGATACCAATTGTAACACCCCGTTACGCCTGGCGGGATCTAGACTGGCCCCACAGACCAACACTAGTCTTTCCTGCACACTTTGTCCTCACTCGTGCGCACCCGGGAGAAACTTCCCGGTCGGTCACCCATCCTAGAATCGCTCCAAGCCAAGCACGATTAACTTTGGAGTTCTTTTCGAATGGGCTCCCGGAAAAGAAGGAATTCCTTGTTGATATGAGTAGTCTATCATTCCTATTAAGCCAGACTCTCACACAGGGCCTCTTTGGCGGTGATGTCGAGCTGGCACCACCCCATAGCTAGCCTCAGGCGCTTCGCGGCGAGAAGTGTCTCGGCGTCCCGGAAGTCTGCCCCGAGCCGATCGAGCGCAACCCGGGTGTTGGTCAAGGCCCCACACTTGAGAAAGGCGCTGCAGTCCACAAGGGCGAGAGCCTGGCCGGGAGGTGGCGTCCCGACACTTGAGGTCGTCTCGACCGAAGAGGTCCCAGCGCCCTCTGCCCGCGGCGTAGGGAGCTCCGGGTCCTCCCTCACGCTTGGCCCCCGCGGCGCGCTTGGTGGGACTGCCACGCCGACCTCCTGGGCCCCGGAGCTGGACGCAGCTTGAGGTTGCCCCGAGGCGCGCCCTGCGTTATGATCGACTGCGGGGGTAAGGATAGCCGGCGGAGGCTGCGGCGCCTACTCCTGCTCCATAGGCTGGGCCGTCGCAGCCTTGGCGGATGGCACCGGGGGCTGGGCCACCACGTCTTTGGCAATCGGACCCCCTCGCCGTACAGGAGAGGCGCTAGGATCTGTCGTGGCACCCGCGTGCCTAGACAAAGCGACGCCCATGCGTCCAGGCGTAGCGTCGGGCCGATGCGAGGCACCCCCTCGCCCGCCGATGCTGCGGCCGAGTGTTGATGCTGCCTTCAGGGCGTAGGTCACTCTCACCCCAGCAATCTCCTTCATCCTCTTCTCTTCACCGTCGCTCTGGCGCCTGCACGGGCGAGGGGTCAGCATGGATAGACAGACCACGGGTGCACGGCACAAGAATGGACTGGAGCACTTACTCGTCCACGGTGGCCCATTTCATCCTCTTCTCAGCTACGAGTGGCATGCCCTCGCCGCCCTTGTGCGATGCCCCGGAGCTGCTCGAGGGGCGCTCAGCGTGGCCCCCAGTGAGCACATCTGAGTCTGCCTCCTTCGTGAGGGCTTGGTAAGCCCCCTGAGGGGGTGCGGTCGTTGCGGGTGTGGTTGCCGCACCATTGCCGAGGTCCCCCATCGATGGTATCTGAGCGGCCGCGGAGTTGGGCCCTGTCCCCCTCGCCGAGTCAGTTAGCCGAGGAGACGTCGCCTGGGGTCGCTTGTCTACATTGTCGTCGTCGTCCCCGAAACCGCGCAGGGACTGGCGATGATCGGGCGTCGGCACCCGGCCGATGTCTTCTTCCTCCATCGTCGCCTCCGAGTCCTCGTTGTCTCCATCTTCGCTAGAGGATGGCACCATGATTAGAGGAGACCCTGTGCGACCCAACTCGATTGCTTTGCACGAGCCCCCACTCGTTGAAGGCAGGCATAATTGCGACGAGCTCCGCCTTGTCATCATAGCTATACAGCGGGGATGCGGCCTGAGGAGGACTCTCAAGGGCGAAGCCGAGCAAATCCCACAGGGCCCCGTCCAGCTCTTCGGACATCAAGTCAGAAGCATGCAGCCTCATCATGTCCCCCGCGCACGTGTCCTCCCACACGGGCCGCGAGCGCGCCTGGAGCGGCGCTATGCGTTGTCCCAGGAATTCTCTGATGATCATCGCTCCTATCAGCTGGGCATTCCCGTGTGTGGTGATCCTCTCCTGGGAGGGCTCCGTCCTAGGGTCGGTGAGCTTCTCGTGGCCCCACCTGGGGCTTTGCTCAGGACGAGCCACAGGGATCCGCAGGAGGGAGATGACTGGGCACGTGTCCATGAAGACCCAGCCGTGCCGGTAGCCTTCTACCATCTTCCTAGCCATTAGGCGGATGTTCTCGCCCTTGACGTCGACGAAGGAGACGCACGCGGAGCGCTGGTCCTGGGCGGTGAACCGCAAGCTGAAGACGTGGCGAAAGAGCGCCACCGAGGGCCTCAAGCCCACGAAGACCTCGCAGTAGAAGGCGAAGATAGCCAGGAGGAGGTTGGAGTTGGGCTGGAGATGCAGGGCCTGGATCCGGTAATGGGAGAGCATGGCGTAGAAGAACTGAGAAAACAGCGCGACCAGCCCGGCGTAGATGTTGTGGAGTAAGAAGGAGTAAGTGAACTCCACCAGGCCGCTCTGCGCCTCCGACCCCGGCCTGATCTTGGTCGCCTGCCCCTCATTCTTGTCACCGGCTATTAGCGGAAGCACCGGGCCTAGGTCATCCTCCGAGGCGATGGTGGAGACCAGGAGAGCTGGCCCGAGAGCCGGAGGGCTGGCGGTAGGAGCCGCGTCCTTCGCCTTCTTGCCGGCCGGCACCATCTGCGTATCGGGGCCGCGAATGAGGCAGGAGGAGGACTTCGCCTGAGATTGGATCGGGAGGAGTCTCACGCGTATAGGGAGGCACAGCGATATGGAGGCGAGGCAAGGAGGGGCAATGATGGCCCCGCGCCGCGCGCAGGCTTTATGTTGGCCTGGGCAGTTGCCGAGGCGTCGTGGAGAAGTGGGTGCGTCCCGTGCCTCGTCGTGCACCACGCGTCGCACCTGATCCGCAGGCGGTTGGGGCCCACGCCATTTGTTCCCTCTAATCGGTGGAATCGTGCACGCCATGGGTCCGGGGGCTACTGTCGGGCTCATGGGACTGGGGGTACCCAGGCCCGTCTGCCTGCGGCCCAGGACACAGCGCATGCCATAGGCCCCACACGGCCCACCACTGGACTTCACGAGCAAGACCCTCGCGAGCGCCCCCGTCTCGCGAGGCGTACTTCAGCAAGCACCGTCGAGAGCCTCGCGAGGTCCCCCCCGAGGCAGCCCCCAGGGCCTCTGCAGAGTGGACTAATATAGGATGGCTCGGCGGGGCCGCGCGATCCTACACCTTCACGTGAGCGACGCGCGCCACGCCAAGCAGCGCTAGGAGTCGCGCCAGCAGGCGCAGATAGGGAGGCTTCCTCTTTTGTGCTAATGGAGCAGGGCCAGCTTGCCAGTTCTCAAAGCAACCCCAAAGGTTTCCCGTTCGGTGAAAGAAGACCGAGGCTGAGCGCTCGCCAGGACGGAGGTCATCCCCGAGCCCACCAGCGCGTCACGGTAGGAGGCTTTTGCAGGCGAAGACTGCTTTTGTCAGGATAAGCTATAGTCATGTCCCCCTTCAAACTGGCCGTTGTGGCGACCCTTCCTGCCTTGTGTTTTTGGGGAAAGAGGACTAGGGCCAGTATAAGATAGGGTAGGCTACCACCATAGAGGGGGGTCAACCCCAGGTAGCCAGAACACACCCTTGTATTTGCATCCTTAAGCAATCTAGACGAGTAGGTGTAACTCCCCGTTACGCCTGGAGGGATCTAGACTGGCCCCACAGACCAACACTAGTCTTTCCTGCGCACTTTGTCCTCACTCATGCGCACCCGGGACCAACTTTCCAGTCGGTCACCCATCCTAGAATTGCTCCAAGCCAAGCACGCTTAACTTTGGAGTTCTTTTCGAGTGGGCTACCGGAAAGGAGGAATTCCTTGTTGATATGAGTAGTCTATCATTCCTATTAAGCCAAGCTCTAACATACACCCCCACTCAAAGAAACCGACGTCCTCGTCGGCCCATCAGGAACGTTCCCTCTTGGCACACGTATGTGCGTCCAGTCCGGAACATGTGCCATGTCGTGTGCCACAACGGGCCACACGAACCATGTGCCACATGACCGTGCACCTGACCCGCGCATGCTCGTGTAACCGCAAGGGTCGGCTCTGATACCAATTGTAACACCCCGTTACGCCTGGAGGGATCTAGACTGGACCCACAGACCAACACTAGTCTTTCCTGCGCACTTTGTCCTCACTCATGCGCACCCGGGACCAACTTCCCGGTCGGTCACCCATCCTAGAATTGCTCCAAGCCAAGCACGCTTGGCTTTGGAGTTCTTTTCGAGTGGGCTCCCGGAAAAGAAGGAATTCCTTGTTGATATGAGTAGTCTATCATTCCTATTAAGCCAGGCTCTTACAGTAGGAGTAGGGTTTTACACCACAAGGTGGCCTGAACCTAGGTAAACTGTCGTGTCCATTGTTATTCTTCCTTAGCTCGAGCACGCCGGAGTGTCACCGTGAGGTTGCGAGGTAGGGTAGGGCGAGAGAACTTGCGCACCCCAGAGTTCGAACATTCTTGGGTCCCCGTAGCCTCGATTCCGACATCTCTCTTCTATTCGGGTTAAAGATTTTGCTAACACTAACATTAGGTTCTCGTGATCACATCCACCTGGAGAGCCGTATTATCAGCGGCCGTTTCTTTTGAAAATATGATGCACACACACTCATTTGACATCTTTGAACCTCCTTGTTTGAGATGCGTCTCGCAAGGCAGCTCGTATGCCAGACTATGGCTATCGATGCGAACGGATTCCTGGCTATTCTGGTTGACCTCTTGACCAGGCTGGGATATCACTGGTACCCTGAGTACACTGTTTACGAGGACTACCGTGAGTTCAACCAGGAGCAGTACCACGTTGTGGTTTGTATCTTCGATCGGCAGGATATCTCCATCACTGAGTTGCACACCTATCATGGTGTTGGAGTGACTTTTGATATGGCAGTCCATGATGCTTCCTATGCTGCTATCGTCCGTCTCCGTGGAGAACACCCCCGCTTGGAGGAGACTGGATTCAAATACATCCCGTATGTCCCCGCTGGGTATGAGAGTGGATACTACACCGCTGTCTGCACCCCTTATGTGTGACGTCATTACGGCCCTTAGGTTCTTGTTCAGTACACTGAGGCTCTGGATCATGCTGTCTGAGCTCTTACTGTCGAGTTGTACGCCACTCGTACTTGTCTTCAGGACGCTCTAACACAGTTGCTGCCAGCAGTCAGTGTGAGGATACATCCTGAGCACAACCTTTACCCACGCAGGACAGAGCTACCACCAGGTCTTGAGTGGCCTGCTGTTGAAGGTTTTACTCCTCCACGTGGGCCTATGCTCCCCGTAAGGGACCAGGTTCTGCACCAGAGTGTTCATGGAGTGCAGGCTCCTCATATCGAGGGCGCCCTGCTTCGTCACCTGCAACTACCTGGCTTCAGCGGTTCTCTCCGACGTTGATGTAGCCATCGATATGTCCCGTTGTTGTATCCCTCTACCGCGTGCCTGCGTGCCACCTAGTTTGTCTAGGTTATTTTCCTTTCCGAATTTGTAACCGATGACTTGTAATAGACCAATGTATGGATATGTATGTCATGTTTGACTACTATGATGTATCACCTCATTAATGATTCCTTGTCTTTGCTTTTACTCAATACTAAACTACCACTGTTACAATTTGACAGAATGGTTAGGCCAGCTGGTTGTGCCCGTGGTGCCAACAATCCACCACCGCCCGAATATATGGCTGGAATGATATAGCAGTTTGAGCTGAACCGCCAGTTTATGCAAGGGCTTATGGATCAATTCCCGTGGCCGAATATGAATCAGCTGCCAGCCGCAATAACTCTGCAAGACTTTGTGCGCCTCAACCCTGCTGTCTATCGCAGCTCAACACAGCCCCTTGATGCTGATGACTGGCCCCGTGACATCACGTATGAACTGGAGTTTGCTAACGTCGCCCTTGCCAACTATGTCACCTTTGCATCCTACTTCCTGAAGGGTCCCGCTGCTCAATGGTGGGACAGTCACAGGCGTTCACTGCCTGTTGGAACCATCATTACTTGGCTGGCGTTCCAAGCTGCCTTCCATGCCCGCTACATCCCTCAGGGAATCATGGACAGGAAGAAGGGAGAGTTCCGCAACCACACACAGGGTAACAAGACCGTAGATGCTTATCAGCGGGAGTTCCTTGACTTGTCCCGCTATGCTGAAGAAGATATCACTACTGATGCTCGCAGACGGGAAAGGTTCCGTGAAGGACATCACCCTGATATCAAGCTCACGCTCCTTGTTCAAGACTTTGATGACTTCGCCACCTTGGTGAACAAGGCCATTCAGGTTGAGACTGGTCTGAAGGAATACAAGGAAGGCCTCAAGCACCACCGTGATGTGGGCCCATCTTCGAGCTCATCATCACAGAAGTAGTGTATATGGATTCCCCACAGCATATACCGTCCACCTTCTCCTGCTCCAAGGCCGTCCTATGCTACGCCTCGTCTGCCTCCTCCACCACCTAGGCAGCCGAGACTTCCGGCTGCACCACCCCAAGCTCCTGCTCCCCGTCCCAATGACGGGTTGTGCTTAAAGTGTGGTTTCCCAGGTCACCATGGAAGAGAATGCAATAAGAATCAGAATTAGCTTGCACTGCCTTCAACTGGCCGTGGTAACAACAATCCCCGCAACAATAATGCCAAGCCTTCTTATGGTCATGGTCAAGCTAACCACATTGATCTGAATGAAGCTCAAGACTAGCCTGCTACTGTGATGGGTACTCTTCTTCTTAATTCAGTACCAGCTTCTGTTTTATTTGATACAGGAGCATTGCATTCTTTCATGTCAGAAGATTTTGCATACATGCCTGGCATTAAATACGAAGAGATGAACACTCCACTAGTGGTACACATCCTCGCGGACCAATGTCGAACCTCCATGGTTAGCCACAATGTCACTATTGAAATTCAAGGGTTGGAATTCCATGTCTCTCCCATTATTTTGAAGTCTTCCAATGTTGACCTCATTCTGGGAATGGATTGGTTGAAAACACATACTGATTCAATCGTTTGTGCCACAAAAACCGCCCATCTCCTACATCCTTGGAATGAGATAGTAAGCTACAATGCTCGTCTTGTTCGAGATGCCGAAGTCCAAATTTATTTATTAAATGCATTGAATGTGTTACCTCTTAAGGAGATTGAAGGCGTTCCAATTGTTTGTGACTTCCAAGATGTCTTTTCGGAAGAACTTCCAGGAGTTCCCCCTGTTAGAGTTGTTGAGTTTGTCATCGACTTAAAACCACGCACCACTCCTATCACCAAACGGCCTTATAAGATGCCTCCTCATGAACTCCTTGAACTTAAATAAGAAATCAACAATTCACATTGCAAGGGTTTCATTCTTCCAAGTTCCTCTACCTGGGGAGCACCTTCTCACTTTGTCAAGAAGAAGGATGGTACGAACCGTTTGGTTCAAGACTACTGACCCATCAACCAAGCAACAATTCAGAACAAATATCCACTTCCTCGGATCAACGATCTGTATGATCAACTTGCTAGTTCCTCCGTATTTTCTAAATTTGACTTGAGGTTGGGTTACCACCAAATCCGGGTTCATGATGAGGATATTCCAAAGACCGCATTCGTTCGCTATGGTTCAGACAAGTACATCATCATGTCTTTCGGTTTAACCAATGCTCTAGCAACATTCTCTCGTTTGATGAACTATATCTTCATGGAATACCTCGACAAGTTCGTCGTGGTTTATCTGGATGATATCCTGGTGTATTCCAGGAATAAAGAAGAACATGTTGAACATCTTCGTCTTGTACTGGAAAAGCTTCGAGAGCATCAACTATATACAAAATGCTCCAAGTGTGAGTTCTGGTTACCCGAAGTGACTTACCTTGGTCATGTGATCTCCAAGGATGGTGTTACGGTCAACCCAGAACGAGTTCAGGCTATTCTTGACTGGACTCCCTCGAAGAATGTCAAACAAGTCAGAAGTTTTCTCGGACTCGCCAGCTATTGCCGCCGTTTTATCGAGAACTTCTCCAAGATTGCTAAACCCTTGGCTAATCTGCTTCACAAAGGCGCTAAGTTTGAGTGGACAGAAAAATGTCAGGAATGTTTCCAGGCACTCAAGGACAAGCTGGCATCTGCTCCAGTGCTTGCTCCTCCAGATTCTCATAAGGACTTTGTCATTTATTGCAATGCATCCCGTCAAGGATTAGGATGTGTCCTAATGCAAGAGTGCAGGGTAAATGCTTATGCCTCACGACAGTTGCGCCCTCATGAAGAGAACTATCCAGTTCATGACCTCGAACTCGCTGCAGTTATCTATGCACTATTGTTGTGGCGACATTACCTTCTCGGTAACCGTTGTGAGATCTACACCGACCATCAAAATCTGAAGTATCTGTTTACTCAGCTAGATCTGAATCTCCATCAGCGGTGATGGATGGAAGCAATTGCAGGCTATGACTGTGGTATTTCTTATACCCCTGGCAAGGCTAAATTCATGGCCGATGCCTTGAGTCGAAAAGCTTATTGCAACAACCACATGGTTCAGAAAGCTCAACCCCGCCTTCATGAAGAACGTCGCAAGTTGAACCTTGACATTGTTCCACAGGGTTCTCTTAATAACCTTGTCCTGGAACCGACTCTTCAGAAAGCTATCAAGTCCGCACAAGAGAAAGACACTAAAATTGATCGGATTAAGAGTGATCTTGCCTCTGAGACAGCCAAGGACTTCTCACTGGATGAAGGTGGAGCTTTGTTCTTCCTAGATCGCCTTGTGGTACCCCAATTCGACCTTATGACAGAGAAAGTTATGAAAGAAGCACATGACACACCCCTGTCTATTCACCCGGGGAGTACCAAGATGTATCTAGACATTCATCAGAAATATTGGTGGTCTAAGATGAAGCAAGACATTGCTTGCTATATTGAAGAATGTGACGTTTGCCTTCGCGTCAAAGCAGAACATCAAAAACCTGCTGGACCTCTGCAACCACTGCATATTTCTGAATGGAAGTGGGATAAGGTTCGGATGGATTTCATCACTGGCCTCCCCAGATCACAAAAGGGTCACGATGCTATTTTTGTCATAATCGACCAATTCTCCAAAGTTGCACACTTTCTGCCAGTCAAGGAAACTATCACTGCTAGTCAGTTAGAGAACTTGTATATATCCAGAATTGTGTCACTCCACGGCATTCCGAAGGAGTTCAGTTCAGACTGAGGCAGCATTTTTACCTCGAAATTCTGGGATAGTTTCCAAGAAGCTATGGGAACTCATATAACCTGAAGCACTGCTTATCATCCCTAGTCCCAAGGTCAAGTTGAGCGAGTTAACCAAATACTTGTAGATATGTTGCGTGCTTGTGTCATCTCCTTTGGCAAGAAGTGGGAAGAATCTCTCCCGTATGATGAATTCTCTTATAACAATAGCTATCAATCTAGCTTGAAGATGGCCCCCTTCAAGGTATTATATGGACCTAAGTGTCGAACCCCTCTGAATTGGTCAGAAACTGAGGAACGACCACTCATCGGTCCAGATATTATCCAACAAGCGGAAGAGCAAGTAAGCATTGTACGGGAAAACCTTAAGGCGGCCCAGTCCCGCCAGAAGCGCAACTATGACCGTAAACACTGGGGATCTACTATCGGAATCGGGGCTCCGGGGACCTGAGGAGGTTCCACCTCTGGGGTGCACAGGTTCTCGCACCCTATTCTACCTCGCAACCTCACGGCGACACTCCGGCGTGCTCGAGCTAAGGAAGAAGAATAGTAGACACGGCAATTTACCCAGGTTCAGGCCACCTTGTGGTGTAAAACCCTACACCTACTTGTCTGGATTGCTTGGGGACGAGAACGAATACAAGGGTCACTTCTAGCTAAATGGGTTTTCGATCCCCCTCTACAGTTGCCGCCTATCCCTTCTTATACTGGCCTTAGTCCTCTTCCCCCGAAAATACAAGGCGGGAAGGGTTGCCACAACGGCCAGTTTGAAGGGGGACAGGACTGCAGCTTATCCTGACAAAAGTAGTCTTCGCCTGCGAAAAGCCTCCCGCCTTGACGCACTGGTGGGCTCGGGGATGACCTCCATCCCGGCGAGCCCCCAACCTCGGTCTTCTTTCACCAAACAGGAAACCTTTGGGGTTGCATTGGGAGCGGGCAAGCTAGCCCTGCTCCCCTAGCACTGAAGAGGAAATCCTCCCCATCCATGCCTGATGGCACGGCACCTGGCGCCGCTTGGCGCGGTGCCAGCGTCGCCCACGTGAAGGTACAAGACCGTGCGGCCCCGCCGAGCCATCCTAGATCAGTCCCCTCCGCAGAGGCTCCGGGGGCAGCCTCGAGAAGCAACCTCGCAGGGGGCTTCGTGAGGCTCTTGACGATGTTTGTTGACGTACGCCTCGTGAGGCGGGGGGGCTCGCGAGGGTCTTGCTCGTGAAGTCCAATGGTGGGCCGTGTTGGGCCAATGGTACGCGTCGTGTCCTGGGCCATAGGCAAACGGGCCTGGGAACCCCTAGTCCCACAGGCCCGACAGTAGCCCCCGGGCCTACGGCATGCACGATTCCGCCAGTTGGAGGGGCAAAATGGCACAGGCCCCGACCGCCTATGGACCAGGTACGACGCGTGGCGCACGACAGGGCGTGGGACGCTTCCACTTCCCCACGGCGCCTCGGCAACTACCCAAGCTGACATAAAGCCTGCACGTGGCACGGGCTCATCATTGCCCATACTTGCCATGCGTCCGTCCTTCTGCGCCTTCCTTCCCACGCAAGACTGCCTCGCTTTCGCCAGGCCTCCACTGCCCTCCATCTCGCCGCGCCGCCATGGCGCCCCCCGGCAAAAAAAACAGGGCAATGGCGGCGACGAACGAACGGGCGGCACTGGAGCCTGCCCTGGGCAGGTCCACGGTGGCCAATCATGAGGGGCTCGACAAGGTCCTCCCGATGACTGCAAACGCTTCAAATGAGTGGGGGGTGACCAAGATCTAGTCGGCCTCGCGACCTCTCGCCGAGCTGGATGCCACCATAACCGCCATTCACCTTCCCGTGCTCTTCTCTGGTTTGCTACCCCCATTCTCGGATTTCTTCAACGTCGTGCTCGCGCATTACCAGATTCATGCGCTGCACTTCGAGCTGAAATCTGTGATCCTCCTCTCAGCCTTCGCCTTCCTATGCGAGGCCCTCCAATGCGTGACCCCCTCGGTGGCACTGCTACGACATTTCTTCTGCCTCCGGCTAACCACGGCCAGCCAGTGCTCCGGGTGCATGTCGCTCCATGCCGTGGGCGCAACGACGGGTGAATGCATTGACATGGAGATCAACCATGAAGCAGGGGGCTTCAAGCGGCAGTGGGTGTATGTGGACGCGGCCCAGCATAGCCCTCTGCTGTTGACTCCATCGTCCCCGGCGGTGCCGAGCTCCGGATGGGGGCATGAGAGGCTCAATGATCCGAGGCTGTCGCGGGTGATGAAGAGGTTGGTCGTCCTAAGGGCAGCGGGAGTGACGACAATGATGGTCGTGAGGGAATTCCTTAGGCGGCGGATTGCCCCCCTCCAGCGCCATTCTCGCCCGATGTGGGCGTTCAATGGTCCATGGGACGCCATGCGGCTCCACGCTGGCCGCCTACTGCCCGACGTGTTGGGCGGGGTGCTCAAAATCTTGACCGGCGAAGAGGCTGGCGAGCCTCATCAGGAGGGGCTTCCCCTGTACAACTATACGAACAGGGAAGCCTCACTAAGGGCATGCCCCATTTTGACCAGTGGGGGCTGCTCCTGGAGGGCCACGAGGGGCCTCGGGACAACCTTTTACTGGTGACCCCTAAGCCAGGGGGCTCAGGGGGATTGAAGTCCCCAGCGGAAGTAGTGTGAGGTGGCAGTTGCTCGCCTTGGCGGGCCTGCCGCCAACTCGTTTGTGCGCATGCGGGCGCCGTTAGTGCCATCCTGCTTGAGGGCGTGGTTGCCTCTCCTGGCGCGGTGAGTGGCGCGGGGATCCCTGGAACGGCGGTCTCCGGGTTGCACTCCCCTGAGGAGGGCGCTATAGGCGACCCCCATGCCCCGCTCGCGAGGGAGGCGGGGGCCGGAACCGAGGCTGTGCGACCACCTCCCGGTGCCGGCCGCGAGAGGAATACCCGGCCAGAGAGAAGCGTTGGTGCACTGTCAAGGGCGTTGAGGAAAAGGAAATGGACCGCCAGGGACGAGTAAGCATCACGCCTCCACCCTGCTTGGTTTTGTTCACCTGGGGTATCTGACCCTTTCCTCCACGCAGGTCCTCTTCAAACAAAAAGGATAAGGACCCCCGGGCCCGGCGGATACTCCCTCACTGCTCGACGTGGCCGAGGAACGCGGGAGGGACGTGCTCCGCCTGGGCGCAGAGAATGTGCCCGGGCAAGGGGCAGTCTCACTGCCACTTGCCAGGAGCGTGGGGCGCGGGGTAGTAGCTCACCCTCCAGCCCCCGAGGGGGGCTCCACTCACGAGAATGTGCCAGCAGTCCTTCCGGGGGCGCCCTTGGGGGGCCATTCGCCGGCTTCCGGACCGCCTGCTGCCGAGGCGGGCGTCGAGCCGGCGAAGGCGGAGTTGTTGACCACCATGACCGCACAGACCAACGCCGGGGGCGGCCTCAGGGGCCCGGCCATCTCAAACAGGGCCCTGAATTCGCGGGGCACATCGCCCTGCCCTGGAGGGACGGGGCAGGCGTCGGCCAGCCCCCCACCTTCGACGGACGACGCCGGAGCACCCCGGGCCACAACGGCGGGCGAAAGCATGGGGCCTAACCCAGATTGGGCTCTCGCGCTCGTAAGCTCCCGGACCGCGGTCTGGCACGGCCTTTTGCAGAACACAGTGTGCGTGGTGGGCCAGCTCGGGGTGGAGCTCCAGGACGTTGAATCACGTTTCGCCGAGGAGCGGCTACGCTTGTCTTGCGGGTGGCATCGGCTTGAGGTTGCCATCAAGTTAAGCCGCCGTCAGCACGAAATAGCGTGCTTGAAGAGTGAAATATCCTCCGCCGAGGCAGTAGAGACCCGCGTGCAGGGGCTCCTGGCCTCGAACATCGTCCTAGAGCAGCAACTCCGGGCATGGAGGGACGCCCCCTCCAGTGATGAAAGGTTGGAGGAGCGTGAGGCGAAACTCCAGGCCCTCAAACAGGAGCTCGCCCTGATGTCATTGGAGCAGAGTTTAAAGCACGAGCGGCTAGAGACGTTGGATGGCGATGTGATCGCCCGCGCTGGCCTCTTATAACCAGCGCATGGAGAGGGCCAATGCCAACCTGGCGGCTAAGGAGAAGAAAGTCCAGGAGGACGTCGACTTAAGGGTTAGGCAAGCCCGCAAGGCCTTCACCAAAGATTATAGTGATAAGTTGAAGCTGCAAGAGGGCCGCTTCAACTCGCGGCGCGGGAAGATGCAGGACGAGATTGACGGCCTCAAGAGGGCGCTGACCGAGGCAGAAGGGCGGCGGGAGGCCGCGCTGAAGGCCCAAGCCATCGCCGAGGCCGAACTAGCGTCACTCCAGGGGCAGGTTGGGGGCGTTACGTCCCTCGCGGAGCCGGCGGCAGACAAAGCAAACCGGGCCCGGGGGCGGCAGCATGTGCGCACCCAGATGTTTCATGACCTCGAATTGCAGGCTCGGTGCACCCTAGGCTCCATCTGCAAGGATGACGTCTCTAGTCCCCTGGTGCCTGATGACGCCGGCTACCTTGACTTCTTCACCAAGGTCATGGACCGACTTGAAGCAGGCATCGAGAAGGTGGGCACAATCGTCGAAGAAGAATGACGCGACCTTCTTGCCCAGGCATTAATGTGCGTCTTCAGCCATCTCCTTCGGACCGACCCCAGCTTTGATTTCGAGGCCGTGATGGCTCCCGTTCCCGAGGTGATCCGTGGCGCCCTGGAGGAAGCGGTGGAAGACCATGTGGACGCACTGAGCGCTCAGTTCGCTCCTGACGGCCGCGAGGGTCAGGGAGGAAACGAAGAACACGAAAGCGACAACGGCAATGGGAGTGACGTGTCGTCTTAGTTTGCTTTTTGTCCTGCTGTTAATATTCACCCGCGGTCCTGCCGGGGCATGGAGTCAAGGGCTCCTGTTTGAACCTTTACTGTTGTAATGAGTACTTGAGCTCTCGTGAGGCTTTCTTCAATGCTTGTTTTTTCCTTTGTGTGTGCTTCCGCATCTCGCGCTCCTAAGACGCAGCTCCTGCGCGAGGCTCAGGCGTTGCCGGTAAGCCAGGTCACGATGCATGAACAAGATCAGGAGGCGAGGGCATCAGGAGCAGGTGAAGGCTCATGAGGCGCAGTACTCGATGGACCGCCCTTTGGTCAAAATGGCCATGTGCAGGGGGCTCCGCCTCGGGGGAACGGCGCATGCTCGTTGGCCCGCTCATGAGCGTCGCATGAGGAGATTAGGCACCAAGAGCCTTGGAGTGGTGGCGTGCGTAGGGATAGGCCTATGGCCTGGGGCCCACCACTTGGCACTAGTAGAAAACAGGCCATTAGTCCCGGTTGGGAAGGGCCTTTAGTCCCGGTTCCCCAACCGGGACTAAAGTATCGAGACTAAAGGGTCCAAGCCTTTAGTCTCGGTTGGCTACGAACCGGGACTAAACCCTGGCCACGTGGTCGGCAGCGCGCGCCAGGGCATGGGGACCTTTGCTCCCGGTTGGTAACACCAACCGGAACTAAAGGTTTAGGGGTTTAGGGGTTTAGGTGTATAGGGGTTTAGTGTTTATTGTTTATTTTCCTTTTCATTTTGTGTTTTCCATTTAATTCTTTTTAATTTCAAACATATTTTATGCTACTACATACTGTACACGTTATGCATATATAATAGAATACTTCGTAGAACCGATCATATATCATAAAATTTCTCGTACAAGCAATCATATATCATAGAATTTCTCATACGATCACATGCATACACACATATATATATACAATTTGGTATATAGAATTTCTCGTACAATTTGCAGATCATTTGTGGATCGGGTAATGGTATTCTCCGTTGGGAGATATGACCTGCTCAAGCAAAAATCCCGCAATTTCCTCTTGAATTGCTCGTATGCGGTTCGTTGGTAGGAGCTTATCCCGCATCTCGTGCATCTTTAAAGAAGGTGATCAATATGAACATGTTAGTTGTGTGTATATGTATTAGATCATGATAAAAAAATATGAATGGTGTTTACGTACCCAAAGATCTCTTGCACTCTTGTTGCTTTCGGTCATAAAGCGAATGTTCTCGCAAACGTAATATGCACATAGTTCAGTCCCCTGTGCCTGCCTCATGCACTTTACGAGAATAGAATTCAATCAGATAATAATGAAGCATGACAATGGTATTGAAACTAAAATTAAAGAGATGTGCGGACGTAGCTAGTACTACTTAATTATCCTGGGCTTTCACCATCTCAACTCTGGTTTCCATTCACCGGTGACCTCTTTGATGAAACGTTTCCAAACCCTGCCCGGCAAACAAAATGAAAAAAGGAATTATTAATTACTTGATATCAGGAAATGAACTAATAAAGAAGCCAACATAGTGCGTCAATGATTAAAATTACCTATCGAGCATAGAATGCAAGCTTATGTAATCTTCAGGGTCTTTACTTAGCGAGTCCAGTACTTCAACAGTTCCATCGTCAACTCTAATGATTAGAAGGATCCAGTGGTAGCTGCGCACATGATTTGTATAAGCGGGCATGCATAACTCATCAACTACACTTAACATCAAGTATATATATATATAAAAGCAAAAATAGAATTTGTAGTACAGGACAGTAACACTCACTGGAAGTTCCAAGGTAAAAGTATTTCTGGTTTGTACTTTAGGGCCTTCAAAAACCTTAGAAGCATTTTCTCCGTGTCTTTAGGGTCCCTTCTCAACTTCTTCATTAACGGTATTTGGGTCAATGAACCCAATGCCATAGACTCTAGCTCTTTTCAATTCAAAAATCTTCATTCTGCATAATACCACACAAAAGAATATAGTGAGTATAATAATAGGCAATGAACGAGCTGAGCTAGAGACTTAAATTACAGAAAGAAATCACTTACAGACAATAGCAACTGATGATAGATTTATCGAGTGCTTTTTGATTGAATAACTGAAAAAATTATTCATTTTCAATCCACAAAGCATTTTTATGGACGTAATGCTCTTTCTCGACTTTCACCATGAGGCTCTCCATCCCGTTCTTTATTTCTCTCATGTACCAGTCATGCAATTTCTACATTTGTGTTGTTAGAAGCTTCTCGTCGTCAGGACTGACTAGAGGTTGCCCGGGGACATATTGCCATTCTATTTCCTTCGGATCTAACAATGGAAATTCCTCGATCTCTAGGAATTGTTCAACGGTGATACCGAGCATTCTAGCAGTCTCTCTATCAGCGTCGGTTATTACCACGTTATTGGCACTCACCTTGAGCGGGCTGATCGATTGGACTGCCTGTTCCGAGCTGGGGAACAGTTTTCCCGCATTAACTGCTACCGCTCGACTTCTTTCTTTTTTGGGATGATGCATAGGACTTGGTAATACAGCGTTCATAGTCTGATACCGGTCTTTTCTCCGCCGGTTTAGCTGCATCAATAAAGTGTTGTACGACCTCGTCGGGTATTTTCTCCTTTCGCGGTGGGGGCGCTTTCGGTCCAAAATGGGCCTTCAATTCCTCAGCCTCTTGTTCATCGATTTCCTGTTCAGTCATATCGTAAGCTAACTTCTTTTTGGCAGGAGGCTCGGCCGGTTTCTTCTTTTGTGTTCTCTTCCGCTTTGGAGACGCTGTTTTTTGATATCGCGGACGTCTCACGCTAGGCTCCGTCTCGGGGTGGGATGGACTCTGCTGACGTGGCGGAGCTTGATATCGCGGACTCGCCATGCGCTCTGTCTCGGGGTGGGATGGATTCGGCTGGCGCGGCGGAGATTGATTCGAAGGACTCACCCTGCGCTCCGTCTCGGGGAGGGTTGGAGTCTGCTGACGTGGCGGACTTGGAGGAGGAGTCGGTGGCCTTGGCAACGAGTTTGGAAACACGATGCATTCCTTTTTCCATAAAATGACACAACGCCTGGCTTCTCACAGTGTCCGCTCCCCTTCACCTCCAGGGTAGTCAAGATCTAGTGTTTCATATGCCGGCACAACTTGATCCACCCCAACACGAGCATAGCCAGGTGTAATCAGATTGCCGTGGAAAGTTGCTTCATGTCCACTCGGTAAAGCAAAGCCGTCCACCGCCTTCATGGATATGTTCTTCAGTTTCACGTGTAGCTCACAAGGTGTCGACTCTAAGATATCATCCACGGGGTAGCAAGCCAGCAGTGCATCATCGGTCGGGACCTCCGTGGAACCCACGCTGCTTTTCGGCATAGATGATGGAATGGTACCATCCAATGCTGGATCTGGTTGCTGCTGCTACTGAGACGCGCTTTGCTGGCTAAGTTTGTTGATTTGCTCCTGCTGCATGTTATATTTGCGTTCCAAGTCCTGGATCCGATCTACTTCATGCTTCTTCTTTCTGTCACGACTTATGTAGCTGTCGTTCTAATCCGCAAACCCCAGAAACCACGAAACCATGCCTTTGCCTCGTGTTCGTCCCGGGTGTTCAGGATTCTTGAGGGCGCGCGAAAGCTCGTCGTTCTCTCTCTTCAGCTGGTACACACCCGCTCGAGCTTCTTCTATTGCTTTAATTATCTCGTCCGTGGCATTTTTAAGACTGGCCTGTTCAAGAACCTGGCCTGTCTTTGGGTCCAACTTTCCCCCATGTGCATAAAACCAAGTCCTGCACCTCTCGGGCCAAGTATCTGTTACTGGAGAGACCCCTGCAGCCCTCATGTTTCGCTCAGATTCATCCCACTTAGGCAACCCAGACTTGTAGCCGCCTGGCCCCAGACGATGGTGCCACGTTTTTTTGTCGGCATTTTTCTTGTTTATTCTCGACTATTTCTTAGCTTCTTCTGATTCCTTGAACTTCACAAATTCGTCCCAGTCATCTACTAACTTCACATGTTCTCCTTTGAATTCTGGAGTCTTCCTTTCGTTTTCCACGTAACTTTTCCATAATCTTTTCTTCCAAGACTGGAATTGTGTGGGCATCTTCTTAAGAGCACACTTCTTGACTTTCTCCCGTTGGAGATCTGTGAGAGCCTCTGGTAGGGTGAAATGTTTCATTAGCTCCTCCCAAAGCAGATCTTTTGCTCTTTGGCTGACAAAAGAAACTGCTTGGGTATCTTTTGGCTGATTCCATTCTTGAACGGTGATTGGGATTTGGTCCCTAACGATAACTCCGCATTGACGTATAAATTTGTACGCATTCTCTTTAGGAGCAATCGGTTCGCCATCTGCTCTGATTTGATCGATGTTAAACTTTACGCCTTGTTTCAACTTTTTTGTCGGGCCACGTTTAACCCTTGTAGAAGATTTGCTCGATTCGGAGGGCTAAAAGGAAGAAAGATTCGTTAATATATACAAATCAATCAATACATCTGATGATCACCAGAGGGCAAATTAATACCTCGCCGGACTCTGTTAAATGGACAAAAATTTCTTTGCCATCATCATTGTCAGCTGGTTCGCCTTCGTCTCTTGGTTGTTCTTCCTCAATTCCCTCACCGGATGGGTTAAGGTATTGTGAGCCATCATCTACTTCATTCTCTTCGTTTCCGGAGCGTATCAGGTCGTACATGGCATTCTCTTGATCACGGTCGTCCATAGCTTAACTAATCCAGAACAAATATAAAACAATTAGAATGCATTCAATAAGCAGAACCGGAGATATGCAAATCAATACAGGGCAATGCAACAACAAATGCGATCATATAATATCACTAATACATCATCGAATAGTATCACTAATACATCATCGAATGTAATATCACTAATACATCATCAGAATAGTTGACGAGGATCATAGCTCGGGTGTGATCCCTGAAGAACCTGCCAGGTATTGGAGAACCTGGCGTCTAACGCAGCCATGTAGCGTCGGACGTGCTCGTCCTCCTCCCTGACACGGCGACGTAGCACCTCCGCGGGGGCCGGCTCCCTCTGCACCGACAGCGGTCCATGCGATCACCACCAAATAACCTCCGGGTCGACGACGGGACCTGATTCCTCACCAAGCTCCGCGCCCCGGAAGGCAGCACCTCCCAGTGCCAGCCCGGCGGAGCCCAGTCCCGGACATGGCGCCTCTCAAGCAGGGTGTTGCCACCGAGTCGATGACGAGGATGCTGGCCAGGCATCGTCGACTCGAGACCTTATAAACGTGGGATTTGCATAAAAATGATTATCATTTTATTATGCTACTCATATTTATAAACAAATTCCTACTCATCTATCACATCTAAACATCAAACATCTAAACACATCTAAACATCAAACATCCAAACAAACGTGGGATTAGCAAATCAGCAACATCTAAACACATCTAAACAAATCAGCAACATCTATCAAACATCTAAACATCAAAAAATTTATCTAAACATCAAACATCTAATTTTAGTCAATGCTAGCAAATTTTAGTCAATGCTAGCAAATCAGCAACATCTAAACACATCTAAACAAATCAACAACATCTATCAAACATCTAAACATCAAAAATTATATCTAAACATCTAATTTTAGTCAATGTTCAATAATTAAGTCCGTCTTCGCTGCCCTGCCTATCTTCTTCATAAGCACGGGAGGAAGGAAGCAGAGAGGTGGAGGCTCACCGTGGGAGGAGGGAGAGAGCAGCAGGGGCTCGTCAGCGGCGGGCAGTAGGGGCTCTTCGTCGGCGGGCAGTAGCAGGGGCGCGGGAGGAAGACGGTGACGACGCGCGAGGTGGCTTGGTGCGGTTGGATGGCGGCGCGGGAGGAAGACGACGACGACGCGCGGTGGCCTGGTGCAGACGGAGGAGGATGTCGGATGGGAGGAGCGGCACCGGCGTGGGCTCGGGCGGCCGCGGCGGCGCGTGGAGGAGCGGTGGCGGCGGAGGTGGCGCGTGGAGGAGCGGCGGCGGCGCGTGGAAGAGGAGAGCGGTGGCGGCGCGTGGGCAGAGCGGCCGGACAGCGACGTCGATCGAGGGCGCGGGCGGGGCAGCCTGGCGACGTCGTCGAAGCGAGTGAAGACGAAGTGATTTGGGGGAGGAAGAAGCCGTTGCTAATATAGGAAGGACCTTTAGTCCCGGTTGGTATCACCAACCGGGACTAAAGGTCCTCCCTTTAGTCCCGGTTGGTGATACCAACCGGTCCTAAAGAGGCCTTTTCGGCGGCCCAAATTCGCGCGGGAAGGGACCTTTAGTCCCGGTTGGTTATACCAACCGGTACTAAAGGTATATTTTCTCTTTTTTTGTTTTTCTGTTTTTATATTTGGAATAACTGTTTTTATATTTGCAATAACTGTTAGAATATTTATAGTTTTTTAATGAATCTTTTTGCTTTATGTCAAAACAATTACAAACTTTCTGTTAGTGCCAGTAGTTTTCAAATTTAAATAGTTTAAATTTGAATTCTTTTGAAATTTTTGTGAATCACTAGTTTGTGAATAACTTTAGTTTAAAAATAGATTTTTGAGTGATTGTTTTTGCTGTTGTTTAATATTAGTATGTTTTATCATTATGTTAAATTTTGGAATTTTTAGGATAGTTTAAATAGGTGTTTTAATCAAAACCAGATTCTGTTTAACTCTTTTTAGTTTTATAACCTTCATTTGTTTCAATTTTTTTAAATTATTTCAACTCCAGACTTTTTGTGCATTCAATATGAACCATTAGAAGCCACATCCTAAAATTTCAACCCTATCTAACTTCATTTGCTATTTTTCATGCATTTAATGAATTGTTTTGAGCTAAATGACCCTGAAATTAAAAAGCACCACAAATGAACTCTGAAATGGTTAAAACTTGGTATGGTATCATCATTTCAGCCACATAGCATGTGCTAAAAAGTTGAGAGGGTTACGGCAAAAACTGGATGCACTTCGTGTACAAAATGGACAATCTCTTTCGAAGTATCAGGGTTTCGGACGAAAACTCGTCTGTTACAAAAGGATTTCAATTTTTTTTAACTTATTTCAACTCCAGACTTTTTGTGCATTCAATATGAACCATTAGAATCCACATCCTAAAATTTCAACGCTATCTAACTTCATTTGCTATTTTTCATGCATTTAATGAATTGTTTTGAGCTAAATGACCCTGAAATTAAAAAGCACCACAAATGAACTCTTAAAAGGTTGAAACTTGGCATGGTATCATAATTTCACCCACATAGCATGTGCTAAAAAGTTGAGAGGGTGACGGCAAAAACTGGATGCACTTCGTGTACAAAATACACAATCTCTTTCGAAGTATCAGGGTTTCGGACGAAAACTCGTATGTTACAAAAGGATTTCAATTTTTTTAACTTATTTCAACTCCAGACTTTTTGTGCATTCAATATGAACCATTAGAAGCCACATCCTAAAATTTCAACCCTATCTAACTTCATTTGCTATTTTTCATGCATTTAATGAATTGTTTTGAGCTAAATGACCCTGAAATTAAAAAACACCACAAATGAACTCTGAAATGGTTGAAACTTGGCATGGTATCATCATTTCACCCACATAGCATGTGCTAAAAAGTTGAGAGGGTTACGGCAAAAACTGGATGCACTTCGTGTACAAAATGGACAATCTCTTTCGAAGTATCAGGGTTTCGGATGAAAACTCGTCTGTTACAAAAGGATTTCAATTTTTTTAACTTATTTCAACTCCAGACTTTCTGTGCATTCAATATGAACCATTAGAAGCCACATCCTAAGATTTCATCCCTATCTAACTTCATTTGCTATTTTTCATGCATTTAATGAATTGTTTGGAGCTAAATGACCCTGAAATTAAAAAGCACCACAAATGAACTATGAAAAGGTTGAAACTTGGCATGGTATCATAATTTCACGCACATAGCATGTGCTAAAAAGTTGAGAGGGTGACGGCAAAAACTGGATGCACTTCGTGTACAAAATGGACAATCTCTTTCGAAGTATCAAGGTTTCGGACGAAAACTCGTATGTTACAAAAGGATTTCAATTTTTTTAACTTATTTCAACTCCAGACTTTTTGTGCATTCAATATGAACCATTAGAAGCCACATCCTAAAATTTCAACCCTATCTAACTTCATTTGCTATTTTTCATGCATTTAATGAATTTTTTTGAGCTAAATGACCCTGAAATTAAAAAACACCACAAATGAACTCTGAAATGGTTGAAACTTGGCATGGTATCATCATTTCACCCACATAGCATGTGCTAAAAAGTTGAGAGGGTTACGGCAAAAACTGGATGCACTTCGTGATATTCTAGTTAATATTATATTTAACTGCAGTGATATTCTAGATATTCTAGCTAATATTTTAGTTGATTCTTTTTAGATAAAAGTGTTCGCCATTGCAAACACTACTCGTCGTCTGGATCAGAATACCCCCAAGCAGCAGACCCATGGGGCACTAGTGGTGGTACTAGCGGTACAATCTTCATCACATACATCACAATGCTTCAGAAAGCTTGTTCACATCATACTAAATATTCTTACACACAAACTGTACTTAAACAGGGACATAATAGAAATAATAGTTCAGATATCCATTACAGAAAGTACTGCATAATTGAAGATGCCAATCCTACTCTTCCGGATTGCAAACCTAGCTACTCGTCCGAATCAGGAGACCCCAAGCACTACATAATAGAGATGAAAGTGTTAGCCATTGCAAACACTACTCGTCGTCCGGATCAGAATACCCCCAAGCAGGAGATACTAGCGGTACGAGGTGACGCTGCCCATAATTGAAGATTCTAATCCTGCGGTACAACTCGTATGCAACGTACCCATCTATTGCTGCATACTCAATGTTGATAGGGTCAAGTGGGGTTTTCTCCCAATGTTGGTGCCTGACTTGGGGAATTTTGTCTTCATATCAGCGTAGTCCTCGTCGATCAGGGCGGCTGCCATATCAGCCATTGAAGTCTTGTCATGCTCAAGCCTGAACCTGCCCTGAAGATCAATGTGGCATTCAGTTGGTATCTCAATACGCCATATGCGCCTCATCTTGATCTTGTCATTCGTTATATCAACGCTAGCAAAATATATGCCGCTGCGAAGGAACTCCATGAGTTTTGGACAGTGCTTGTCACTACTGCAACAACAAAATGGAACAAATGTGTTAAATACTGCTGCAACAAGTATATTTTAGAACAAGTATAATAAGAATCATAACAAGTATATTTTAGAACAACTATAATAAGAATCATAACAAGTATATTTCGGCACAAGTATAATATAAGAATCATAACAAGTATAATAAGAATCATATAATTAACAAGTATAATAAGAATCATAACAAGTATAATTCGGAACAAGTATAATAAGAATCATAACAAGTATAATAAGAATCATAGCAAGTTTCCTATTCCTATGCATTTCCTATCCTATGAATCAAAAGAAGCCCCTAAACTATGACATGTTCTCCCACGATGGCCAATATGCAACTACATGGAAAATTCTTATGCAATTTTCCTATCCTATTCCTATCCTCCTATTCCTATTCCTATGCAATTTTCCTAATCCTCCTATTCCTATGCAATTTTCTATTGCTATGCAATTTTCCTATGAATCAAAGAAAAGCCCCAATTTTCCTATGCATTTTCCCTATGAATCAAGGAAACTATGACATGTTCTCAACATTCCCAATCCTCCTATTCCTATGCAATTTTCCTATCCTATGAATCAAAGAAAAGCCCCAATTAAAACTATGACAAGTTTCGTATTACCTTGCCCACTGGAAGACCATGACATGTTGCTTCAAACAAAGTTGGACGACGGCAACATTGCGACCATCGACCGTGTACTCGAGATCGAGGCCCATGAACTTGTGTTTCTCCTCTTGAAGCCATTCCTCGAACATGGAAAGAAAACCCTCGACTTTGGCGCTGTCGTTCGTGTAGACGACATGGAGATTGGTCGTGCCATGTGCGAGCACGTTCCCGTAGCGAGTTCGTGGATTCATGGTGGAGGATGGGGAAGAAGAGAGGAGAGGGAGACAAACAGAAATGGAGGCCGGCCGCATTACTGAGAGTTTCCGATGTATATGATCTCGCGCGGAACAACTTCCAAGGCACGGGATTTGAACGGTTGGGACCTTTAGTCCCGGTTTGAGCCACGAACCGGGACTAAAAGGGCTCGCGCCAGGCGAACGGTTGCCACCACCCCTTTAGTCCTGGTTGGTGTCACCAACCGGGACTAAAGGGACCTCACGAACCGGGACTAATGCTTATCCTCACGAACCGGGACTAGTGGAGGCATTAGTCCCGGTCCAAAATGCGACCGGGACTAATGCTCCGGTCGAAAGGCCTGATTTCTACTAGTGTGGGCTTCCAATGCCACTGGGGCTGACCAAGCATAGGCACCATGCCCAGCCCCCGCTCGCGCGAGGCTCAAGAGGTAGACATCGAGCGCGCACGGCCCACAAGAAAAAACCCAACAAAAGCCGCAAGACTCAAAAACCAAAGCTATCACTAAAGATGATGACAAATTTGTTTAGAAGTAAAAAGAGGCGTGGCAGCCGCGTCCGGCGCGGGTCAATGATCCGAGGCTATCGCGGGTGATGAAGAGGCTGGTCGTCCTAAGGGCAGCGGGAGTGACGACAATGATGGTCGTGAGGGAATTCCTTAGGCGGCGGATTGCCCCCCCTCCAGTGCCATTCTCGCTCGATGTGGGCGTTCATTGGTCCATGGGATGCCATGCGGCTCCACGCTGGCCGCCTACCGCCCGACATGCTGGGCGGGGTGCTCAAAATCTTGACCAGCGAAGAGGCTAGCGAGCCTCATCAGGAGGGGCTTCCCCTGTACAACTATACGAACAGGGAAGCCTCGCTTAGGGTATACCCATTTTGACCAGTGGGGGCTGCTCTTGGAGGGCCACGAGGGGCCTCGGGACAACCTTTTACTGGTGACCCCTAAGCCAGGGGGCTCAGGGGGATTGAAGTCCCTAGCAGAAGTAGTGGGAGGTGGCAGTTGCTCGCCTCGGCGGGCCTGCCGCCAACTCGTCTGTGCGCCTGCGGGTGCCGTCAGTGCCATCATGCTCGAGGGCGTGGTTGCCTCTCCTGGCGCGGTGAGTGGCGTGGGGATCCCTGGAACGGCGGTCTCCGGGTCGCACTCCCCTGAGGAGGGCGCTATAGGCGACCCCCACGCCCCGCTCGCGAGGGAGGCGGGGGCCGGAACCGAGGTTGCGCGACCACCTCCCGGTGCCGGCCGCGAGAGGAATACCCGGCCAGAGAGAAGCGTCGATGCACTGTCAAGGGTGTTGAGGAAAAGGAAATGGACCGCCAGGGACGAGTAAGCATCACGCCTCCACCCTTCTTGCTTTTGTTCGCCTGGGGTATCTGACCCTTTCCTCCACGCAGGTCCTCTTCAAACAAAAAGGATAAGGAGCCCCCGGGCCCGGCGGATACTCCCTCACTGCTCGACATGGCCGAGGAACGCAGGAGGGACATGCTCCGCCTGGGCGCAGAGAATGTGCCCAGGCAAGGGGCAGTCTCACTACCGCCTGCCAGGAGCGCGGGGCGCGGGGTAGTAGCTCACCCTCCAGGTTCGATCATTCCGCCAGCGCGGAGCATGGGGCTTCCACTTGGGCGTGGGCATGATCGCGGTTCGATCGTTCAGCCAACGCGGAGCATGGGGCTTCCACTTGGGCGTGGGCGGGAGTTCTCCCAGGGCCGAGGGGCGGCGCGCCGGGTGGCTCCGGGGCGTGTACAGCCCCACCTCATTCTTACGTGAGAGGATCACGGGTAGAACTTGCGGAGGTTCTAGATGTTCCATGCGTTTTGCACGGGTACCCCATCCTCCGTCTCCAGGCGGGCAGCGCCTGGCCTGGAGACATGGACGACCCTGAAAGGGCCTTCCGACATGGGCGAGAGCTTGTGGCGGCCCTCTCTGGAAAGAACCCGCCGCGGCACTAGGTCCCCGACCTAGAAGGTAAGAGGGCAGATATTGTGACTGTGGTAACGCCGCAAGGCCTGCTGGTACCTCGTTGCGTGAAGGGCGGCCTGACAGCGGGCCTCCTCGAGGAGCAAAAGATCGGTCCCCCGCGATTCGTCCTGACGCACCTCGTCGAATGCCAAGACCCGCGGGGAGCGATGCTTAAGATCCGAGGGAAGGACCGCCTCAGCCCCATAGACGAGGAAGAAGGGGGTTTCGCCGGTGGGCTTAGTTGCGGTGGTGCGGATAGACCACAGCATGGACTGCATCTCATCCAGCCAACCCTTCCCACAGGCCTCAAGCTTTTTCTTGAAGCTCCGAGTCTTGAGGCCCCTGAGGACCTCAGCGTTGGCACGCTCGTCCTGGCCATTACTTCGTGGGTGCGCGAAGGAAGCATAGCATATCTGTGTACCAAGGTTAGCACAATATGACCTGAAGAGACCTCTTGTAAATTGGGATCCATTGTCGGTGATGACGCGGTTGGGGACGCCGAATCGGCACATGAGGCTCTTGATGAATTTGGCGGCCGATCCAGCCGGGATGGTGCGCACGGGCTTGCCCTCCGTCCACTTGGTGAATGTGTCGATGGCAATGTAGAGGTAGCGGTATCCGCCAGCCTCGCAAGGGGAGGGGACTAGTATGTCCAGCCCCCATACCGTGAAGAGCCAGGAGAGCGGAATCGTCTTAAGTCTCTACGCGGGCTGGTGGATCTGCTTGGCGTGGAACTGGCAGGCCTCACAGGATTGGACCAGCTCTGCAGCATCGCGGAGTGCAGTAGGCCAATAGAAGCCGCTGCGGAACACCTTACCGGCATGAGTGCGTGAAGATGAGTGGTGCCTGCAATCCCCTCCATAGATGTTGGCGAGCAGTTTGTGCCCTTGCTCCTACAAGATGCACTGCAGCAAGACGTCGTTTTGCCGCCAGCGGTATAGCTCACCGTCTCGTAGGGAGTAAGCGGTGGCTTGCCGGACGACACGCTCCGCTTCCGCATCTTCCGCGGGGAGGTCGCCATGAAGCAGGTAAGCCTTGAACTCCGTGACCCAGCCGTTCTCTTGACGCTCCAATGCCAGCAGTAGGCGGCCTCCTGAGGGCGGGCCACAATCCGGCGCGCCTGTTGTTGGTGCAGGCGGCAGCTCCTCACGCAGCAGCGTTGAGTTGACAGCGAGCGGCATGGCCAATGGCTTGAGGAGTCTTTCTTCAAAGATGCCAGGGCTTTGGGACTCACGGCGCGATGCCCATTTGGCGATGTCGTCAGCTTCTTTGTTGGCGCCTCGCGGGATGTGCTGCAGTTCCAAGCCAAGGAAACGTTTCTCAAGTTTGCGTACCTCCTCCAGGTAGGCTGCCATGTGCTCGTCCTTGGGCTTGTACTTTTTGGTGGAGAAATTGAAGAGGAGCTGAGAGTCACCCTTGATGATAAGGCGCTTGATGCCGAGGGCGGAGGCGACCGTGAGGCCAGTGATGAGGCCCTCGTACTCCGCAATGTTGTTGGAGACCTTCTCGTCGTGCCTGAAGTAGAACTGGACCGCGTAGAAAAGCTTATCCCCCGCTGGCGAAGTGAGCACCGCGCCATCCCCGGCACACTGCCTGGAGAAGGCGCCATCAAAGCACAGGACCCAACCACAGGGTGCCTCATCCCCAGGTAAGAGGGTTTTGCTTTCGTGAGGCTCCTCCTCGTGCGGGTCCATCCATTCCGCTATGAAGTCGGCTAGGGCCGTGCCTTTGATGACTCTGGTGGTGTAGAACTCCAGTTGGAAGGCCTGCAACTCGATGTTCCACTCGGCAACTCTGCTAGTGGCGTTGGGGCTGCGCAAGATTTGCTCCAAGGGGTAGGCAAAAACAACCTTGATAGGATGGCCCTGGAAGTAGTGGCGTAGTTTCATGGAGGCGACGAGGAGCGCGAGGAGGAGCTTCTGCTGCATGGGGGTAACGTTCGCGTGCGTCCCTTAGCACCATGCCGACGAAGTACACGGGGTGCTCGACATGGCGCGTGACCGTGGTGTCCATGTCATCCTCGCCGGAAGGCTCGAGAAGCGGGACCGCGGGCGCTCCCGAAGGCGTGGCGTCAGGGGCCGCGGGGGCCTCCGGAAGCATGGCGCCTGGGGCCTCCAGAGGGGGGTGGGGGCCTCTTGAGGCGTGCCCTCGGCTGGCGCCGGTGGGGCTCGAGCACCCTCAGGTGATGCTTTCTAGAGGACCGCGGGCTTCTTCTTGATGCAGGATTGCTCTTCTCGCTCCACCACAAGACCCGCGCTGGCCATTCGTGGTGTGGCCGCCAAGTACAGTAGTAGGCGCTCATGGGGACGTGGCGCGACCATGACGGGGGGCTTGTCAGGTATCTCTTGAGATTTGCAAAGGTCGCGTCTACTTCAGGGGTCCACTCGAACGGCCCAGACCTTTTCATAAGCTTGAAGAATGGAACGCCCACTCGCCGTACTTGGAGATGAAGCACCCCAGGGAGGCCAGGCATCCTGCCAATTTCTGCATCTCCTTGAGGGTCTGGGGGCGCATTCTCTCGATGGCCTTAACCTTTTCTGGGTTGGCTTCAATTCCCCGGTGAGATACGAGGAAGCCAACGAGCTTGCCTGAAGGGACTCCAAAAACGCACTTGTCGGGGTTGAGCTTAAAGTTGACCTTGCGCAGGTTGGCGAATGTCTCCTCTAGATCTTCGATGAGCGTCCTGGTCTCATGCGTCTTGACCACGATATCATCAACATAAGCCTCCGCATTCCTTCCCAGCTGGGGCCCCATTGTGATGCACATCAGCCTCTGGAAGGTGGCGCCAGCACTCTTCAGGCCGAAAGGCATGCAGGTGTAGCAGAACACCCCGCAGGGAGACATGAACGCCGTTTTCTCCACATCCTTCGACGCCAGCTTGGTCTAGTGGTAGCCCGATAAGGCGTCCAAGAAGCACAGGAGGTTGCAGCCAGCTGTGGAGTCCACGATATGGTCGATGCATAGGAGCGGGAATGGGTCTTGGGGGCAGGCCTTGTTGAGGCTGGTGAAGTCGACACACATTCACTCCTTGCCGCCTTTCTTGGGGACGATGACAGGGTTGGCGAGCCACTTTGGGTAGCGCATCTCACTGATGACCCAACCTCTGGCAACTTATGCACCTCCTGAATGATGAACTATTGGTTCTCCATCGCCTGGCGCCGCGCCGTCTGCTTGACGGGGCGCGCGTTGGGGCACACCGCTAGGTCGTGTTTGATATGTCTCCAACGTATCTATAATTTTTTATTGTTCCATGTTGATATATTATCATTCTAGGATACTTTTTGGGTCATTATTTACCAATTTATAATATTTTTTGAACACTAACCTATTGACCCAGTGCCCAGTGCCAGTTGTTGTTTTCTACGTGTTTTTGCCTTTGTAGGTTTACTATACCAAACGAAGTCCATTTGCCACGAAACTTTTTGATGATTTTTTATGGACTATATGAAGACCTTTAAGCTTCGGAAGGAAGCCGGGAGGCGCACGAGGGCCCCACTACACATTAGGCCGCGCCCTCGGGGGTCGCGCCCTGATATGTGGTGGCCCCCTCGGGCATCTCCCGACATCCCTCTTCGGCCTATAAATTCTCTAATATTCTAAAAACCCTGGAGGCAGTCCCGAAACCCGTTTTCCGCTGCCGCAAGTCTCTGTTCCTTCGCGAGGCCATCTGGAGCTCCGTTCCGGCACCCTGTCGGAGGGGGGATCGATCACGGAGGGCCTCTTCATCAACCTTGATGTCCTCATGATGATGTGTGAGTAGTTCACCACAGACCTACAGGTCCATAGCTAGTACCTAGATGGAAATCTCTCTCTCTTATGATCTTCAATACAATGGTCATCGCATCTTTGCTTTATCTATCCGATGTAATCCTATTGTGTGGTGTGTTTGTTGGGATCCGATGAATTGTGGGTTTATGTTCAGATTAATCTTGAAAAGTATTTGAGATGCCTCTGAATTATATTATCTCTTATGTGCATGATCATTATAGCTTCCTAATGCTCTCCGATCTATAGATATGCTTTGGCCAAGTAGATTGATATTTCATCGGTGGGAGTGGTGCGTTGTGGTAGGTTCAACCTGGCAAATTTCTATATCCCAGTGACATAGTATGGGAAAAGATGCGTCTTTGTGTTGTTGCTACTAAGGATAAAACGATGGGGTTCATTCATATTGTTTGAGTTTACTTTGTCTACATCATGTCATCATTCTCCAAGCATTACTCTGTTTTACTTAATACTCTAGATGCATACTGGATAGCGGTCGATGAGTGGAGTAATAGTAATAGGTGCAGGCAGGAGTCGGCCTATTTGCTTATGGACGTGATGCATATATATACAAGATCATTGCCGTGAACATCGCATAACTATCCGCTTTTCTATAAATTGCCCAACAGTAATTTGTTTACACATCGTATGTTGCCTACATGAGAGATGTCGCTAGGGAACACTATGGCCCCCGGGTCTATTCACTTATATATTCTCAAACGCTGTATTTACCTTGTTGCCTTTATTTACTTTTTATTTATTTCGCAATTTATATTTATCAACAATTATCTACACAACTCACTTGCTTGCAAATAATGAGATCAAGGGGATTGACAACCCTCTTGCCGGCGTTGGGTGCAAGTTGTTTGTTCTTTTGTGTGCAGACACTAAAGACGGTTGAGGATTGGTATTCCTATTGGTTTGACGAACCTTGGTTTCATAACTGAGGGAAATACTTACCCACTTTGTGCTGCGACTACCCGTTCCTCTTCACGGAAAACCCAACGCAGATCACGAGTATCAGGAAGGATTTATGGCGCCGTTGCGTGGGAATACCATCACCAACTATCAAGTAACTTCGCACAAAATTCCATTCACTTGTTATTCTTTTTATTTGCTGTTAATATTTAGTTTGTCTCATAAAAATCAAAAATACAAAAATATTTACCTTTGCTAGTTACTAGTTTGCTTCTAGTTTGCTTTACTTGTTAGTTTACTTGTCTTACTTGTTTTTCTTGTGTGGTGACCATGTCTCAAGATACTACTAAGTTGTGTGATTTCTCAAATACTACTAATAATGATTTTATTAGTACTCCTATACCACCCGCCACTAGTGTGGAGGCATTTGAAATTAATGTTGCATTGCTCAATCTTGTCATGAAAAATCAATTTTTGGGAAGTCCTAATGAGGATCCCGCATCACATCTTGATACGTCTCCAACGTATCTATAATTTTTGATTGTTCCATGCTGTTATATTATCATTCTTGGCTGTTTTACAATCATTTTATAGCAACTTTATATCATTTTTTGGGACTAACCTATTGACATAGTGTCAAGTGTCAGTTGTTGTTTTTTGCTTGTTTTTACTTCGCAGAATATTAGTACCAAACGGAGTCCGATCGCGATAAAACTTTTTGGAGATTTTTTTGGACGAGAAGGCATCCAGGGAGCGAAAGAAGTACCTGTGAGGAGGCCCATGGGGCCCACAAGACACCATGGCGCGCCAGAGGCCCCCGGCACGCCCTGCTGGGTTGTGGTGGCCTCGGGACCCCTCTCCACCGCCTCTAAGCTCTATAAATACCCAAATATTCTAGAAACACTAGAGGAGTCGACGAAAAACACATCCAGCCTTTGCAAGTTCCTGAACCGCGAGATCCAATCTAACACCATCACGGAGGGGTTCATCATCCTCATTGGTGCCTCTCCGATGGTGCGTGAGTAGTCCACCATAGACCTACGGGTCCGTAGGCAGTAGCTAGATGGCTTTCTCTCTCTCTTTTCATTCTCAGTACAATGGTCTCTTGGAGATCTATTTGATGTAATGACTTTTTGCGGTGTGTTTGTAGGGATCCAATGAATTTTGAGTTCATGATCAGTTTCTATCCATGAATATTATTTGAGTCTTCTTTGATCTCTTATATGCATGATTACTTATAGCCTCGTATTTATTCTTCGAATCTTTGGTTTAGTTAGGCCAACTAGATCGATTTTTCTTGCCATGGGAAGAGGTGCTTTGTGATGGGTTCGATCTTGCGGTGTCCTCTCCCAGTGACAGAGGGGGCAGCGAGGCACGCATGTATCATTGCTATTAAGGATAACATGATGGGGTCTATTCCTACATAAATAGATCTTGTCTACATCATGTCACCGTTCTTATTGCATTACTCCGTTTTTCCATGAACTTAATACACTAGATGCATGCTGGATAGCGGTTGATGTGTGGAGTAATAGTAGTAGATGCAGAATCGTTTCGGTCTACTAATATTGGACGTGATGCCTATATAATGATCATCGCCTTGGATATCGTCATGATTATTTGATCTTCTATCAATTGCCCAATAGTAATTTGTTCACCCACCGTGTGCTATACTCATGAGAGAAGCCACTAGTGAAACCTACGGCCCCTGGGTCTACCTTTCCATCATATTGCTTTCCGATCTATCTTTTGCCGCTATTTGTTTTCAGATCTATTATTCCAAAAACCCAAAAATACCTTGCTGCACTTTTTATTTCCCTCTTTTATTTTGTGTTCTTGTGCGATCTATCTATCCAATCTATTACAATCTAATCTATCTTTTTACCGTGGAGAGATTGACAACCTCTCTTACGCGTCGGGTTGCAAGTATTTGTTCTTTGTGTGCAGGTACCATTTACATAGTGTTGCGTGGTTCTC
This sequence comes from Elymus sibiricus, assembly GCA_039707655.1. NCBI lineage: Eukaryota > Viridiplantae > Streptophyta > Magnoliopsida > Poales > Poaceae > Elymus > Elymus sibiricus. The sequence continues at coordinate 246,506,642 of CM077675.1, forward strand.
CTACTAGTTCGATAACCTTGGTTTCATAACTGAGGGAAATACTTACCGTAGTTGTGCTGCATCATCCCTTCCTCTTTGGGGAAATACCGACGCAGTCTCAAGCCACGTCACATCTTAATACCTTTGTTGAATTATGTGATATGCAAAAGAAAAAGGATATGGATAATGATATTCTGAAATTAAAATTATTTACTTTTTCACTAAGTGGCAAAGCTAAAGCTTGGTTTTCATCTTTACCTCATAATAGTATTGGAACGTGGGATAAGTGTAAAGATGCTTTTATTGCCAAGTATTTTCCTCCTGCTAAGATTATCTCCCTTAGAAATCAAATAATGAATTTTAAACAGCAAGATCAAGAACATGTTTCTCAAGCTTGGAAGAGAATGATATTGATGATAAGAAATTGTCCAACTCATGGCTTAAACTTGTGGATGATTATCCAAAATTTCTATGCTGGACTAAACTTTGTGTCTAGAAATCTTCTAGATTCTGCCGCAGGTGGTACCTTCATGGATGTGACCTTAGGAGAGGCCACAAAACTTCTGGACAACATTATGACAAATTATTCTCAATGGCATACCAAAAGAGCTCCAACTAGTAAGAAGGTAAATTATGTTGAAGAAATCGCTACTTTGAGTGAAAAAGTGGATGCTCTTATGAATATGGTTGCTAATAAAAATGCTAATGTTGATCCCAATGATATACCTTTGTCTACTTTGATTGAGCAAAATAATGATGCTATTGATGTGAACTTCATCTCGCGAAATAATTTCAACAACAAAGCTTATAGAGGAAATTTCAATGCTAAACCGTATCCCGGTAATTCCTATAACAACTATGGAAATTCTTATGGTAATTCATATGGCAATGCTTCTACAAATTCTAACAGGATACCTTCTGATCTTGAGAACACAATTAAAGAATTTATTAATTCTCAAAAGGTTTTCAACACTACGGTAGAAGAAAAGTTGCATATCATTGATACGTTGGCTAAAAACATGGATAGAATTGCTCTTGATGTTGAAACTCTTAAAAATAAGTCTTTGCCACCCAAGCATGATTCTAATTAGACTATTAAATCTATCCAATTATCTATTAGGGAAAGTAAGGAGAGGACCGCTAAGTTGAGAGCTAAGCGAGAATTCTTAGAAAAAGCTCTTCCACCCGTTTTTTACCAGAATCATGATGAAGATCTTAAAATGATTGGTGTTACTCCTATTGAATATTTGTTTACATCTCTGAATATAAATGATAAAGGGACTGGAGATGAGTCAACTTTAGTTAAGGAGCGTCACGTTTGCTTGGAGGGTGATGATTCTAATGCTAAAACTGAAAAAAAGTGGGTTTGGAAAGGTCAAAACTTTAACTAGTGATGTGCCCACTATCTTGGATTACAAGGACTTTAATTATGATAAATGCTCTTTAGTAGAATGTATTTCCTTGCTTCAATCCATTATTAGCTCACCCAATGCTTATGAACAAAACAAAGCTTTTACCGAACATATAGTAGAAGCTATGATAAAAGCTTATGATGAGAAACTTGAGCTTGAAATTTCTATTCCTAGAAAATTGCATGATAAGTGGGAACCTACTATCAAAATAAAGATAAATAAATATGAATGCAATGCTTTGTGTGACCTTGGTGCTAGTGTTTCAACCATACGAAAAACTTTTTGTGATGTGCTTGGTCTCACTAATATTGAAAAGTGTTCCCTAAACTTGCATCTTGAGGATTCTACCATCAAGAAACCTTTAGGTAGAATTAATGATGTGCTTATTATTGCAAACAAAAATTATGTGCCTGTATATTTCATTGTGCTTTATATTGATTGCAATCCTTCTTGACACATAATACTTGGAAGGCCATTTTTACAAACTATAGGTGCAATTATTGATATGAAAGAGGGAAACATAAGATTCCAATTCCCATTAAAGGAAGGGATGGAACACTTCCCTAGGAAGAGAATTAAACCACCTTATGAAGCAATCATGAGAGCTACCTATGGGTTGAGTGTCAAAGATGACAATACTTGAAACTATGCATTATGCCTAGCTAGGGGCATAAAACAATAGCGCTTGTTGGGAGGCAACCCAATATGTATCTTTATTTTTGTTTTTACTTTATGTTTTTGTGTGATAACATGATTGTTACCTCTGTAATGATTGTGTTTTTATGTTTTAATTAGTGTTTGTACCAAGTAAAGCCTTTGGGATGACTCACAAGATGAGTAGAAACGATGCTGAATCTGAAACAGAAACTTTGACTCCAGTGCATGAATTTTTATTTTTTACTAGAGCGTGATAATGATCTGAAATTTTAACACAGTATTGCTATACAAATTCATTACGTTGTCCCAATATTTCATAATTTTTAGAGTTACATAAGTATGGACTCTTTATAGATTTCTACAGACTGTTCTGTTTTAAACAGATTCTGTTTTGCTTGCATAGTTTGCTTGTTTTTATTATGCCATGGACTATATCGGGGGTTGTAAGTCATGGAGAAGTTATAATACAGTACCTATTATGCCAAAATGAATTTGAATCAATTTATCACAGTACCTCCAGTATGCAATATGTTTCTTATACTAACGGATCTCACGAAGTTTTGTTGAGTTTTGTGTGATTGAAGTTTTCGCGTTTTGGGTGTGATCACGATGGACTACGGAATAAGGAGTAGCAAGAGCCCAAGCTTGGGGATGCCCAAGGAAACCCAAATATAATTCTAAGGAGACTCAAGCGTCTAATCTTGGGGATGCCCCGGAAGGCATCCCCTCTTTCGTCTCAATCCATCGGTATCTCACTTGGAGCTATATTTTTATTCATGACATGATATGTGTTTTGCTTGGAGGTCGTTTGCTTTTGTTTGATTTTACTTTCAGTTTGTCACAATCATCATTTGCTGAACACGCCTTTTTGAGAGAGACACACCTTCACGATAATTTGCTAGAATACTCTATGTGCTTAACTTATATCTTTTGAGCTAGGCAGTTGCTCCAGTACTTCACTTACATCTTTTTGAGCACGGTGGCGTGTAGATTTTATTGAAATAATATGCTCTCGTTATTCACTTATATTTGTTTGAGAGCTGAGTAATAGTGACGGTAATTTGCATGGGCCATAAGACTAGTCCAAGAATATTAGGTATTCAATGAATGATAATCAAAACCATCGTGTAGCACATATAGAGAAGTTGTGGGTTAATGACATTGATGTAGTAATATGAAAAAGGTGTGAGTCCAAAAAATTTGATTCGAAGAAGTGTCGAGATTAAGAGGTGTTAACTTGTTATTCACCTAAAAATTAAAGAGGCATGGTGATGATGTGTTAGCATTATATTCCTCGTTGAAATCCTAGTGTTGCTTTGAGTCGGGGGCGCGCGATGGTTAACTCCTACCAACCTCCTCCCTCGGGGCATGCGAGGAGTACTTTGGTTTGTGATAAAACTAAAAAAACTTTGCAATAAGTATGTGAGTTGTTTATGACTAATGTGACACCATGGCCATACGCATCTTCACCTTCTCATATTTGCTAGCCTCTTCGGTATCGTGCATAGCCCATTCTCACCTCGAGGATCGGTGCAAATATTCGCCGGTGCATCTACACCCCGTGACATGATACGCTTTGTTACACATAAGCCTCATTATATCTTCCTCAAAACAGCCACCATACCTACCTATTATGGCATTTCCATAGCCATTCCGAGATATATTGCCATGCAAATTCCATCGTCACTTCACATGACTAGTTCGTTCATGATCATATTGCTTTGCATGATCGTATAGAGCTGACATAGTATTTGTGGCAAAGCCACCGTTCTTCATATTTTTTATACATGTCACGCTAGATCATTGCACATCCTGGTACACTGCCAGAGGCATTCATATAGAGTCATATCTTCCTATCAGTTCTTCATGTTGAGTTGTAAGTAAATAAAAGTGTGATGATCATCATTATTAGAGCATTGTCTGAGTGAGGAAAGGATGATGGAGACTATGATTCCCCCACAAGTCGAGATGAGACTCCGGCGAAAAAAAAAATAAAAATGGGGGAGGCCAAATGAGCCCACCATATCAAAAAGAGAAAATGGGGGAGGCAAAAAAAAAGAGAAAAGCCCGCCATAAAAATAAAAATAAAAAAATAAAATGAGAGAAAAGAGAGAAGGGACTTTGCTACTATCCTTTACCACACTTGTGCCTCAGAGTGGCACCATGTTCTTCATATAGAGAGTCTCTTATGTTGACACTTCCATACGCTAGTGGGATTTACCTTTTCATATAATAAACTTGGCTTGTATATTCCTGTAACGGGCTTCCTCAAATGCCCGAGATCTTCATGAGCAAGCAAGTTTGATGCACACCCCACTTAGCTTCAGTTGAGCTTTCATACACTTATAGCTCTAGTGCATCATTTGCATGGCAATCCCTACTCCTCGCATTAATATCTATCGATGAGCATCTCCATAGCTCGTTGGTACGCCTAGTTGATGCGAGACTATCTTCTCCACTTTTTACCCCTTTGATACCTACCACCATATTCTATTCCACCTATATGTTATGTCCAATGGTTCACGCTCATGTATTGCGTGAAGAATAAAAAGTTGATGCATATTGAAAAAGTACGATCCAATTGCCTGACTTGGACACCATGGTGCTTAACATTTGTATCTATGTGGTGAAGATAGAGTCATGCCTTGCTAATATAATAAGATGAATAAGGGTAAAACATTCTGTTAGGATCGTATACTTTGAAAAATTGATGATTTTGTTTCCTATACTTATAAATATTACTATGTTGCTGTTTGTTAATTCATCATTTCTCAATGAGCATACATACCAAAGATTACATAATGGGTAGCATGTCACATAAAAAATTCTATTTTTATCATTTACCTACTCGAGGACGAGCAGGAATTAAGCTTGGGGATGCTGATACGTCTCCAACGTATCTATAATTTTTTATTGTTCCATGTTGATATGTTATCATTCTAGGATACTTTTTGGGTATTTATTGACCAATTTATAATATTTTTGAGCACTAACCTATTGACCCAGTGCCCAGTGCCAGTTCCTGTTTTCTGCGTGTTTTTGCCTTTTCAGAGTTACAATACCAAATGGAGTCCAATTGTCACGAAACTTTTTGATGATTTTTTCTGGACAAATACAAGACGTAGAAGCTTCGGAGGAGGGCCAAGAGATGCACCAGGGGCCCACAAGCCAACTGGCCGCGCCCCCAGGGGGCGCGGCCAGATATGTTGTGGCCCCCTAGAGCGTATACCGACGTCGTTCTCTAGCCTATAAATTCACATCTACCCTAAAAACATCAGAAGTGCTCCCGAAACACTTTTTCCATCGCCGCAAGTCTCTATTCCGACGGGAGGCCATCTACACCTTCGTTCCAGCACCCTGCCGGGGGGGAGATCGATCACGGAGGGCCTCTTCATCAACCTTGCTGCCCTCACCATGATGTGTGAGTAGTTCACCACAGATCTACGGGTCCGTAGGTAGTACCTAGATGGCAATATCTCTCTCTCTATTGATCTGTAATACAATGTTCATCGCATCTTTGCCTTGATCTATCCGATGTAATCCCTTTGTATGGTGTGTTTGTTGGGATCCGATGAATTGTGAGTTTATGTTCAGATTATTCATGAAAAGTATTTGAGTCAAACCTGATTACTATGATTCTTATTTGCATGATCATCATAGCTTCGTAATGCTCTCCGATATATTGAGATAGTTTGGCCAACTAGATTGATATTTCTTCGGTGGGAGTGGTGTGTTGTAGTAGGTTCAACCTAACGAGTTTCTATATCCTAGTGACAGAAGGGGACAAGTTGCGTCTTTGTGTTGTTGCTACTAAGGATAAAACGATGGGGTTTATTCATATTAGTTGAGTTTACTTTGTCTACATCATGTCATCGTTCTCCAAGCATTACTCCGTTTGTCATGAACTTAATACGTAGAGAGGCAAGCATAGAAGCACTCTGGAAGTGGAGTAATAGTAGTAGGTGCAGGCAGGAGTCGGCCTATTTGCTTATGGACGTGATGCCTATATACACATGATCGTTGCCGTGAACATCGCATAATTATTCGCTTTTCTAACAATTGCCCAACAGTAATTTGTTTACCCACAGTATGCTTTGCTTATGAGAGATGTCACTAGAGAACTCTACGGCCCCCGGGTCTATTCACTTATAAATTCACAAACGCTATCATTACCTTGCTGTTATTTATTACCTTTTATTTTATTTTGCAGTTTACTATTATCTACAATTAATGTAGACAACTCACTTGCTTGCAAATAACGAGATCAAGGGGACTGACAATCCTCTTGCCGGCGTTGGGTGCAAGTTGTTTGTTCTTTAGTGTGCAGCCGCTGAAGATGGTTGAGGATTTGTATTCCAATTGGTTCGATAAACCTTGGTTTCATAACTGAGGGAAATACTTACCCACTTTGTGCTGCGATTACCCGTTCCTCTTCACGGAAAACCCAACGCAGATCACGAGTATCAGGGGGTAGCGAAGCAGCTCGCGCTCCATGAGCAGCACGGCCCATGCGTTCGTGCACCGAGGGCGGGCGCAGGAGGAGGAAGCTGCGGCGGTGTGGCCACCCTACTGCACGGAATGATGCAAGGAGGAGCCCTGCTGCTCGCAGGCAGTTGGGTCAGTGACGGCGGCAGCTTTAGCGCCGGCGGAGCAGCGGTGGTCGCCGCGACCCGCAGACACGGTCTGGGCGATGCGAGCCGCCCAACGCTCGGGACGCGCACGGTGAGCATCAGCCATAGGGTTGGCAAAGCTTGAATAGAAATGGAGCAGGAGAACAGCGGCGCACCCCTACCTGACATGCCAAATGTCGGAATCGGGGCTCCGCAGTCCTGAGGAGGTTAGAACTCTTGGGTGCGCAGGTTCTCTCGCCCTATTCTACCTCGCAACCTCATGGCGACACTCCGGCATGCTCGAGCTAAGGAAGAAGAACAGTAGACACGGCAATTTACCCAGGTTCAGGCCACCTTGCGGTGTAAAACCCTACTCCTGCTTGTCTGGATTGCTTGGGGATGAGAACGAGTACAAGGGTGAGTTTTGGCTAACTGGGTTTTCGATCCCCCTCTACGGTTGCTGCCTATCCCTTCTTATACTGGCCTTGGTCCTCTTCCCCTAAAAATACAAGGCGGGAAGGGTTGCCACAACGGCCAGTTTGAAGGGGACAGGACTACAACTTATCCTGACAAAAGTAGTCTTCGCCTGTGAAAAGCCTCCCACCGTGACGCACTGGTGGGCTCGGGGATGACCTCCGTCCTGGCAAGCCCCAAGCCTCGATCTTCTTTCACTAAACAGGAAACCTTTGGGGGTTGCTTTGGGAGCGGGCGAGCTAGCCCTGTTCCCCTAGCACTGAAGACGAAATCCTCCCCATCCGTGCCTACTGGCATGGCTCCTGGCACCGCTTGGCGCGGAGCGCGTCGCCCACGTGAAGGTATAGGACCGCGCGGCCCCGCCGAGCCATCCTAGATCAGTCCTCTCCGCAGAGGCTCTGGGGGCAGCCTCGAGAAGCGACCTCGCGAGGGGGCTTCGCGAGGCTCTTGACGATGTTTGCTGAGGTCTTGCTCACGAAGTCCAGTGGTGGGCTGTGTTGGGCCCATGGCACACGTCGTGTCCTGGCCCGCAGGCAGACGGGACTGGGTACCCCCAGTCCCAAGGGCTCGACATCTACCTATCACCGTGGTGAACAAGTTTATCTACGTGTCACTCCTATGAGAGGCACTCATCGTTTTGGTGTAAAGGGAAAGTTAGCTCCTCGCTACATTTGTCCTTTCCGCATTCTCGCCAGACATGAATATGTGGCTTATAAATTGGAACTGCCACCGCAATTCTCTCATGTCCACGATGTCTTCCATGTTTCGCAACTTCTTTGTTGTTTCAAGGATCCTCAACGGGTAGTGGATCATGAGATCCTCGAGGTGCAAGATGATCTCTCCTATAAAGAGTACCCGATCCGCATCCTATATCAAACTGAACACCGAACCCGTCAGAAGGTTACCAAGTTCCTAAAGGTACAATGGTCGAATAATACTGAAGAAGAAGCCACTTGGGAACGCGAGGATCATCTTCGTGAAGAATAACCTGATCTGTTCCCTTCTACCTCTTAATTCTCGGGACGAGAATTTCTTTTAGAGGAGGAAAGTTGTAACACCCCTGTAATTAAACTACAGTGATCTCTGACTAATGATGCCATGTCATCCCATTTTGCTAATCTTAATTGCATCTTAATCAAAACCCTAGTCAAGGTCAAATTCAAACATGAAGTCAAATTATTACTTCTTCAAACCTAGAAACTAAAATGTTCATAATGTGGCAAATAATCCATAGATAATTATGGTGGAGAAATCAACTTTTTGTAAAGTGTTTAAGTGCCATAAAATAATTAAAACAGGGGCCATAACAATAATTTAAATGCTTTTTAAATTATAAAATTCCAAACAAATTTATTTAAATGCCAAAGTTTTTGTGGCAGTGTCTATTATTGCATTATAATTATTGGTGCAAGTTTTATATTTTATAAAACTAAAATACTTTTGTTTTAAAAAGAAAACAGAAAACAAATAAAAGAATTCAGAAAATAAAAAGAAAAGAAAAGGGCACAGGCCATTGTGCACTGGGCCTCAATGCACAGTGCCTGGCCCGTGGCGGCCTAGCCCACCAGCCCCGGTCGGCTTCAACCTCCTGCTACAGGAAGCCGACCAAGGGCGTGCACCCATCGCGGGCCTCGTCGGACCACCTCGCCGTCCTAGACGCAACAGCTCCGCGGGAGAGGATAAGATCTCCACCGCGACCCGTAGGGCTCCTCCCCCTCCACTTCCCCCCTCTCCCACGCGCTCCCCTCTCTAGATCCCCCCCCCCCCCCCGCGCTCGAGCGCCCTCGCCGCCATGGCCGACCTCGCCCGCGCGCCCATCGTTGTCCTCGCGCCTTGAGATCTCGTCCACAAGCTGCACCGTCGTCTGCTGCTTCCTCTCCGACCATGAGCTCGAGCCGAGGAGCACTGCCTCGCCAGATCCGCGTCGTCTTATTCCTCCTCTGCCTCGCCGGTCGCCGTCGCCAATTCCGCCGCCTCGGGCCTCCCCCGAGCCCACCTTAGCACACTTGCAGGCTCTCGGTGAGCACCGCACCTCCCCCTTGATCTTCTGGCTCATTCTCGAGCCCTAGTAGCAGTCGTCGTTGTTGCCATAGCTCGCCGCCGCCTGCTCTGTCGCCGCCGTAGCTAGGGCCGCTGTCGTCTGCTTCCAGGCACATGAACGGGCCCAGGGAAGCTCCCTGGTGCCGCCAGGCCCTCCATCGCTCGCTCCGTGCCCCGGACCCCCCGTTCCAGCGAGCTCCCAATAGCCCCTCCGCCTCTGCTCATTGCCGGCATCGTTCTGGCCACCCCCGACGGCAATCGAGCACACCAATGTGCTCAGGGCCCCACGGAGATGTCGCTCGTGCCCTCGGGGATGTCTGCCTTGCGCTACAACACCAACGTCACTTGTGCCAGAGCTCCGGCGGTCGCCGCCGGCGCTACCGACCATCGCAGCCGCTCCCACCACCACCGTTCGACACGCTGTCGAGCACACATTCGAACGCGGTCGGCCGCGCTCAAAACGGTGGCCTGTAGACGATTTCCGAGGAGGGCCCGAGCCCCTCCGCCGCAGATTTGGTCGCCGGAGCTCTCTCCGGTGCCGTCGCCGACGTGGCTGGCCTGGGGTCCACCCTTGGGTCACTGCCAGTGGGTCCCCTCGCCCCAGTTGACTGGGTTGACCCAGTCATGTGAGCTGACTAGGTAACCCCAGCCACTGACATGTGGGGCCCACCCCCCTAATTTAACTAATAACTAATTAAACTAACTAGTTAATATAATTAGTAAGTGACATGGGGGCCCTAGTGGCTAATTAACTAGTTTAGTTAGAAATAAACCCCTGTCAACTCTTCTGTCAATGACATGTGGGACCCAGCGGTCAGGTTTGACCTGGACCAGCTGGGTTGACTGCTCATGTCAGCCTGACGTGCTGCTGATGCACTAAAGCCATTTTTGAATTAAATAATCCAAAAAAATTAGAAAAATGTTTAAAACTTTGAAAAAACATATAAAATAATCTATAACTCAGATGAAAATTGCTCAAAAAAATATAACGAATCCGAATATGCAATTCATTCATCTGTCACATGCCTCTAGCATGATGAACATGGATCCTTCCCCTCCGGATCGTCTGTCCGATAAATGCCTAAGACCCGAGAAATATCCAGAGATATTTTTCCGCTCCATCTATAACGCGTAGCACTGCACTAGGTCACCCCTAACACAGCATATTGCCATGTCATGCATCGTGATGCATTTGTTTGCTCTGTTTTATTGTTTCTTCCCCCTCTTCTCTCCGGTAGACCCCAAGACCGACGCTGCTATGGGTATGACTACACCTCTGACATCCAGCCACTTGCAACAGAGCTTCTAGGCAAGCAAAACCCCATTGATCATTCCTATATCCCCCATTCCTTCTCCCTCATGCTTGCATTAGATTTTGTTACCGTTGTCGATAGCTCCTATTCGGATGCATAGCCTGCTTTTGTAACCTGCTGTTGTACTTTACTTGTCTATCCTATATGCTTAGTATAGGTTGGTTATTGATCCACCAGTGACCCATCACCTTGTCCCTGTTGCCCTCGTTACATCATCAATGACTCGATCAACGTGATCGACGCCCTGAGCCCAACACATCACCTCACACCCCCTTAGTTGTACGACTCTGCAGAGCTACTATCGAGTGTCGAGGGTGATACCTCGTAACGCACTCCTGATGATAACTCTATAGAGCTAGTCGGTCGTGGATTACGGAGGGTGATACCTCGTAACGCACTCCTGATGATAACTCTATAGAGCTAGTCGGTCGTGGATTACGGAGGGTGATTCCTCCTTCACCACTCCCGATAACGACTCTCTTGTGCAACACCTCAAGTGTGAAACCTCGAGGGTGATTCCTCCCAGGTCACCTTGATAGTTACATCAAGTGGAATCCATCGAGAGTGATTCCTCGGATTGCCTATTGATGGTATGGACACACGACTACTTTGACCTTACCCTAGAACCATGTGAAAGACGGGTCGGCCCTGAGGGGTACCCGCGAGAGAAATGTGAAGTCGGGTTGACCGTGAGGGTACCCGCGAGTGATGTGGAGTCGGGTTGACCTGGAGGGTACATGCGAGATAATAACGCGGCACGGCCAGGCATTCTTAGCCCTTGCCGTAAGTCCATGAGATGGGGCGATGGGACCGCAGATCATGGATCATTGATCGTCTCCGTGCGCTCCAAAGACACTAACGAGGTTGATATGTGATCTGAGTAGGCCTCCAGCCTTTTCGCACTGACCACCACGCGGGAATAAGTATGGGCACTCTACGTCGTACATTCTCCCGAAAGCTCTTCAGACGTCACAGTTGACCGGCACGCACCCGGGTGGCCCGCGTAAGCACCTGCTTTGTATAAAGAGGTAGCTAGGATTGATTCCGGCCGTCCTTGCAACGTGCGGGAGTGCAAAGGGCGATGGGCCCAAGACCCCTGAGTGGTTAGGATTTAGACCGGTGTGCTGACCTCTCTATTAAGCATAGGTAGGACTACGGTGTGTCGATCAGCCGAGGCCGGGCATGACCCGAGTAAGTGTGTCCGGCTAGAATTAATCGACCATGTTGGGTAAGTTGGTGCACCCCTGTAGGGAAGTATATCTATTCGAATATCCATGTCCACGGTAACGGACGCTCGGAGAGTATCCCGATCTACTACAACTAGAACTGGATACTTGTGACACTAAACTGAAATGATGGCTCCGGGATCGCTTTCTCAAAGGGAGTCGAGGAAGGATCTCTCGGCGTTGCTACTACATACTTATTATTTATGACTTGCTAATCTGTACTCTTCTAATGTTGCAAGACGATGCAAGATGCTAGTCTTCGATAGGCTAGGCCTTCCCTTCTATTCTGACATTTATGCAGTATAGTCCACAGATACAGCCCCCTTCCCCTTGATATTGATGCATATTTAGAATAGATCTGATGTAAGTCTTGTGAGTACTTTGGATGAGTACTCACAGTTGCTTTGCTCCCCTTTTCCCCTTGATAGGATTGTTGCGATCACATGATGGAGCCCAGGAGCCAGCTGATCCCACCGACAACTACTACTACCCCGACGGAGCCTACTACTACGTGGAGGCCGCCGACAACCAGGAGTAGACAGGAGGCTCCTAGGCAGGAGGCATGTGCCTTTTCGATCAAGATGTTGTTGTTTTGCTCAGCCTTCTTAAGGCAAACTTGTTTAATTATGTCTGTACTCAGATATTGTTGCTTCAGCTAACTTACGTATTCAAGCCTTCGTAGCCCTACTTGTAATATAAAGTTTTATGTTTGAATTTGTGTCTAGAGTTGTGTTGTGATATCTTCCCGTGAGTCTCTGATCTTGATCGTGTGCATTTGTGTGTATGATTAGTGCACGATTAAGATAGGGGCGTCACAGATCCTTAGTTATTATATGATTTAGATGAATAAAAGTTTTAGTATGATCTAGTTTTGAGTGTTTGCTTTGTGAGCTATCTATGTATGTAATCGAGTGTGAGAGTTATATAATAAAGAGTAGTTTGAGTTTGTTTGCTTTACCTTCTTGCGTCAATCTTAGTAATGAAAAGGATAAAAATATCATATGCTAATCCCATGGGGAGTGATGACTTCACATAAAAGGAATATAATTGATAAAATTTGTTGGAAGTTGACAAACATAGCATTGGTCATTGATGCAATTCATGAAAAAGTAATAATGAAAGGGAGGTCTCACATATAAATATACTATCTTGGACATCTTTTATGACTGTGAGCCCTAATTAAATATCCTATGCATGATCAACTAGTTGATGTTGGACAAGGAAGACAACGTAATGTGTCATGTTTGCTTATATTCACATAGAAATTATATTGTCATGGATCCTCTAACATGTGGTGCTTTCTCATAATCTTTTGCTAGCCAAAACTTTGCACCGAGATACTACTTGTGCATCCAAAAACCCTTAAACCCAGTTTCTTGCCATAAGAATCCACCATATCTACCTATGGATTGAATAAGATCCTTCAAGTAAGTTGTCATTGGTACAAAAGCAATAAAAATTGCCCCTAAATATGTATGAACTTTTATTGTAAGGGAAAATAAGCTTTGTACGAACTTATGATGGCAAAGAAATAAAAGTGACAGACTGCATAATAAAGTTTGCTATCATAAGGGGCAATATAAAGTGACATTCTTTTCCATTAAGAGCTTGCACATCCAAATAAAAAGGAAAATGATTCCCTTCGACCGGCAGATCTAGCGCTGGATGTCCACCGCCTGCGACACGTGACGCGTGTCCCATGTAGACCCACTGCACCGCACATCCTTCTCCCCTTATCTTATCTCTTCTCCAATCGGTCTTTCTTCCCCAACTCCTGTAGCACTGCCCGCCTCGTCCTAGCAACTCCGATAGCAACGCCGTCCACGTCGTGGGCTGTTACCATCCGACACCAATGCTCTCCTCGGCCGTGGCTTGCCATGGCCACCACCATCTCAAGCTCCTACAACGTCGCTGCCCACTCGAGCCAACCGACCGTCGCCATGCGCTCGCACGCGCCTGTGCTCGCCATCGGCCCGTGCCAGCAGTCGTCATTCTCCGGCGACGTGGGGCGAGGCATGACTTGCGTCTTGGTTCTCCAACAGCGACGGCGACGACGCTACTACTCTATTGCGGTCGACAGTGGCACGCTCAACGCATGCAACGGCGGCGGTGTTTCTGCATACTACTTCCAGTTGCAAAATTTTCTGCAACATTACATGTGTTGCAAAACTTATTCCACAACATCACCGTTGTTGCAAAAAGAAAGAAAGAGAAAAATAAAATCTGCAACATGACCTATGTTGCATAAAAAATTCCACAACATCACCTATGATACGGGGCAAATCCGAGGGTGGCCCGATCTTCACGAACTGGAGGTGGATTCGAGGAAGAACACGAAGAACACGAGGGGAAAACGTGGAGAAATCAAAGGGGAAAACACTCTATTGGACAAGATCCACACCAAGTACTCCTCAAATCACAAGCAATACATGGGATGCATCAAGATCCAAGAACAACAACGGAAATAAAGATACATGGGTAGTTCATCCAAATCTCTAGGAGAGATGGGCCTTGAAATCCTCTAGGGATCTTCCCTTGCAAGGGGCCTTGACATCCTCTAGGGATCTTCTCCGGTGGAGGCCTCGGTCTCCATATGAGAAGTAGAGGAAGGAGCAAAGCTCATCTATGAATGATCTATCACTTTGCTAACCCTAGAATGGAGGTGGGAGAAGAGTATATATAGTGCAAGCCATGAAGGGGTAAGTGAGGGGCAAAATAGGTACACGGGCTGCGGCCCAAGTCTCTGCGCGCAGACAGGGCCGGAAGTTCTGGGGAGGGCCGGAAGTTCCGGGCTCCGGAGGTTCCGGGCAAGGTCTGGGCTGGTTCCGGGCTACCCAGAGAGTTGGCACACTCTCGGCTGTGCTGGGCGCAGGAGGCCGAAAGTTCCGGGACGGCCGGCGTTCCGGGGGCCGGAAGTTCCGGGCTTTCCTAAAGCTTCTCCTCGCTTCTTCTTCCTTCTCTTCCAAGCTTCCCTCGTGGATGGTGTAGGTGTACACTTGCGCTTGCGCTCCTCCTCATCATCTGTGGTGCTCCGATAATACCTATGCATGCACACGAGAGGATTGTGAAGTAGTATACCATCCTCGAAGGGATCACGTGTAAAGGAGATGATTCACCTTTATGTATGTGAAGTAGAGGTCGCACGTGTCACTTGCCAAACGGACTCTTGACATGGTGATGTCCGTAGGATGCTCTGCATCATCCCCTCCCCCTGGGAAAGATCCATCCTCGGATCTAAATCCAAATCACCATGGGAAAGAGATGGCGTTGCCGTGTAAAAGTGGACGATCACCAAGCACTCATCATCATTAAACTCGAAAGGGGCACTCTCCAATGCCGCATCGTCTAGTAATTCCTGCAAAAGGAGCAAAGATGACAAACACTTGGAAAAACAAATGTGGTTAGCGTTAGTGCAAAACCAAGCATTCAAGTGGTTATTCACCGAACAAGTGTCATCATCATGCATAACATATGGTGTGACAAGGGATTGTGTCATGTCATGTAAGCATATAAATTGAGCGCAAGCAATGTAATCATGGGAACAAGTATGCAAAGGTGAGGTAGGGATGCTAAAATGTGTGATAATAGAACGAGCATCTACCTCAAGGTCATAGCACGCATGCACAAAGCAATCAAGAAAATGTCTATGATAGGCATAGGAATCATTCACAACACCAAATAAAGTGAAGTGTCTAAACACATGGGGCAATCCAAAGTGCAAGGCAATCCAAGCATAATGTGCATATGGTGTAGTGAAGATAGTGTGGCACTCAACACAATATAAAGAGCAATTGGTCATCATGTGTGAGGCAATCAAGTCAAGCATGTAGCAAGCAATCGGACATGGCAATTGTGAAGAAATGACATTGTTGCAACCAAACATATCATAGGAGCAATTAATCCACAAGTTGGATGCAACACACAAGGTATATATGTCATGAGGCATGGCAATGTGGCAATCATGAGTAATAAGTAATATCACTAACATGGGTGCAAATAAGTGGTCCAAGATGACCAATATGTGTCATGGTACAAGCAACACAAGTAGGATGATCCAAAATATCCATGCTCAAGAAAGATGTCACCTCAAAAGTGTGACCTTGTGTGTCCTTCACAATGCCGAAACACAAGCAAGTGCGATGTTGAAACGCGTCGTTGTAGCATGGCTCGCTCTCAAGAGCTCGAACGGTCAACTCACGTGAAGTGGAAGTTGACATGTAGTCGAAGTATCCTACACATACACACAACAAAGGAAACAATGTATGTGCATGGTAGAAAAACACATCATCCATCATGATGGTTCTCTTCTCTTGCACATAACAATTAGAAGAAAAAGTGCATGAATAATATGATGCAACAATGTCTATATTCATGGCACTAGGCATATGGTGCAAAGAAGGAAGGCAAGCATGCTTCACATGAAAGATGTCAAAAGCTCCAATAATATGAGAGAAAGCTATGGGGGCAATCTCATTGGCAAGATTAGAAGCATTATTGCACTCAATACATGGCAAATCATCTAGCACAAGTGAGGCAAGATATGGAGACATATGACAACAAGCAATAGCAATCATGTGTGAAGCATGGCAATGGTTGTCATCAACCGCATGAAATGAGCTAGTAGTAATCATCGGTGATGCAACACATGAAGCAAGAAAATCGATAATGTCGTGCAAACTAGTAGTGCGAAGATGCAACATACTAGAGGAAATCATGGCAATCATGTCAGATGAGCAAATAGTGGACATAAAGAATGCACATGACATATCGCAAGCACAAACACAAAGCAAGATCAATGTGTCATCATAGGCATGGGTCACAAAGCAAACATGGCAATAGCAAGTAATATCTCCACCAAGCTTGCAAATACACATACAAGTCATATAATCATGTTTCATGTGAGATGCAAAGCATGGGTCACAATTTCATGGCAAGGGCATAGAAATGAGCATATGATGCAAAGTGAACATGGCAATATGGGCATAATAAGTGTAATGAGCAAGAGGCCATAGCCATGTGAGAGCCATGTAGAAGAAATGTGCGAAGTATTTGCGCAAAGAGGGTGGGTGGAGGGTAAGCACTCCATGGTGGCACACGTCTTCGTTGCTCTCTAGAGCTCTTTGCGTCAGCTCGTCCGCTTGCGAGGTTGACGAAGAATCATGTGTACTACACAAAAAGGAGACATACGAAACAAAGTATGTGCATGGTAAATGTACACATCATCCATCATGATGTGTATGTGCACGTGTGATTTAGCACAAGAAAAGCAATTCTCAAAGAAATTTGAGGCATGGTATATGAATACGTCATCCATCATGCAATGATAGTTATTATGCTCAACATGATTGGGACGCAAATTGTAGCAAGTATGTGGCACAAGCATATCATTCATATCAATGGCAAGCATAGTGTGCACACAATAGTGGGGATCATGCAAAGTGTAGGATGTATCAAAATCTCCTAATGTGTATGAGGAAACTATGGGAGTTTCCTCATGTGCAATAGCGGAAGCATAATATGGAGAATATGGACAACATCCAAAACAATGCATATCCAAAGCTAGGTGGTCATGGCATGTCATATGTGAGCAATTGTGCAAATGATGCAAAAGGGAGCATGGCAATATCATCACAAGAAAAGCAAATGCCAATAACCATGGGTTTTTCATCTATGCCATATGTGCAAATTGGGTTTATTTTAATGGCATATGCATAGTTACTACGGTGAGATTGTAAAGATGCAATATGGGTGATCTCATGCATATGACAAGTCAAGAGGATTGTCAATGTGACCTATAGAGTTCTTACAAGGTATCCTATGCAACATGGCAGCATAACTAATAGACTCCACATGAGAATCGTCAAACACATCATAAATGGGTAATTCATCACATGGGGAAGTCACACAATCATGAAGCATGGCAATAGGGTGATCATCATCATGCAAGCAATCAATGTCCACTAGAGGGACAAGAGCGACACCTTCACCTAAGTTACCTTTTCCATTCCACTCATGTGGTGTAGGTGAGGTTGCATAGACCAACTTGTGGTCATCTTCATCGTGATGGAACCATGTGGGGGTGCAACATATACCACCATGGCCATCGTCTTGTCTAAGGTGAGGACGAAGTCGTCAAGGATCGGCGCGTCATCGAATAAGGAACCTAGCACCAAAGTAGAAGACACAATAGAGGAAGATGTTAAGTTGTAAGAAATCGAAATGGCCTCGCATGCCTCATCAACTACCTCACTATCTCTATGTGGTGGCTCACACACTCCCTCAAGGTAGGTGCACTCAAACTCACATGTGGTGGAGTCACTCATCTCACTCAAGTGGTGGGGTTTGTGGCTCTCCTCACATGGGAATTGAGGCAACTCATCATATATGGAGATAGTGGTGAAGTCACTCTCCCTCTCAATATGGTTGCATAAGTCTCTCAACTTATCACCAAACGCCGCCGTGGTCGAAGGGAAAATCCCATGCTCAACCAACTCGTCACCGTCGCCGTGGATGTAGGCCGAAGATGGCACATCATCACTCTCGCCTCCAAAGATGGAAGCGTCATCCTTGCTCTCCACCTTGTCGCTCGCCTCAAAAGCATGTTCCTTGAGTGGCGCCGTAGTCGTGGTCGTTGCCGTGCCGTCTTCAAAAAAAGTCGTGGTAGACTCGGCATCGTCAATGCCACAAAGAGGGATGGCACTGAAGTCGGACTTGGGAGCATCGTCTTGGAGCTCGTCGGGCTTGGACATCTTGGTGGTACCATCCTCATGCTCGTCGTCGTGGAGCTTGGTCGTTGCGAAGTGTGCTCGGGGTCGAGTAGCCTTGGCCTTGAGTGCTTGCTCCACCTTGAGAGCACCAACATAGATGTCGTCAAGAGACTCGTAGTTGTTGTGGAAGATAGTCTTGGCGATGTCGTTGTTCAATCCCATCATGAAGTGGAACTTCATCCAAATGGGGTCGTCCACACCGGCTCATCGCAAGGCTTTCTTCATCATGAAGTACTCATCGAGGGACTTGGATCCTTGTATGGTGTCCTCCAATTGGCGTTGAAGATGTTCCGTGTATGTAGAAGGCACAAACTCTTGCCGCAACGCTTTCTTCGTCTTGGACCAACTCATGTCTAAGCTCTTCGAAGGTGTGTGAAGCCACCATGTTGACGTGTAGTCGTGGAAGTTTCTTCTGGCTCACTTCACTTGATCTTTGGAAGGGACTTGAAGTAGCTTGAGGTAGGTGTCCATCTTGCGCTCCCACTCGAGGTACTCTTCGGGGTCATGAGTCCCATAGAATGGAATGTCGAAGTCGTAGTAGCTCGTGGAAGTCGCAGTCTTGAGCTTGGGGAGCTTCTCTTGAGGTGCTTGTCGATGAAGATGTCGCCTATCCAAAGGAGAAGATGCCTTGAAGTCGCTTGGCGAAGATGCCAACGTAGGTGGTGAAGTCATCGAGCGGTGGTTGGTGTCGAGATCGTGACCTTCACACTTGTTCTTTGTTGGACGCCTTGATGTTGGCTTCGTTATTTCTTCATGTCTTTGATGGTATCGTTGCTGATGAGATCTTGCCGGAGATGGTAGCTCGGAAGCATGTGCACTTGAGCGTCTTCTCGAAGATGAGGAAGACCTCTTGTCGGTGTTGATGATGACCGTGAGCTCTTCCATTTGAGCATCTATCTTGGCGTCGATGAAGTTCTTCATGGCATCGAACTTGTCATTGTGGGCGTAGACCAAAGTAGATGTGCCGTCCCTAACCATAGAAGCACTCGAGAAGTTGTGAGAACGAGATGGAATGGACATACCAAAGTCACCTCTTTCCGAAGTTGTAGATGGATCTCAAATACCACAATGTATGCAAGGAAAAGAGTGCACTTGGCGAAAAACCTTGTCCAATTCTCACAACCTACACAAATGGATTATAGTGGAGCTCGGTGGGG
The DNA here is from genome assembly GCA_039707655.1 of Elymus sibiricus. Lineage (NCBI taxonomy): Eukaryota > Viridiplantae > Streptophyta > Magnoliopsida > Poales > Poaceae > Elymus > Elymus sibiricus. The sequence goes on from CM077675.1 coordinate 246,526,277, forward strand.
TTAGTGGCACAAATTCATGCAAATTGAAGTCCAAGATATTGTAAATGTTGAAATAAATCCAAAGGACTCAAAATGCAAAGCAAGTGATCACAAATATAAAGGAGTTCAAATAGAGAAACACACGCGGTGGGATAATGGGGCTTGTGCAACTATAGGGATGAGCAATACAAAATTGCCTAACAAAGACTAAGCTCGTGTTGCACAAACACATGGAGAGACGCTAGCTTGATTGCACGTTTGGGCACGATTCACCACTTGGCACCAATCCTATTCATGCAAGCAAAACGTTTCTTATTCCATGTATCCTCATGCACAAGTATCTCTTTTCATGCTCAACTCTTTGCTTATAAGCTTATGATCTTTCTTTTTCTTGCTTAGAAGCTTTTTTTGTTGACTCTTCTCTTCCTTTCCACTATTCTTATTGAGCCTCAACCAAATATATGAGATAAGTATCACAACATATGCACGGGAACACGCAATTGCACTATATGATATTTCACATGATGCAACAATATGATATCGTATCACTATGGCGCACAAGTTTTCGCGAAGCCCAGCAATACTCGGATAGCTAGTCTCAATAGGTATGAAGGTAAGCGCAAAGATGGTGGGGCTATCAAGATATAATGGCAAGGAAGGAAACGGATGTGACGGAATGGATACCTTTGTCACACTTAACCTTTCACGAAGTCGGGAGTAACCGGCCTTGCTTCCGGTTGAAGATGGTCTCAAAGGATGGATGGTCGCCGTCGATGTCGAACGACGGTGGTCGATGTAGATGATGGACCGATCCAAGTCACCGGTGGTTGATGAAGAAGTAACCGTCCCTAAGTAGCCGAATCACCTTAGGAATCACAACTCAAGCAACCACAAATGCAAGGGAACAAAAATGGGTTAGGTTGCGGAATGCTATGGTGGTATTGCGGATTTTGACAATTTTGCCTATGGTGGTATTGCGGATTTTGACAAAGGGAACAAAAATGGCCTAGGCAAACTTGCCAAAATTTGACAATTTTGATGGATTCAAATGATGATAGAACTAATTTTTTGGGATGGAGGATGTCAATAGCTATCCAACGAGCTAAAGAACGCGAAAATCGGACTCCGGGTGAATTAGTTATGGCCAAAACGGTGAAATGGCTGATGCTGAAATTACGGAGAAAGTTTCTGGTTAGGACGGAAGTTCCGGGCCTGGGGCCGGAAGTTCTCGGCTCCGGAAGTTCCGGGGGGGTACCGGAAGTTCTGGGGGTCGCGGGAAAAGTCAGGGGTGACCGGGGTTTTTTTGGTGGAAACTTCCTGTTTAGCCCGGAAGTTCCGGGGGTAGGACGGAAGTTCCGGGGTCCGAAAGTTCCGGGAGTGCCCGGAAGTTTGGGGGGTCGTGGAAATATGTCCGGGACGAACACTAATTTCCAGATCTGAGAATGGGGGCGGAAAAACTCGATTTCCAGGGCGAAATTGAAGGGGTAAAAGGTGAAATTGGGGCTAGGGAACACCAAGGGAGGTATATCCACTTGCCAAACACTAGATCCATGGAAAGAAATCAACAAAAACTCACAAGAAACATCAAAATGCAAGAAATTTTTGGGGGCTATTTTTGTGGGAAATTTTCAAAATTGGGAAGAAAAAATCGAACTAAAGGCTAGAAAGTGGGGGGTAGGGCTCAAATTCGTGGCAACGTGGCTCATGATACCAAGATGATACGGGAAAAACCCGAGGGTGGCCCGATCTTCACGAATTGGAGGTGGATTCGAGGAAGAACATGAAGAACACGAGGGGAAAACGTGGAGAAATCAAAGGGGAAAACACTCTATTGGACAAGATCCACACCAAGTACTCCTCAAATCACAAGCAATACACGTGATGAATCAAGATCTAAGAATAACTACGAAAATAAAGATACATGGGTAGTTCATCCAAATCTCTAGGATAGATGGGCCTTGAAATCCTCTAGGGATCTTCCCTTGCAAGGGGCCTTGACATCCTCTAGGGATCTTCTCCGGTGGAGGCCTCGGTCCTCATTTGAGAAGTAGAGGAAGGAGCAAAGCTCATCTATGAATGAGCTATCACTTTGCTAACCCTAGAATGGAGGTGGGAGAACAGTATATATAGTGCAATCCACGAAGGGGTAAGTGAGGGGCAAAATAGGTACACGGGCTGCGGCCCAAGTCTCCGCGCGCAGAGAGGGCCGGAAGTTCCGTGGAGGGCCGGAAGTTCCGGGCTCCGGAGGTTCCGGGCAAGGTTCGGGCTGGTTTCGGGCTACCCAGAGAGTTGGCACACTCTCGGATGTGCTGGGCACCGGAGGCCGGAAGTTCCAGGACGGCCGGACGTTCCTGGGGCCGAAAGTTCCGGGCTGGTAGCCGGAAGTTCCGGGCATTCCTGAAGCTTCTCCTCGCTTCTTCTTCCTTCTCTTCCAAGCTTCCCTCGCGGATGGTGATGCGGAGCATCCCACCATCATCCCCATGAAACCTACACCATCAAACCAACACCCAAGTGGACCCATGACAAGAGCGAACGCACACGCTATTGGAAACGAGGTGACTTCTCTCCTTTGCGACTCTTCCTTTCATACTCATGGAACTTCGACGCTACCTCAAACAGAGACTCTGTGCATATTCACGTACATTGACGCCAACCATAGCTCGGAGGTGAAAGGGGAAGAACCGCTCGAAGAAAAGGAGTCAAGCACCAAGGGCAACTCTCTGGACAGCCCGGAACTTCTGGCCCGCCCGGAACTTCCGGCCCACCGTCGACACAGGGCCAAGTCCAGGAGTGCAAACTCTTTGGATAGCCCGGAACCGGCCCGGACCCTCGCCCGGAACCTCCGGCCCCCGGAACCTCCGACCCCCCATGCAGCCAGCCTCCAAAGCCTGCGCCAACTCTCTGTTCAGCCCGGAACCAGCCCGGAACTTCCGGCCTTTCCAGAGCGACTCCACTCGGGCCCGAGGCCCATGTATCTCTCCAACTTACCCCTTCATCCCTAGCACTATATATACTCCTCCTCCGCCTCCGAATTAGGGTTAGCTTATGTTTAGCATTAGATATTGTTGAGCATAGCTGATACGGGGCACACCCGTGTGTGTCGATCTTTCACGAATTGGAGGGGGATTCCATGAAGAACACGAAGAACACGAGGGGAAATCACAAACTCAAGAACAATCTTCGATTACACATCCGGTAGAATCACACGAACACACGAGACACAAGATCCACAATCAACATAAGGATACACGTACCGGTAGTCTCCTTGCTCCAAAGGAGGAGGTATTGAATCCCTTAGGATCTTCCCTTAGAGGGGCCTTGGCATCACTTGGATCTTCTCTCAATGGAGGGCAATCTCTGTGGGAGAAGGAAGTAATGGAGCTATACTCAACATTGGTCTTTGCTAAACATAAGCTAACCCTAATCCGGAGGCGTAGGAGGAGTATATATAGTGCTAGGGACGAAGAGGTAAGTGGGGGGAGTTACATGGGCCTCGGGCCCGAGTGGAGTCTTTCTGGAGAGGCCGGAAGTTCCGGGCTAGACCGGAATTTCCGGGCGCCGGAAGTTCCGGGCAGGTTCCTGATACGTCTCCGTCGTATCTATAATTTTTGATTGTTTCATGCCAATATTCTACAACTTTCATATACTTTTGGCAACTTTTTATACTATTTTTGGGACTAACATATTGATCCAGTGCCCAGTGCCAGTTCCTGTTTGTTGCATGTTTTTTGTTTCGCAGAATATCCATACCAAACGAACTCCAAACACGATAAAAACTTACGGAGATTTTTTTTTGGAATATATGTGATTTTTGGGAAAAAGAATCAACGCGAGACAATGCCTGAGGGGCCCACAAGCCGTAGGGGCGCGCCCTACCCCCCTAGGCGCCAGGGTGGCTTGTGGTTACCCCTTAAGGCGGTTGGGGCCCTTCTTTCGCCGCAAGAAAGCTAATATCCGGATAAAAATCATGTTAAAATTTCAGCCCAATCGGAGTTACGGATCTCCAGGAATTTAAGAAACGGTGAAAGGCCAGAATCTGGGAAGGCAGAAACGGAAGGAAACAGAGAGAGAGATCCAATCTCGAGGCCAAGGACCAGAGGGTAAACCCTCCTCCCATCTAGGGGGGAGGTCAAGGAAGAAGAAGAAGGAGGGGGGCTCTCTCCCCCTCTCTCCCGGTGGCGCCAGAACGCCGCCGGGGCAATCATCGTGTGACGGCGATCTGCTCCAACAACTCCGTCATCTTCACCAACCCCTCCATCACCTTCCCCCATCTATCTACAGCGGTCCACCCTCCCGCAACCCGCTGTACCCTCTACTTGAACATGGTGCTTTATGCTTCATATTATTATCCAATGATGTGATACCATCCTATGATGTCTGAGTAGATTTTCGTTGTCCTATCGGTGATTGGTGAATTGCTATGATTGGTTTAATTTGCTTGTGGTTATGTTGCTGTCCTTTGGTGCCCATCATATGAGCGCGCGCGTGGATCACACCATAGGGTTAGTTGTATGTTGATAGGACTATGTATTGGAGGGCAAGGGTGATAGCAGCTTCAGCCTAGCATAGAAATTGATGCATACGGGATTGAAGGGGGACCAATATATCTTAATGCTATGGTTGGGTTTTACCTTAATGAACGTTAGTAGTTGCGGATGCTTGCTAATAGTTCCAATCATAAGTGCATAGAATTCCATGTAAGGGATGACATGCTAGCAGTGGCCTCTCCCACATAAAACTTGCTATTGGTCTAGTAACGTAGTCAATTGCTTAGGGACAATTCCGCAACTCCTACCACCACTTTTCCACACTCGTTAAACTAACTTAATTGTTACTTTATCTAAACAGCCCCTAGTTTTTATTTATGTTCTCTTTATTATTTTGCAAACCTATCCCGTTACACCTACAAAGTACTTCTAGTTTCATACTTGTTCTAGGTAAAGCGAACGTTAAGCGTGCGTAGAGTTGTATCGGTGGTCGATAGAACTTGAGGGAATGTTTGTTCTACCTTTAGCTCCTCGTTGGGTTCGACACTCTTACTTATCGAGAAAGGCTACAACTGATCCCCTATACTTGTGGGTTATCAAGACCTTTTTCTGGCGCCGTTGCCGGGGAGCAATAGCGTGGGGTGAATATTCTCGTGTGTGCTTGTTTGCTTTATCACTAAGTATATTTTATTTGCTGTGCTAAGTTGTTCTCTATCTTTAGTTATGGATATGGAACACGAAATACCAAAAAAATTAGGTGTACTTGCTACTCATGGAGATGGGGAACCTCCTAAAACCCTCGATGCTCGTTATGTGAAAGATATTATGCACTACTTTAATAATCCTGAGAAAACCCCATTCAATTATATATTGGGACACACGTTGGATCAACGTGAATACTTTAGGGATTATCGCTTGACTCAAAAAGGGAAACTGTTATGGGAACAAATTCATATGTTACATTGGTATGCTCGGAATTTATGCTTGAGATATGATTATACTTGTTGCTCTAGGATGAAGGCTCCACACCTTCCCTTTTCATGTAAATTTAATGATAATGAAACATTGGCTTCTTATGCTAATGGTATATATGATTACTATGATGTGGAACGAATAGAAGAATTCGTTGCTTTTATGGGTGCTTGTGAAATTAAATGTTTGTTTAAGGAGTATGAAAATTATGATGATGCTGTTTACAGATCTGAAAATCTTGCTATACTTCGATATTGCTATGAGAATTATAAATATAATGCCGATATTAATGCTTTTATTGAGAAAGTCTCCGCTGTCCAAGAAGAGACTAATATTTTGCAGGAATCTATGGAAGAAGAAATTCCTAACACTGTGAGCTCATTAGATGAAAAAGATGATGAGGAGAGCGAAGAACAAAAGGAGGAAGAGCGGATTAGCTACCCATGCCCACCTTCTAATGAGAGTAACTCTTCAACTCATACATTGTTTAATTTCCCTTCGTGCTTACCGAAGGATGAATGCTATGTTGATTGCTATGATCCCTTGGATTCATTTGAAATATCCCTTTTTGATGAAATTGATGCTTGCTATACTTGTGGCCATGATGCCAATATGAATTATGCTTATGGATATGAACTTGCTATAGTTCCTTATGTTAAGAATGAAATTGTTGCTATTGCACCCACGCATGATAGTCCTATTATCTTTTTGAATTCTCCCAACTATACTATATAGGAGAAATTTGCGCTTATTAAGGACTATATTGATGGGTTGCGTTCTACGATTGCACATGATGATTTTGATAAATATAATATGCATGTGCTTGCTGCTCCTACTTGCAATTATTATGAGAGAGGAACTACATCTCCACCTCTCTATGTTTCCAACACAATAGAATTGCAAGAAACTGCTTATGCTATGTATCGGCCTTTACTTTGTGTGCATGAATTGTTCTTTTATGAAATGCCGATGCATAGGAAGAGAGTTAGACTTCATTGTTGCATGATATATGTTACTTTGTGCTCACTACTAAATTACAAATCATTGTTAATTAAAATTGGCTTTGATATAGCTTGGGATCCGGGTGGATCCATTACTTGAGCACTATATGCCTAGCTTAATGGCTTTAAAGAAAGCGCCGCCAGGGAGACAACCCGGAAGTTTTAGAGAGTCATTTTATTCTGTTGTGTGCTTTTATATAGTTTAAAAAAATAAAAAATAAAGAGGGGAAACTAAAACTTTTTCAAAAAGAAAAGTGAAAGTAAGAAGGACAAGCACCGTTGAAGTGGGGGAGCTCCTTGAACTTTGTTCATGCCCATGGAAACTTTGCAAATCTTGATTACAGAAACTTTTCAACAAAAATAATTATCCCCTTGTATTATAAAAATAATGTGCCAAGATTTGCCTTTAGGATGATTAGATTGCTTGTTTGGTGTGTGCAGTGCAAAAACAGAAACTTTGGCTGTAGTGCGTGAATTTACATTTTTTACTGGAATGTCAAAAGTTTCTGAAATTTTTACAAAGTACCGCTATACAAATTTTTTATTTTGTCCTAATTTTTCAGAATTTTTAGAGTTACAGAATTATAGTAAATGTTCAGATTGCTACAGACTGTCCTGTTTAAGACAGATTCTGTTTTTGATGCATTGTTTTGCTATTTTTGATGAAACTATCAATTTTATCGGTGGTATAAGCCATAAAGAAGTTATAATACAGTAGATACAATGCAAAAATAAAATGTGAATGGGTTTGCAACAGTACTTAAAGTGGTAATTTGCTTTATTATACTAACGGATCTCACGAGGGTTTTGTTAAGTTTTGTGTGATTGAAGTTTTCAAGTTTTGGGTGAGATCACGATGGATGAAGGAATAAGGAGTGGAAAGAGACTAAGCTTGGGGATGCCCGAGACACCCCAAGGTAATATTCAAGGACTCCCAAGAAACTAAGCTTGGGGATGCCCCGGAAGGCATCCCCTCTTTCTTCTAACAACCATCGGTAATTTTACTTGGAGCTATATTTTTATTCGTCACATGATATGCGTAAATCTTGGAGCGTCGTGTGCTTTTTATTTTTCTTTTAATAATGCACCATGATGGTATGAGAAAGTCCTTGGTTGATTTATAGAAGGCTCTTTGCACCTCACTTATATCTTTTGAGTATGGCTTTATAGAATGCTTCATGTGCTTCACTTATATCATTTGAAGTTTGGATTGCCTGTTTCTCTACACATAGAAAACCGCCATTTGTAGAATGCTATTTTGCTTCACTTATATTTGTTAGAGCGTGGGCATATCTTTTGTAGAAAGAATTAAACTCTCATGCTTCACTTATATCTATTTAGAGAGTTAACAGGAGTTGGTCATTCACATGGTTAGTCATAAAATCCTACATAAAACTTGTAGATCACTGAATATGATGTGTTTGATTCCTTTCAATAGTTTTGCGATATAAAGATGGTGATACTAGAGTCATGCTAGTGAGTAATTGTGGATTGGTATAGATACTTGTGTTAAAGTTTGTGATTCCCGTAGCATGCACGTATGGTGAACCATTATGTGATGAAGTCGGAGCATGATTTATTTATTGATTGTCATCCTTTGTGTGGAGGTCGGGATCGCGCGATGGTTAACTCCTACCAACCCTTCCCCTAGGAGCATGCGTGTAGTACCTTGTTTCAATGACTAATAATTTTTTGCAATAAGTATGTGAGTTCTTTATGACTAATGTTGAGTCCATGGATTATACGCACTCTCACCCTTCCACCTTTGCTAGTCTCTCTAGTACCGCGCAACTTTCGCCAGTGCATTACACCCACCATATATCCTTCCTCAAAACAGCCACCATACCTACCTATTATGGCATTTCCATAGCCATTCCGAGATATATTGCCATGCAACTTCCACCGTTCCATTTATTATGACACGCACCATCATTTTCATATTGCTTTGCATGATCGTAAGATAGCTAGCATGATGTTTTCATGGCTTGTCCGTTTTTTGATGTCATTGCTACGCTAGATCATTGCACATCCCGGTACACCGCCGGAGGCATTCATATAGAGTCATATTTTGTTCCAGTATCGAGTTGTAATTCTTGAGTTGTAAGTAAATAAAAGTGTGATGATCATCATTATTAGAGCATTGTCCCATGTGAGGAAAGGATGATGGAAGCTATGATTCCCTCACAAGTTGGGATGAGTCTCTGAACTTTACAAAAAAATAAAAGAGGCCAAAGAAGCCCAAATAAAAAAAGAGGCCAAAGAAGCCCACCAAAAAAAACAAAAAAAACAAAAAAAATGAGAGAAAAGAGAGAAGGGGCAATGCTACTATTCCTTTTTCCGCACTTGTGCTTCAAAGTAGCACCATGATCTTCATGATAGAGAGTCTCCTATATTGTCACTTTCATATACTAGTGGGAATTTTTTATTATAGAACTTGGCTTGTATATTCCAATGATGGGCTTCCTCAAATTGCCCTAGGTCTTCGTGAGCAAGCAAGTTGGATGCACACCCACTTAGTTTTCAGTTTGAGCTTTCATACACTTATAGCTCTAGTGCATCCGTTGCATGGCAATCCCTACTCACTTGCATCGATATCGATTGATGGGCATCTCCATAGCCCATTAATTTGCCTAGTTGATGTGAGACTATCTCCTTCTTTTTGTCTTCTCCACAACCTCCACCATATTCTATTCCACCTATAGTGCTATATCCATGGCTCACGCTCATGTATTGTGTGAAAGTTGAAAAAGTTTGAGAATACTAGAGTATGAAACAATTGCTTGGCTAAAACCGGGGTTGTGCATGATTTAATACTTTGTGTGATGAAGATGGAGCACAGCCAGACTATATGATTTTGTAGGGATAACTTTCTTTGGCCATGTTATTTTGAGAAGACATGATTACTTTATTAGTATGCTTGAAGTATTATTGTCTTAATGTCAAATGATAGACTATTGTTTTGAATCACTCGTGTCTTAATATTCATGCCATGATTAGATTATATGATCAAGATTATGCTAGGTAGCATTCCACAAAAAAAATTATCTTTTTTATCATTTACCTACTCGAGGACGAGCAGGAATTAAGCTTGGGGATGCTGATACGTCTCCGTCGTATCTATAATTTTTGATTGTTTCATGCCAATATTCTACAACTTTCATATACTTTTGGCAACTTTTTATACTATTTTTGGGACTAACATATTGATCCAGTGCCCAGTGCTAGTTCCTGTTTGTTGCATGTTTTTTGTTTCGCAGAATATCCATACCAAGCGAAGTCCAAACGCGATAAAAACTTACGGAGATTTTTTTTGGAATATATGTGATTTTTGGGAAAAAGAATCAACGTGAGACGATGCCCGAGGGGCCCACAAGCCGTAGGGGCGCGCCCTACCCCCCTGGGCGCGCCAGGGTGGCTTGTGGTCACCCCTTAAGGCGGTTGGGGCCCTTCTTTCGCCGCAAGAAAGCTAATATCCGGATAAAAATCATGTTAAAATTTCAGCCCAATCGGAGTTACGGATCTCCGGGAATTTAAGAAACGGTGAAAGGCCAGAATCTGGGAAGGCAGAAACAGAAGGAAACAGGGAGAGAGATCCAATCTCTGAGGGGCTCCCACCCCTCCGCTGCCATGGAGGCCAAGGACCAGAGGGTAAACCCTCCTCCCATCTAGGGGGAGGTCAAGGAAGAAGAAGAAGGAGGGGGGCTCTCTTCCCCTCTCTCCCGATGGCGCCGGAACGCCGCCGGGGCAATCATCGTGTGACGGCAATCTACTCCAACAAGTCCGTCATCTTCACCAACACCTCCATCACCTTCCCCCATCTATCTACAGAGGTCCACTCTCCTGCAACCCGCTGTACCCTCTACTTGAACATGGTGCTTTATGCTTCATATTATTATCCAATGATGTGTTGCCATCCTATGATGTTTGAGTAGATTTTTGTTGTCCTATCGGTGATTGGTGAATTGCTATGATTGGTTTAATTTGCTTGTAGTTATGTTGCTGTCCTTTGGTGCCCATCATATGAGCGCGCGCGTGGATCACACCATAGGGTTAGTTGTATGTTGATAGGACTATGTATTGGAGGGCAAGGGTGATAGCAGTTTCAGCCTAGCATAGAAATTGATGCATACGGGATTGAAGGGGGACCAATATATCTTAATGCTATGGTTGGGTTTTACCTTAATGAACGTTAGTAGTTGCGGATGCTTGCTAATAGTTCCAATCATAAGTGCATAGAATTCCAAGTAAGGGATGACATGCTAGTAGTGGCCTCTCCCACATAAAACTTGCTATTGGTCTAGTAACGTAGTCAATTGCTTAGGGACAATTCCGCAACTCCTACCACCACTTTTCCACACTCGTTAAACTAACTTAATTGTTACTTTATCTAAACAGCCCCTAGTTTTTATTTACGTGCTCTTTATTATTTTGCAAACCTATCCCGTTACACCTACAAAGTACTTCTAGTTTCATACTTGTTCTAGGTAAAGCGAACGTTAAGCGTGCGTAGAGTTGTATCGGTGGTCGATAGAACTTGAGGGATTGTTTGTTCTACCTTTAGCTCCTCGTTGGGTTCTACACTCTTACTTATCGAGAAAGGCTACAACTGATCCCCTATACTTGTGGGTTATCAGTTCCGGGCTGAACAGAGAGTTGGCGCAGGCTTCGGAGGCTGGCTTCACGGGGGGCGGAAGTTCCGGGACGGCTGGAGGTTCCGGGCGAGGGTCCGGCCCGGTTTCGGGCTATCCAGAGAGTTTGCACTCCTGGACTCGGCCCAGGGTCGACGGTGGGCCGGAAGTTCCGGGCTGTCCAGAGAGTTGCCCTTGGTGCTTGCCTCCTTTGCTTCTGGGCCTTGGTCTTGGGGATGCTTCCTTGGTCCGTCATGGTCGTCTTCCTCATACCTAAGGATGCACAAGGTTTCATTGTGAGGTAGCATCCAAGTTCCTTTGCCATCTAAGTCATACTCGAGGAGGAGTGAGTTCACCTTAGCTCCAATGTCGCGTGCGAGTGCTCTTGTCATAGGGCCACTTGGGGGTTGGTTTTCATGGTGTAGTCTTCATGGGGGTGATGGTGGGATGCTCCGCATCATCTTCCCCCCCCTTGGGGAAGATCCGTCCTCGGATCAAGATATTCATCACCATGAAAATGGGATAGATCCGTGACGTTGAAGGTGTCACTCACGTTATACTTCTAGCGTGGGATGTCGATTTTGTAGGCATTGTTGTTGTAGCGTGCCAACACCTTGAAGGGTCCGTCGGCTCGAGGGAGTAGCTTGGACTTGCGTTCGTTGGGGAAGCGGTCCTTGCGAAGGTGTAGCCACACAAGATCACCGGGCTTGAACACCATGGGGTGCTTGTTGAGGTTGCGCTTGTTGGTGATGCGTTCCACTTGACGTTCAATCATGGGCCTTGTATCTTCATGCATTTTCTTGAGGTAGCTTGCCCTTGCACTTGCGTCCATGTTGACACGCTCTTGGAGTGGTAGAGGGAGGATGTCCAATGGGGACAAAGGGTTGAAGCCGTAGACCACTTCGAACGGAGACTTGCCGGTGGTGGAGTGACTTGCGCGATTGTAGGCGTACTCGGCGATAGGGAGGCATTCTTCCCATTCCTTGATGTTCTTCTTGATCAACACGCGTAGTAGCGTAGATAGCGTGCGGTTCGTCGCCTCCGTTTGTCCATCGGTTTGGGGGTCATATGCCGAAGAGAATAGAAGCTTGATTCCGAGCTTGGCGCATAGGGTCTTCCGAAAGTAGCTTAGGAACTTGACGTCACAATCCGAGACGATGGTCTTGGGGACGCCATGTAGTCGCAAGATGTCCCTACAAAAGAGATTTACAATATGTGAAGCATCGTCTATCTTGTGACATGGAGTGAAATGAGCCATCTTGGAAAAACGATCCACAATGACAAAAACCAAATCATGGCCATTTTTAGTTCATGGCAAACCAAGCACAAAATCCATACTAATGTCTTCCCAAGGTTGGAAAGGTATAGGAAGATGTAAATAAAGACCATGGGATTGAGCTTTAGACTTAGCTTTGCGGCATGTAGAGCAACGGTTGGTGAAGCGTGCAACATCACGAAACATCTTGGGCCAAAAATACTTGTTGGATAGTGTGGCATACGTCTTGTCGCGTCCAAAGTGACCCATAAGTCCTCCACCGTGAGCCTCTTGCAAAAGCAACAAACGAAGAGAAGACTCAGGTATACAAAGTTTGTTACCACGCATAAGATAGCCATCTTTCATATAGTACTTCTCCCAACAAGTTTTCACTTGGCACATAGCGTAAGGATTAGCAAAATAAGCATCATGCTCATACAAGTCTTTGATGTGCTCAAAACCAATAACATTCAATTCAAGTTGGGTAACTAGCATGCATTTTCGGGAAAGGGCATCCCCCACAACGTTTTCCTTACCCTTAATGTATTTGATGACATAAGGGAAAGACTCAATAAATTCACTCCATTTAGCATGCCGTTTGTTCAACTTGGTTTGACCCTTTAAGTACTTGAGCATTTCATGGTCGGTACGGATAACAAACTCATGAGGTCGCAAATAGTGTTCCCAAACATGTAAAACTCTCACCAAAGCATACAATTCTTTGTCATATATGGGGTAGTTAAGTTGAGCGCCGGAAAGTTTCTCGCTAAAGTAGGCAATTGGGCACTTCTCTTGCATAAGCACACCACCTATTCCATTACCACTTGCATCACAATGCACTTCAAATGTTTTATCAAAGTTGGGCAAAGCAAGCAAAGGTGCATGAGTGAGCAAATTTTTAAGTTCATGGAATGCAGTGTCTTGGGAAGGACCCCAAATAAATGGTGGATTCTTCTTGCTCAAAGCATGTAGAGGAGATGCAATAGTGCTAAAGTCCTTGACAAAATGTCGATAGAAACCGGCTAGTCCTAGGAAGCTACGCACTTGTTGCAATTTCGTTGGTGTAGGCCAAGTTTTAATAGCATCAATCTTAGTTTCATCTACATGAACGCCCTTAGAAGATACTACAAAGCCTAGGAAAACTACTTTCTCAACACCAAAGGTGCATTTCTCCATGTTTGCATAGAGTTGTTCTTTCCTAAGGATTTGCAAAACATCATGAACATGGGTAGCATGCTCCTCAAGAGACTTGCTAAGACAAGAATGTCATCCAAGTAGACCACAACACAATATCCTATGAGGGGTCGCAAAACATAATGCATGACACACATGAAAGTAACCAGTGCTTCGGATAAGCCCGTGGGCATCACTAGCCATTCATAGAAACCAAACTTTGTTTTAAAATCCGTTTTCCACTCATCGCCCTCTTGTATTCGTATTTGGTAGTAACCACTTTCTAAGTCAATCTTGGAAAATATAGTGGCACCACTAAGTTCATCAAGCATGTCGTCTAGGCGAGGAATGGTGTGACGACAACGAATAGTGATAGCATTGATAGGACGGCAATCGGAACACATGCGCATACTTCCATCTTGCTTAGGTACTAGAATTACCGGAACCGCACAAGGACTCAAACTCTCACGTACATGCCCTTTATCTAGGAGTTTTTGGACTTGCCTTTGTATTTCCTTTGTTTCTTCGGGGTTGACGCGGTAGGGATCCTTGTTAGGAAGCGGTGCTCCGGGGATGAGGTCGATGCGGTGTTCGATCCCTCGTTTTGGTGGTAGTCCCGGAGGTAGCTCATCGGGGGAAACATCCTTGAATTCCTGCAACAACTTAGATAACACAAAAGGAAGATGTTGTGAAGGGTTAGTCCGAACGACGTCATCTTTGCATACAAGTACATGGTGAAGAATGGTCGATGGGCTCTCACTCACATCCCTCAAATCTCTTTTGGTGACTAAAAGAACTATATCTCTCATGTCCCTCATCGTGGAGTCTCTCAAGTTTGGCTTGTGGCGCTCACTATCTTTTAGGTGGACCACTCTCTCACTTTTATCTTCACGATGGGATGAAGCTTGTTTGTTGGCGATGACTTGACTTGGAGTCATTGGTCGGAGTACATATTGCTTGCCCTTCATTTTGAAGCTATATTGATTTGTCCGACTGTTGTGTGTGATGCCACAGTCAAATTGCCAAGGTCTAATAAGTAGAAGGTGGCAAACGGACATTGGAACCACATCACACTCCAAAGTGTCTTCATAAGCGCCTATCTTGAAGGAAACTTCCATGGTATGTTCAACTTGGAGGGTATCGGAATCACTTAGCCATTGGACCTTGTAGGGGCGAGGATGCTTTTTCTTGACCAATTGTAGCTTGGTACAAAGGTCCTCACTTGCCAAGTTGTGGCAACTCCCGCCATCGATGATGACCTTTACGGATTTTCCTTGGATGCCCGCCTTTGTGTGGAATATGTGGCAACGTTGGTCCTCGTCTTCTTGTTGTTGGAGCGTCAAAACCTCTGAGACAACGAGAGCGGGGCTCAAATCGTTGTCGCAAAAGATTTGTGAATCTTCGTCTTCATTCACTTGGCAATGTATGGCCACTTGCTCCAAAGCTTGCATCTCGTCGTCACTCATAGATGCATAGGTGCTGTCGTCGAGTAGGACCATATTGCATTTGGTTGGCCATTCGAAGGTCTTGTGGCCTCGGCCTTGGCACGTGAAACACTTGATGGAGCTTGTCTTGGCGGTAGCATCCAGTGTTGAAGTAGAGGATGAAGCTCTCGGCTTGTATGTACTTGCGGTTGGTCGGCTTGACGAAATCGTCTTGTCCTTGTAGCTTGACTTGTCGCCGGTGGTTGTTGTAGTTCTCGTAGTCGAAGGTGTCGTTGTCGTAGTAGCTGGAGCACTTGAGCCGTAGGTCTTGGAGGAGAACTTGGAGTACTTGTAGTCATCTTGCACTTGCCGTTCCGCCTTGGTTGCTTGATGCACGAGTTCGAGAAGGTTGGAGTATGGCTGGAAGTCGGCAATTTTCTTGACTTGGTAGTTGAGGCAATTCAAGAATCGCGCCATTGTTTTTTCGTCATCTTCCTTGACATTGGCTCGGATCATTGCAATCTCCATCTCTTGATAGTACTCTTCTATGGACTTGGTGCCTTGCTTGAGTTGTTGTAGCTTCTTGAAGAGATCCCAGTTGTAGTGTGTAGGCAAAAAACGAGCTCGCATGAGATCCTTCATTTGGGCCCAAGTGTTGATAGGTGGCTCGCCTCTTTCTCTTCTTCGCTCAATCACTTGTTCCCACCAAATAAGGACGTAGTCTTGGAACTCGAGTGAAGCCATGGCGATCTTCTTCTCTTCATCATAGTTGTGTAGGCGAAAGATCTTGTCAACTTTGAGGGCCCATGACAAGTAGTCTTCGGGATCATTGCTTCCGGAAAACTTTGGCATTGTGAACTTGAGCTCGACGAAGCGTTGTTCATCATTGTGGTGGTGATGCCGAAATCCTTGTCTTGGATGTGTATCCTCATTGTCATTGCCTTGAGCGTGTTGACGTTGATCTTGTCCTTGCGCGTCTTCATGGTCAGGTTCGTCGCGATGATCTTGACGACGGCGACGAGGTGGACGCACTCGGTTGCGCCTTTCTTGGTGCTCCTCTTGGCGATTTGCTTCTTCTTGTCGTTGTCGACGAAGTTCGTCTTGTCGTTCTTGGCGAAGTGCTTCTTGCTCAAGATGTGCTTGACGGTTGCATTCCTCCAACGCGAGCGTAGCATCACAGAGGGCACGTTGCTTCAAGCGCTTGTTCCTCACGTTGACGTAGTTCTTCTTCATGGCGTTGTTGTTGGCATTCTTGTTCTAGTTGGTGACGCCTAGCACGCTCGCGAAGTCGATCTTGTAGCCCATTGCCATAGAAGGGATTGTCCGAAGCTTGACGTTGGTGGCCTTGGTGTGAACTTGGACCGGAGTGGTTATCACGGTGATGAGCGTGAGCTCTAGATGGGCTCTCGCCGGAAGAGTACTCCGATGAGTGACGACTTGAGTTGCGCCTCCTTGACGATGTAGATGTGGAAGAGGCGTGCTGGACCATCAAGGAGCGAATTTCCTCCATTTGTCTTGAGAGCTTGTTGTCGAGGTATTCCCTTGTTCGCACTTCAGATTCGTGAACGTCGGTGGCGAGGTGCTCGATGCGGTCGTTCAAAGCGTCATGCGATTGGCGCATTGCTTTTTGCGCGCCGAAGAAGTGCATCTTGGTGACGAAGTCGGTTTCGTCGTATTCTTGCTCCTCAAATGCCGGGTTGTGGATGCTTGACCTATCCACAACAACACTCAAGTAGATATAAGTGGAAGAGTGAGAAGACAATACCAATTACCGTTCCAAAAGTTTAAAGTGGATCAAGATCACTCAATGTGCAAGTATGGAAATAGTAGAATTGGTACCGAAGATCGTCCTTCTCACACCTACACAAATAAGGCTTATGGAGTAGCTTGGTTAGGATAGTGGCACAAATTTCAAGAAATCCAAAAGATAAGATTCAATAAAGTTGAAAGAGATTCGTAAAATTCGCAAATGAGACAATGTAGATCAATAGCAAATGAGTATACACGGAAACACACACACGGAAGAAAATCGGGGTCGTGCAACCAAGGATGAGCCAAAATGTGGAATCCACGGAAAATGCTCTCGTTGTACAACACTAGAGAGATGCTAGCACGATTACTCCCATGGGCGTGAAATGCACTTGTGCACAACCTAAAAGGAACCAAACGTGTCGTCTTCCTATGCCCGACTTGCTATGTGTGTATGCGGCACGTGTCACTCGCTCAAGTGATCCAAGATGATCAAATATGATATGCGAAGCTTGCGTTGCTATTGCTCTTTTGCTCTATGCTCTTGCTTCTCTTTTCTTTTGCAATGATGTTTTGTATGGTCACAATGCGGGACGTGCACACCAAGATAGCAATTATGTATGCGGGTACTACTTGAACACAAAAGATACCAATATGATACTGAAATGATACTAAGATATATGCACACAATTTTAGCTATGCAGAGTATGTATCACTAAAGTGCACAAGTAGCGTAGCCCGGCAATACTCAATGGCTAGTCTCGATAGGCAAGTAACGCAAATAGGCTTGGGGTAACAATGCAATGGCAAGGGTAGAGTCAAGGGTGTCGTCGCGGTTACCGTCCTTGCTTATGGTGTGGTTTGAACGAAGAGTTGGTCGGCGACGATCCGGGGCGATGATGAGCGGGTGATGCCGATGAAGAACCACTCCTAATTAGCCGAAACACCTTAGGAAGTGGCGAAGCTCGCGACTCAAAATCTCACATGCAAATGGGTTGCGGAAGGAATGGTGGAGGTAGCGGAAGAAATGGTGGAAAACCTGGGAAAAGAAATTGAAAAGAAAAATCAGCAACTTTCTGCTAAGGCCGGAAGGTCCGGGCCGGTCGGAAGTTCTGGAGGCCAGAGGGTCCGGGGGGCGGAAGGTCCGGGTGAGGCCGGAGGTTTCAGGGGTCGGGAAAATTGGGACGAACCCTAATTTCTAGATCTTGGACTTGGGCAGAAAACCGAGAGGAAAAACCCAAATCTGAGGGGGGAAAAGAAAAATTGGGGGAAATTGGATGGATAGAAAGGTAGATCCACTCATCCACAACGAAATCCACGGATCAAAATCAACAAAATCTCCTCAAATCAAACGAATCCAAGAAATTTGGTACGGGTATTTTTTGTGGGGATTTTCGAAATTAGGTCAAAACGAAACAAAATTGGCTAGAAAACGAAGGGGGGGACTCCAAATTCGTGAGAAACCTTGCTCTTGATACCAATATGATACGGGGCACACCCGTGTGTGTTGATCTTTCACGAATTGGAGGGGGATTCCACGAAGAACACGAAGAACACGAGGGGAAATCACAAACTCAAGGACAATCTTCGATTACACATCCACTAGAATCACATGAACACACGAGAAATAAGATCCACAATCAACATAAGGATACACGTAACCGGTAGTCTCCTCGCTCCAAAGGAGGAGGTCTTGAATCCCTTAGAATCTTCCCTTAGAGGGGCCTTGGCATCACTTGGATCTTCTCTCAATGGAGGGCAATCTCCGTGGGAGAAGGAAGTAATGGAGCTATGCTCAACAATGGTCTTTGCTAAACATAAGCTAACCCTAATTCGGAGGCGTAGGAGGAGTATATATAGTGCTAGGGACGAAGAGGTAAGTGGGGGAGTTACATGGGCCTCGGGCCCGAGTGGAGTCTTTCTAGAGAGGCCGGAAGTTCTGGGCTAGAGCCGGAACGGGCGGCTTCCGGGCAGGTTCCGGGCTGAACAGAGAGTTGGCACAGGCTTCAGAGCCTGGCTTCACGGGGGGTCGGAAGTTCCGGGCCGGCCGGAAGTTCCGGGGGCCGGAGGTTCCGGGCGAGGGTCCGGCCAGGTTCCGGGCTATCCAGAGAGTTTGCACTCCTGGACTCGGCCCTGGGTCGACGGTGGGCCGGAAGTTCCGGGCAGGCCGGAAGATCTGGACTGTCGAGAGAGTTGCCCTTGGTGCTTGCCTCCTTTTCCTCTAAGCCTTGGTCTTGGGGATGCTTCCTTGGTCCTTCGTGGTCGTCTTCCTCATACCTATGGATGCACAGGGTTTCATTGTGAGGTAGCATCCAAGTTCCTTTCCCATCTAAGTCATACTAGGAGAGGAGTGAGTTCACCTTAGCTCCAATGTCGCGTGCACGTGCTCTTGTCATAGGGCCACTTGGGGCTTGGTTTGATGGTGTATTCTTCATGGGGATGATGGTGGGATGCTCTGCATCAATGGCTCCATCTTCTTCCTTCCCTCGTGGAGAGAGACACCTCTACGTGAGAAGATCCGAAGCGGATGCCAAGGCCCCTTCTAGGGAAGATCCCACGAGATATCAAGACCTCACCTCCACGGAGTGAGACGACTATCGGCTACCTTGTATCGCTTGTTTGACTTTGGATCTTTGTATCTTGTGTGAGTGGATTGAGCGGATATGTGATCGGAGATCTTCCTTGTGTTCATGTTTTCTCTTGTGATTTCTCCCTTCTTCCCCCTCCAAGTGTGAAAAGGTCGACCACACGGGTGTGCCCCGTATCATATTGGTATCATGAGCCATGTTGATTCACACCTTGGAGTCCCCTCCCCCACTTTCTAGCCAATTTTTATTTTGATTTGACCTAATTTCAAAAATCTCCGCAAAAATAGCCATACAAAATTTCTTGGATTCGTTTGATTTGAGGAGATTTTGTTGATTTTGATCCGTGGATTTCGTTGTGGACGAGTGGATCTACCTTTCTATCCATCCAATTTTCACCAATTTTTTTCCCCCTCAGATTTGGGTTTTCCTTCATAGTTTTCCGCCCAAGTCCAAGATCTGGAAATTAGGGTTCATCCCAATTTTCCCGACCCCCGGAACCTCCGGCCTCACGCGGACCTTCCGGCCCCCGGACCCTCCGGCCTCCGGAACTTCCGGCCGGCCCGGACCTTCCAGCCTTAGCAAAAAGTTGCTGAGTCCATTTACAGTTTCTTTTCTCCCTAGTTTTCCGCCATTTCTTCCGCTACCACCGCCATATCTTCCGCAACTCATTTGCACTTGAGATTTTGAGTCGCGAGCATCGCCACTTCCTAAGGTGTTTCGGCTAATTAGGAGTGGTTCTTCATCGACATCGCCGCTCATCATCGCCCCGGATTGTCGCCGACCAACTCTTCATTGAAACCACACCGTAAGCAAGTACGGTAACCGCGATGACACTCTTGACTCTACCCTTGCCATTGCATTGTTACCCCGAGCCTGTTTGCATTACTTACCTATCGAGACTAGCCATTGAGTATTGCCGGGCTATGCTACTTGTGCACTTTAGTGATACATACTCCGCATAGCTTCAATTGCGTGCATATATCTTAGTATCATTTCGGTATCATATTGGTATCTTTTGTGTTCAAGTAGTACCCGCATACATAATTGCTATCTTGGTGTGCACGTCCCGCATTGTGACCATACAAAACATCATTGCAAAAGAAAAGAGAAGCAAAGCTTTTAAGCAAGAGCAAAAGAGCAATAGCATCGCAAGCTTCGCGTAGCATACTTGATCATCTTGTATCACTTGAGCGAGTGACACGTACCTCATACATACATAGCAAGTTGGGCATAGGAAAACGACACGTTTTGTTTATTATAGGTTGTGCGCAAGTTCGTATGGTTGCATGACCCCAATTTTCTTCCATGTGTGTGTTTCCGTGTATACTCATTGCTATTGATCTATATTGTCTCACTTGCGAATTTACGAATCTTTTTCAACATTCTTGAATCTTATCTTTCGAATTACTTGAAATTTGTGCCACTATCCTAACCAAGCTCCTCTATAAGCCTTATTTTTTTAGGTGTGAGAAGTACGATCTTCGGTACCAATTCTACTACTTCCACATTTGCATATTGAGTGATCTTTGATCCATTTTCAAACTTGTGGAATGGTAATTGATATTGTCGTCTCATTCTTCCACTTATATCTACTTGAGTGTTGTTATGGATAGGTCAAACATCCACAACCCGGCATTTGAGGAGCAAGAGGACGATGAAACCAACTTCTTCACCAAGATGCAATTCTTTGGCGCGCAAAAGGCAATGCGCCAATCGCATGACGCTTTGAACGACCGCATCGAGCACCTCGCCACCGACGTTCGCGAATCCGAAGTGCGGACAAGGGACTACCTCGACACCAAGCTCTCAAGCCAAATGGAGGAAATTCGTGCCTTGATGGTCAAGCGTGCTTCTTCCACATCTACATCGTCAAGGAGGCGCAACTCAAGTCGTCACTCATCGGAGTACTCTTCCGGTGAGAGTCCACCTCGAGCACGTTCTCATCACCGTGATGACCACTCCAGTCCAAGTTCACACCAAGGCCGCCAACGTCAACCTTCGGACAATCCCTTCCATGGCAATGGGCTACAAGATCGACTTCACGAGCTGTGCTAGGCGTCACCAACAAGAACAAGAAGCATTGGAACAAGAACGCCAACAACAACGCCGTGAAGAAGAGCTACATCATGAAGAGCAAGCGCTAGAAGCCCAATGTGCACTACGTGATGCTACTCGTGCGTTGGAGGAATGCAACCATCAAGCAAGACAAGAACAAGAAGAACTTCATCGACAACGATAAGAGGAGCACCAAGAAAGGCGCAACCGAGTGCGTCCACCTCGTCACCGTCCTCAAGCTCATCACGACGAACCCGAGCATGAAGACGAGCAAGGCCAAGAACAACATCAACAAGCCCAAGACATTGAGGATCCACAAGGATTTTGGCATCAACACCAAAACAATGAACAACGCTTCGGCAAGCTCAAGTTCACAATGCCAAAGTTTTCCGGAAGCAATGATCTCGAAGATTACCTATCATGGGCACTCAAAGTTGACAAGATTTTTCACCTTCACAAGTATGATGAAGAGAAGAAGATCGCCATGGTTTCACTTTAGTTCCAAGACTATGTCCTTATTTGGTGGGAACAAGTCATTGAACGAAGAAGAGAGAGAGAGGTGAACCACCTATCACCACTTGGGCCCAAATGAAGGATCTCATGCGAGCTCGTTTTGTGCCTACACACTACAACCGGGGTCTCTTCAAGAAGCTACAACAACTCAAGCAAGGCACCAAGTCGGTAGAAGAGTACTATCAAGAGCTGGAGATTGCAATGATTCGAGCCAATGTCAAGGAAGATGACGAGCAAGCAATGGCGCGATTCTTGAATGGCCTTAACTACCAACTCAAGAAAATCGCCGACTTCCGACCGTACTCAAACCTACTTGAGCTCGTGCATCAAGCGACCAAGGTGGAACGACAAGTGCAAGATGACAACAAGTACTCCAAGTTCTCCTCCAAGACGTACGGGTCAAGTGCTCAAGCTACTACAACCATGACACCTTCGACTATAAAAACTACAACACCCACCGACGATAAGTCAAGCTACAAGGACAAGACGACTTCCTCAAGCCGATCTCCTACAACCAACTACAAGCCGAGAGCTTCATCCTCTACTCCAACACCGGATGCTACCGCCAAGACAAGCTCCATCAAGTGTTTCACGTGCCAAGGCCGAGGCCACAAGACATACGAGTGTCCAGCAAGACGCACCATGATCCTTCAAGAAGATGGCACCTATGACTCTATGAGTGACGATGAAATGGAAGCTTTGGAGCATGTGGCCATGCTTCGTCAAGTGAATGAAGATGACGATTCGCAAATCTTTTGCGACAACTATCCGAGCCCCGCTCTCATTGTCTCCAAGGTTTTGACGCTTCAACAACAAGAAGACGAGGAACAACATTGCCACATCTTCCACACCAAGGCAGGCATCCAAGGAAAATCCGTCAAGGTCATCATCGACGGCGGTAGTTGCCACAATTTGGCAAGTGAGGACCTTTGTTCCAAGCTACAATTGGTCAAGAAGAAGCACCCTCGCCCCTACAAGGTCCAATGGCTAAGTGATTCCGGCACCATTGAACATACCGTGGAAGTTTCCTTCAAGATAGGAGCTTATGAAGACACTTTGGAGTGTGATGTGGTTCCCATGTCTGTTCGCCACCTTCTATTTGGTAGACCATGGCAATTCGATCGGGGCATCATCCACAACGGTCGGACAAATCACTATAGCTTCAAGATGAAGGGAAAGCAATATGTACTTCGACCAATGACTTCAAGTCAAGTCATCACCGACAAACAAACTTCATCCCATCGTGGAGATAAAAGTTAGAGAGTGATCCACCTAAAAGAGAGTGAGCGCCACAAGTCAAACTTGAGTGACTCCACGATGAGGGACATGAAATATATAGTTCTTTTAGCCACCAAAAGAGATTTGAGGGATGTGAGTGAGAGCCCATCGACCGTTCTTCACTATGTACTTGTGTGCAAAGACGACGTCGTTCAGACTAACCCTTCACAACATCTTCCTCTTGTGTTATCTAAATTGTTGCAGGAATTCCATGACGTTTTCCCCGATGAGCTACCTCCGGGACTACCACCAAAACGAGGGATCGAACACCGCATCGACCTCATCCCCGAAGCACCGCTTCCCAACAAGGCACCCTACCACGTCAACCCCGAAGAAACAAAGGAAATACAAAGGCAAGTCCAAAAACTCCTAGATAAAGAGCATGCACGTGAGAGTTTGAGTCCTTGTGTGGTTCCGGTGATACTAGTACCTAAGCAAGATGGTAGTATGCGCATGTGTTCCGATTGCCATCCTATCAATTCTATTACCATTCGTTATTGTCACCCCATTCCTCGCCTAGATGATATGCTAGATGAACTTAGTGGTGCCACTATATTTTCCAAGATTGACTTAAAAAGTGGTTACTACCAAATACGCATACAAGAGGGTGATGAGTGGAAAACGGCTTTCAAAACAAAGTTTGGTCTCTATGAATGGCTAGTGATGCCCATGGGCTTGTCCGAGGCACCGGGTACTTTTATGCGTGTTATGCATTATGTGTTGCGACCACTCATTGGATATTGTGTTGTGGTCTATTTTGATGACATTCTTCTCTTTAGCAAGTCTCTTGAGGAGCATACTACCCACGTTCATGATGTTTTTCAAATTCTTAGGAAAGAACAACTTTATGCAAACATGGAGAAATGCACCTTTGGTGTTCAGAAGGTAGTTTTCCTAGGATTTGTGGTTTCTTCTAAGGGCGTTCATGTAGATGAAACTAAGATTGATGTTATTAAAACTTGGCTTACACCAACGAATTTGCAACAAGTGCGTAGTTTCCTAGGACTAGCCGGTTTTTATCGATGTTTTGTCAAGGACTTTAGCACTATTGCATCTCCTCTACATGCTTTGAGCAAAAATAATACACCATTTATTTGGGGTCCTTCCCAAGACACCGCATTCCATGAACTTAAAAATTTGCTCACTCATGCACCTTTACTTGCTTTGCCTAACTTTGATAAAACTTTTGAAGTGCATTGTGACGCTAGTGGTAATGGAATAGGTGGTGTGCTTATGCAAGAGAATCGTCCAATTGCGTATTTTAGTGAGAAACTTTCTAGCGCTCAACTTAATTATCCAATCTATGATAAAGAATGGTATGCTTTGGTGAGAGTTTTACATGTTTGGGAACATTATTTGCGACCTCATGCGTTTGTTATTCATACCGATCATGAAACTCTCAAATACCTTAAGGGTCAAACTAAGTTGAACAAATGACATGCTAAATGGAGTGAATTTATTGAGTCTTTTCCCTATGTCATCAAATACATAAAGGGTAAGGAAAATGTTGTGGCGGATGCCCTTTCCCGCAAGTGCATGCTAGTTACTCAACTTGAATTGAATGTTATTGGTTTTGAGCATATCAAAGATTTGTATGAGCACGATGTTACTTTTGCTACTCCATATGCCACGTGCCAAGTGAAAACTTGTTGGGAGAATTACTATATGAAAGATGGCTATCTTATGCGTTCTAACAAACTTTGTATACCCGAGTCTTCTCTTCGTTTGTTGCTTTTGCAAGAGGCTCACGGTGGAGGACTTATGGGTCACTTTGGTCGCGACAAGACATATGCCACACTATCCAACAAGTACTATTAGCCCAAGATGTTTCGTGATGTTGCACGCTTCACAAACCTATGCTCTACATGCTGCAAAGCTAAGTCTAAAGCTCAATCCCATGGTCTTTACATGCCTCTTCCTATACCTTTCCAACCTTGGAAAGATATCAGTATGGATTTTGTGCTTGGTTTGCCACGAACTAAAAATGGACATGACTCTGTTTTTGTCGTTGTGGACCGCTTTTCCAAAATGGCTCATTTCATTCCATGTCACAAGATAGACGAGGCTTCACATGTTGCAAATCTCTTTTGTAGGGACAACTTGTGACTACATGGCGTTCCCAAGACCATTGTCTCGGATCGCGATGTCAAGTTCCTAAGCTACTTTTGGAAGACCCTATGCGCCAAGCTCGGAATCAAGCTTCTATTCTCGTCGGCCTATCATCCGCAAACCGATGGCCAAACGGAGGTGACGAACCGGACGCTATCTACTCTCCTACGTGTGTTGATCAAGAAGAACATCTAGGAATGGGAAGAATGCCTCCCCATCGCCGAGTACGCCTACAATCGCGCAAGTCACTCCACCATCGGCAAGTCTCCTTTCGAAGTGGTCTACGGCTTCAACCCTTTGTCCCCATTGGACATCCTTCATCTACCACTCCAAGAGCGCGTTAACATGGGCGCAAGCGGAAGGGCAAGCTACATCAAGCGGATGCATGACGATACAAGACGCACAATCGAACGTCAAGTGGAACGTGTCACCAACAAGCGCAACCTCAACAAGCAACCCATGGTGTTCAAGACCGGTGATCTTGAGTGGCTACACCTTCGCAAGGACCGCTTCCCCAACGAACGCAAGTCGAAGCTATTCCTCGAGCAGACGGACCCTTCAAGGTGTTGGCACGCTACAACAACAATGCCTACAAGATCGACGACCCCCGCGACAAGTACAACGTGGGTGACACCTTCAAC
Source organism: Elymus sibiricus (assembly GCA_039707655.1). NCBI lineage: Eukaryota > Viridiplantae > Streptophyta > Magnoliopsida > Poales > Poaceae > Elymus > Elymus sibiricus. The sequence continues at coordinate 246,552,129 of CM077675.1, forward strand.
GTCAAGGATCTATCACCTTTTCATGGTGATTAAGATCTTGATCCGAGGACAGATCTTCCCCAAGGGGGGGAGATGATGCGGAGCATCCCACCATCATCCCCATGAAACCTACACCATCAAACCAACCCCCAAGTGGACCCATGACAAGAGCATGCACACACGCTATTGGAAACGAGGTGACTTCTCTCCTTTGCGACTCTTCCTTTCATACTCATGGAACTTCGAGGCTACCTCAAACAGAGACTTTGTGCATACTCACGTACATCGACGCCAACCAGAGCTCGGAGGTGAAAAGCGAAGAACCGCTCGAAGAAAAGGAGTCACGCACCACGGGTAACTCTCTGGACAGCCTGGAACTTCCGGCCCTCCCGGAACTTCTGGCCCACCGTCGACCCAGGGCCGAGTCCAGGAGTGCAAACTCTCTGGATAGCCTGGAACCGGCCCGGACCCTCGCCTAGAACCTCCGGCCCCCGGAGCTTCCGGCCCCCCGTGCAGCCAGCCTTCGAAGCCTGCGCCAACTCTCTGTTCAGCCCGGCACCTCCCCGGAACTAGCTCGGAACTTCCGGCGCTCGGAACTTCCGGCCTAGCCCGAAACTTCCGGCCTTTCTAGAGCGACTCCACTCGGGCCCGAGGCCCATGTATCTCTCCCACTTACCCCTTCGTCCCTAGCACTATATATACTCCTCCTCCGCCTCCGAATTAGGGTTAGCTTATGTTTAGCATTGGATATTGTTGAGCATAGCTCCATCTTCTTCCTTCCCTCGTGGAGAGAGACACCTCTACGTGAGAAGATCCGAAGCGGATGCCAAGGCCCCTTCTAGGGAAGATCCCACGGGATATCAAGACCTCACCTCCACGGAGTGAGACGACTATCGGTTACCTTGTATCGCTTGTTTGACTTTGGATCTTTGTATCTTGTGTGCTTTAGTGGATTGAGCAGATGTGTGATCGGAGATCTTCCTTGTGTTCATGTTTTCTCTTGTGATTTCTCCCTTCTTCCCCCTCCAAGTGTGAAAAGGTCGACCACACGGGTGTGCCTCGTATAAGATGGTGTAGGCATACACTTGCGCTTGCGCTCCTCCTCGTCATCCGTGGTGCTCCGATAATACCTATGCATGCACACGAGAGGAGTGTCAAGTAGTATACCATCCTCTAAGGGGTCAAATGAACACGTGTAAAGGAGATGATTCACCTTTATGTATGTGAAGTAGAGGTCGCACGTGTCACTTGCCAAACGGACTCTTGACATGGTGATGTCCGTAGGATGCTCCGCATCAACCTATGTTGCAAAAAAAATCGCAACATAACCTATGTTACAAAAAAATCTGCAACATAATCTATGTTGCAAAAAAACTGCAACACAACCTCTGTTGCAAATGTTGTTTCTGGAACAAGGTCTTTGTTGCAACGTAGAGGAGCACGTTTAGCCGCTAGATTGCGTTAGATCCGACGGCTAGCGAGGCAGCAGATCTTTTAAAAAGATCTGCTTGCCGACGCATAGCAGCCCCGAAATAAAAGCGCATGAAAACCTTTGCTTCCGTTTGCGAAGGGCCTATCTTTTACTTTTCTGTATTTACTGTTATGCAAGAGTCAATAATGTTAACCCCTATTACGTTCTTATTATTCTTTACTTAGCAAGCATCATGTGGTGGGGGAAGATCCAGGCACATACATCCAGCTGGATGTAGGTGATCATGAGTTATTATTGTTGACATTATCCTCAAGATAAATAGTTGGGTGGTGAAAACTATAAACCCCTATCTTCCTATGTGTCTAATTGAAACTTTTTGTTTCACCAATATGTCGTGAGTGTCAGCAATCATAGAAGACTAATTGATAGTTGAGTATGTGAACTTTCTAAACAAAGCTCTGACAAAGACTCTTTCTGAAAGTATGATGGATTGTAATTGTTTCAGTGACTAAGAACATAGTTTGTTAGTTTTCAATAAGGTTTATGATTCATACTTTAGCGTGTGAATGAATTGTTACTTGTTCATGAGAAGTTTTATGATAATATGTTGCTGCTGTGATAATAATCATGATGCCTTCATGTTCGTATTTTATTTTATCGACACCTCTCTCTCTCTCTCTCTAAACACGTGGTCATGATTATCGAGTTCGGCTTTTGCTTGAGGACAAGCGAGGTCCAACTTGGCGGAGTTAATACGTCCATTTTGCATCAAGTTATTCCATTGATATTTATTATGTTTTGAGTCATTATTTCACTTTATGATGCAATCCTAATGCCTTTCTCTCTTATTTTGCAAGTTCCATACAAAGAGGGAGATTGCCGGCAGCTGGAATTCTGGACCGAAAAAGACCACCGAAGAGCTAGGTATTCTCTGCAATTCCAAATAAGTTGAAAATTTACGGAGAATTATTTTGGAATATATAAGAATTATTAGCGAAAGAATTACCAAAAGGGGACCCACCAAGTGGCCACAAGCCTGGGGGCGCCCTACCCCCCAGGGCGCGCCCTCCGAGCTCATGGGCCCCCTGGCAGGCCTCCGGTGCCCATCTTCTCGTATATGATGTCATTTACCCTAGACAAAATAAGAAGAAGACTTTCGGGATGAAGCGCCGCCTTCTCAAGGCGGAACTTGGGCAGGAGCACTTTTTTCTCTTCGGCGAAGCGATTCCGCCGGGAGGGGGAAATCGAAGCCATCATCATCACTAATGCTTCCTCCATCGTGGGAGGACCAATGTTCATTAATATATTCACCAACACCATATCATCTCAAACCGTAGTTCATCTCATGTATTTAATCTTTGTCTCAAAACCTCTGATCGGTACCTGTGGGTTGCTAGTAGTGTTGATTACATCTTGTAGTTGATGCTAGTTGGTTTAATTGGTGGAAGATTATATGTTCAGATCCTTAAGCACATTCATTACACCTCTGATCTTGAACATGATGATGATTTGTGAGTAGTTACTTTCGTTCTTGAGGACATGGGAGAAGTCTTGTCATAAATAATCATGTGATGTTGTTATTCGTCGATGTTTTGATGATGTGTATGTTGCTCTTCCTTTAGTGGCGTCGTGTGAACGTCGACTACATGACACTTCACCATATTTTGGCCTAAGAGAAAGCATTCGGGAGCAATAAGTAGATGATGGGTTGCTAGAGTGATAGAACCTTAAACCCTAGTTTATGTGTTATTCCGTAAGGAGCTGATTTGGATCCATATGTTTCATGCTATGGTTAGATTTATCTTAATTCTTCTTTCGTAGTTGCGGATGCTTGCGAGAGGGGGTAATCATAAGTGGGTTGTTTTTTCAAGTAAGAACATCACCCTAGCACCGGTCCACCCATATATCAAATTACCAAAGTAACGAACGTGAATCAACTAAGCATGATTAATCGTGACTAGACAAAATTCCCATGTGTCCATTACTTCATATAAGAGTACGTTCCAGCTTGTCCTTTGCTATAAAAAGGATTGGAACCCTTTCTGCACCATTGTTACAATTATTACTTGTTACTTGTTACGAATTATGTTGCTACAAAACTATCTGCTACCGCTACTTTCAGTGCTTGCAGAAACTTCCGTACTGAAAACCACTTGTCATTTCCTTCTGCTCCTCATTGGGTTCGACGCTCTTACTTATAGAAAGGACTATGATTGATCCCCTATACTTGTGGGTCATCAGGTTTCTCGAGGTAGGTGAGATCTGGGAGAGGGAAAAGAAGGGGGAATAAGAGTGGCTGACATGGGATGGAGAAAGGATAAGGGCGAGGAGAGACCGCTTGTGCATGAGCGTCGTCGGGTTTGTGGTCCCCGCACTGGAAAAGTCAGGCGCTTGAGGAAGGAGAAGGAATGGGTGCGCCCGTTTACTCACTCGCTGCCAGGTGCGCTGGCAGTGCCAGGTGGGCGAATAGATGGAAGGATGTCCGGGTGGAGCAGTGAGAAAAGGATTTGAAGGGGGAAGTGGGTTGCGCTAGCGCTAGGCTGGGTCTTTCTCTCTCTCTCTCTCTCTCTCTCTCTCTCTCTCTCTCCTGCTTTCTTTTTGTTTTCTTTTAAACCAAAAATTTGAGGAGAAGAAAAAGAGGGTAGAGAGGGAAATAGGCCATGGTAGATATTTTCCTAGACTCGGGAAACTATGGATAATTTTATAAAAATGGTTTGAGAATATTTGAAAGGAGAAAATTCAGACAAGTTTGAATAAAATTCAAATTGTTTGGATTTAGAAAACCCTATCGATGAAGTTCAAATGGGTTGAAACTTGTGAGGGAGGCTGAGCATAATAATTACGATTTATGGGCAAGATTTGGACAAGAACTGAAGAAGTGAAAAAGCAATTTAATAGGTAAAAGAAGGAAGTTGCCCTTTGGATTTGGAACATGTGTGACATCAAGTTGAAAGTTGAGCATTGGGTTTATGGAAGAATCAAACAAGAAGAAGAAGAGGTAGCAACCCACTTGATAAAAAAACACCATCACAGGCATATGGAGATGATGACATGATGAATAAAATAAAATAAACAAGCACGAACATAAGCATCCAAGTCAACAACATAACATAAATGGAAGGTCTTGCTCTTGGGTTGTTACAGATGACTACTTGGTGATCCCTGGAGGCTTGAATAAAACACACGACTTTTGTCTTCCTTGATTAGTACATGAGCAAGGCCTAGAGCCTAATATACCTCTATGATTTGTTGAGTGCAACATCTTCCTTTGTCGTAAAGCAGGCATCATATTTTCTCACTATCAGTGCCTCGTTTGGAAGCTACCTTATTTTGCATTAATGGCAGAACAACAATATTACCTACAATGGTCGCATCAATACTCGTGTCTAGTTGTGCCCTTCGATGATGGTATACTAATTGACCCTTCTACCTCATGCATACATAGGTTTGATGTGGAGCTTCATACTGGTGAGGACGAGCACAATAGAACGACTGCAACATTTGCAAGGGAATCATGGAAGAAGATAGAGCTACTGAGCTACAACGGCCGGACACCTTCCAACGTCCCGGACATCCAGCACCCAGCCATAGCCCAAACAACTTGCAATTAAAGTCTCGGAAATCTAGCCAGGAGACACCAAAAGCCAAACCTAGTTTGGCCGGACATCTTGCAAAGTCCCGGACACCCCCCCAAATGTTTGGCCGGACATCTTGCATATTCCCCGACATCCGGCCTACCTGCGTGCAGTTTTGGCCTTACCCTTTCGCCTCTCAGTTACCCCTTTCATGCCTAGGACTATAAATGCCCCTCCGCTTCCTCAGTTCTAGGGTTAGCTATGATTAGAACAAGGGAACCACTAGGGATCAGACTACTAATCCTCGGCATACCATCAGACCACTCTATGGTCATCATATACGAGCCCTGTAGATGGTGGATGCAACACCGTTGCATGTAGCCCACCCCACTCGGTAATTTCCAAACTATTAAAAAGAAATTAATTGATATGTCGTGATTTTAGCGCTTTCGGTAATTAACCATGATTGTTATTTTTTCGGAAACTATTTGGATTTTGGGGAAACAAATTAATTACGATAGCACATCTATTTCCAACGTCATGTTAGTTTGCTTCGTACTGAATATATTTTGCTTTGAATGTCTAAATTCTAACGTAGAATTTGTCATGGTCGATGTCCTCCTCTTCCTCCGAAGGATGCATTGTCATTCCAATGGTGGTTGTAGTCGTGCTTCCTTTCGACGATGGGTGTGTTTCATTCAGATGGCGGTCACCCCGGATGATAGAGGCGAGGTTGTCCCTGTCTTTCGATGAGATGGTAGATATCGATTTGGTGGAGACGACTTTGATGATCCGATTACAAACGTGCACGACGTTGCGCCTTAGCAATCGCTAAACCAATCTCCAATAGGTTATTGACCAGGCCGGAGCACGATCAACCTGACCACGAAGGTCTATTCCTGCAAGCAATCGAAGAACAAGCAAGAATATGATAATGCAATCTGAATATTGCGAATATAGATGAAGTATTGATAAAGGTGGGGTTCCGAAAGCGGTCTTGGTCTGGTCGTTGGACACAAACGAAGTACACGAAGTTGCAATGGCTAACTTTTAACTACACAAAACCCAAAGAAAAAACTACTAGATTGATCTACTTATATAGGAGCAAGGGGTGGCGGCCAAGGAGGTGGGAGTACGTCCCAAGGCAGCCTAAAACTAACCCTAGGTCGTACAAGGCCCATGGGCCCAAGTGGAGGTGATGCAACACCTTTGGACTTGTAGTTTGACTCGGATTTTGCTGCAACGTCAGATTGTTTCGTCAATATCTACATGCTCCAGACGAATTTTAAGGTGTTTCCAATTGGGCTGGAATGCATATGAAATCTAGATTCCAACAAAAAAAAGAATCACCCGATTCAGAGTCCAGATGAAAAAGTTCTTGGAGTTTTGAGACAGGTGTGTCTGTGCAGTCCGGATCTGAGTCCAGAACGTGAGAGACTTGGACTCTATCTTCTCTTGGGCTAAAAGTGACGTGAGAGAACTCCTTGAACATCACCTAATTATTTTCTTTGATGTGAGAGGACCTCTTGAATAGCACCCAACCATTTCCTCTTCCTTTGTCATCACACGTGGTTCATACAAGTGTTCAGCCATTCTGCATTTAGGCATAAAATACAAATAGGTGAAGTATTTTTGTTCCGGATAACATAAATAAATTATTGCATATTTCTTATAAGAAATCACCTCACAAATATTCACGTATGCAATATTTTTGGTCGTATCCAAGGTAGTCATGTCCTCATCATCCTCCCCTTCTTGAAAACAAAGCCATCCTCGGCGTTGCTTAGTCTGAAATGTGGCTAACAAAAGAGACAAGGTGTACATGTTGTATATGTATATGTCATCTATTTTTATTGATCTCAGTGTTGGCACATGTGACACATTTATACAAGAGCACACTTCAAATGTCATGAAATATAAAGCCAAAATATTATCACAAGAAGTAGAAGGCATGAAAATATTGGAACTCAGTTTGCACATATAAGTGAAGTCCTTATTCGTATCAAAAGATTGACAATGTTCGTCATTAAACCATCCCAAGATTGGTAAATAAACTTGAATTATTCCAAATTTAGATGCTACGACATTCTTAAATAAGCAAACATGCAACATGTCATTTGACACAGAATCATCACCAAAATTGGAGGTCATATCAAAATGATTAAACAGTGGCATAATTATTTTCAAACATATTTGATCCAAATTTGATTTATTTCCTGATTCACATGGTTCTTTCTGATCAACAGTTAATTCAATGGGTGCACTCAAAATTGTTGATATATGATCACATGGCAAAGTCAAATCATGAACATAGTCCTCTAAAATAGGTGGTGCGATCAAAGTAATGGGTAGCTCATCACATGGTACATTGGAATTGACAAGGCATTCGTCATACTCCTCTGGAGGTGGAAGATCAGTACCTTTGTCATTACCTCTTATGATCAACTCAGATGATGTAGGCACTCTCGGTGGTGACATGTCACATGGTGAAGGTGATGTAACCCTCACAACAATTGATGTGGTTGTCATAGTACGCCTAGTAGTTGAAGGAACAACCGTATCAACTCTTGGAATGTGCACCTTGCGCTCGTTCTCCTTGTGGACAACACATTGTTTGATTTCCTGTTCAGCTTTGCAAGCAAGACGAAACAAACGATCCATAGGATAACACTTTTCATGAATTAGTATCTCCTGAATATCATGGTTTAATCCTCCCCAAAATCTATCCATAAAATCTTCTTCACTTTCTTCTAATGAGGAATGCAACAAGGTCGTTTATAAATCATCATAATATTTCATTACAGTGTCACTACCTTGTTTTAAATGTTGTAACTTTTTAATCATGTCACAAGTATAATAAGCAGGAACGAATGTGTGTCTCATGGCAAGTTTTAAATCAGCCCAAGTAGTAGGTATAATATCATGGTGTAACCGACAATATTCGCTCCACCAAACTGAAGCATAACCAGTGAAAGAACCAACTGCGACCTTAACTTCCTTATGTTCAACAAAATTATGGGAAACAAATATATCATTTATTTCAAACTCCCATTCAATATATAAAGCAGGTCTAAAACGACCATTAAATGGTGGTATAGAAACATTAACCTAATCGTGTGTATTGGAATGTCTTTGCACTTCTCGTGACGGTTGTGGCATTTGCTTAGGTGGTGGCACGTCTCCCACGATCGACGAAGCCCACAAACTGACAACTCTGGATCCTGTCATGATTAGTAGAAACAAGAAACAAAATCCAGGAATATTGTTCCTATGAACTACTGGGATGTGATGGTAAAACGCTCATAGTAAAGCAAATATCGATGTCTTACAAATTCTTACCATGCAGCAGGTGGTGACCGGCAACCAACGGTGTCAATATCTTCGAAGATTGAGTAAAACGATTACTAGGTGAACGTATGTATACACAATATAGAAATATGTGGAGCTTGGAAGGCTTAATATATGGTAGCAAAATATTAGCAATAATCAATTCAGAGATGCAATATTGAATAAACGCTCAACGACGGTACTGTGATGGTCCTAGGCTAGACCGTACTAGAGACGCGAGCCTAGAACACTAATGGAGTCATGGCGTAGGACAAATAGCAGCAACGGATGATATGAATTAGCTTTGGACAGCAAGATATAAGTGAAGATCACAATGGCAGTAAAGACAATGATGATAAATGACCGCCAAGCAGGATATACCAAAACTCTCTCTGCAACTTTCCTCTGGAAAATATTATGTCAAATTTCTTATATTTTTTCTCAAGATTGCCACTGACTCAAGCTTTTCAATGCAAAAAGAATCACTAACTCCGAGTTGGTATGAGGAGTCAAAATTTTTGGGAACGGACCTGAAAAATATTGACAAACTGTGTTCGTGACCTTCGGAGGGCAAAAAGTCCTACTTAGAAGTCGATTTGGAGATGAAAATAATGAACTAATTTGATGAACTATTCAGATGCGTCTCATCGATAGCTTGAATTTGAGTACTCGTGGAGCCAAAACGGACTTCGTATGAGGAAGATATGCTTGTTTTACTGAACATTGCGCAAAACATATTTCAATCTGAATTCAGATACGAGATTGAGTCTAGGTAGATCCGAAATTTGTTTTTTCTCTTCTCTCTATTTTTTTCTCGCTTTTTTTTTACTTTTTTCTCTCAATTTTTCTCTCACTTTTTCTTTCTTTTTTCTCTCTCTTTTTTCTATCCTTTTCCTTCTTCTTTCCAAAACAAACCAGATAAGATGCAGATTGGATCAAGTGTAGATGCGAACAGCCTCAAGTATGATAATGACAATGAACGATGGAGAGCATATGATGGAAATTGATGGACGGTGGTGAGCGAATGCAGAAGGGATGATGATGCAGCGGCGGCGTGACTATTGTGAACATAACTCGTAACTCTAAAGGAACTAGATACTAAGACCAGCAACTCGACACGACGATGCAACCGATAATTCAACTATGCAAGTACTAAAAAGAAAAATTGCAAAGGCTCAGACTGGCTTGGACAAAGGATGAATAGATCTAACTTTTTTTGGTGGCTTTTTCTTGGGCAATAGGTAAGAAAAATAAATCTAATCTATGGATAACTGGAATATTCTCACCGAGCAACCTGAAAACTGATACCACTTGATAGAGGTGAGGTTGTCCCTGTCTTTCGATGAGATGGTAGATATCGATTTGGTGGAGACGACTTTGATGATCCGACTATAAATGTGCACGACGTTGCGCCTTAGCAATCGCTAAACCAATCTCCAATAGGTTATTGACCACATCGGAGCACGATCAACCTGACCACGAAGGTCTATTTCTGCAAGCAATCGAAGAACAAGCAAGAATATGATAATGCAATCTGAATATTGCGAATATAGATGAAGTATTGATAAAGGTGGGGTTCCGAAAGCGGCCTTGGTCTGGTCGTTGGACACAAATGAAGTACACGAAGTTGCAATGGCTAACTTTTAACTAAACAAAACGCAAAGAAAAAACTACTAGATTGATCTACTTATATAGGAGCAAGGGGTGGCGGCCAAGGAGGTGGGAGGACGTCGCAAGGTAGCCTAAAACTAACCCTAGGTCGTACAAGGCCCATGGGCCCAAGTGGAGGTGATGCAACACCTTTGGACTTGTAGTTTGACTCAGATTCTGCTGCAACGTCAGATTGTTTCGTCAATATCTCCACGCTTCAGACGAATTTTAAGGTGATTCCAATTGGGCTGGAACGCATATGAAATCTAGTTTCCAACAAAAAAAAAGAATCACCCAACCATTTCCTCTTCCTTTGTCATCACACGTGGTTCATACAAGTGTTCGGCCATTCTGCATTTAGGCATAAAATACAAATAGGTGAAGTATTTTTGTTCCGGATAACATAAATAAATTATTGCATAATTCTTATAAGAAATCACCTCACAAATATGCACGTATGCAATATTTTTGGTCGTATCGAAGGTAGTCATGTCCTCATCACCAGAGGATCATAATAGCGTCAACAAGGAGCAAATCAACAGATCAACATTGTAGTATTAGTGCACTGCTAGCCGAGGATTGTACTTCCTTCAAATGGTGGGTGTGCTTCCGTCGAATGGTGTGTGTGCGTTCATCGAATGGTGTTTGCATTGTCTTTCGAGGGATCAAAATGTGTCAATGAGGACGTCATGGATGAATCGATGTTGCAATATGAAGGCATCGCCAGACAAGGATCATGCTTCCTTCCATTGGTATTTGTGCTCCCTTCTATTGATGAGGGCACCATGACATTCCGTGTCGCCGGCCACACGTGTTTTAGTCGCTGTCGAGAAGGGCTAGCACTCGAGGCGACGACGCCATGATGGGCAGAAGGATGGAGAGGTGGATCAAGGCTTATGGTAGATTCAACATGAACATGGCATTTCCTCGCGTGAATTACGGACGTTTGGAACGACAGTTTGTCGAGTCTTCTGGTTGTAGGATTGATTGAAAGATGTACGGCTCAGAATCAGTCTGATAGGAGGAATTTATCACACGTCTAGTGTAAAGCATTTCCCTTAGAATAAACACAAGAGCTTGGCTCATATACCTCCCCATGGTGGGATCTATCTACCTCTCCTTTTGAGATAAAGACCTCCAATGGAGATGAATCCTTTGGGATTACCAAGACATCCTCTTGTGGAGAAAAAAATCCTATCAAAGGATTAGCAAGACCCATCTCTCCTAGAGATTTGGATGAACTACCCTTGTATCTTATTTCCCTTGTTGATCTTGGATCTTGATGCACCTCTTGTATTGCTTGTGATTTGTGGGCTATTTGGTGTGGATCTTGTCCAACAGAGTGTTTCCTCGTATGATTTCTCACATTTTTTCCTCGTGTTCTTCGTGTTGCTCCTCGAATCCACCTCCAGTTTTTTAAGATCGGGCCACATAAGGTCTCTACCCTACATTAATAACCTAATCAAAAATTCTAGTAAACCGGAGCTGCATCCATTCCGTGCTGCCTATAACTCTGCAATACGTCGGCGTGCCGTATACAACGACTCTGTAAAGACATATTGATTAATAAAGTTGAGGCTTGTATTAGGTGAATCATATTGTAAAAACATGCATCGGAGTGATTTCCTACGTAAAATCTCTAAATTACCACATTTGCATGTCAAAAAGTGACATGAGTACCAGGACATTGTAACACGTACTTTTGAAATTCAAGAAAAACGGATTTTTACGGCTTGAACAATTTTAAATTTTTGTGTAGATGTACGTATAGTATAGCAGTGCAGTATAACAATCCAATATATGGGCTTGCATGTAAGAGAAAAAAAAACAAAATACATACAAATTTGGGGCTTGTTTTCTTTTATTTTGGACTGAAATCTTGTCTTTTTTTTCACCCGCAAAAAGAAAAAGAAAAAAGAAATCTTGTCTTTTTTCTGCAGCGTTCAATACAAACCATTACTCCCTCCGTCCCAAAATAAGTGTCTCAACTTTGTACTAGCTCTAGTACAAAGAATACAAAGTTGTACTAAGGTTGAGACATTTATTTTGGGACGAAGGGAGTGTTGAACAAAATTTCACAGATACTTAGACCCTAAGCATGCATATTCATGTAAAAAATAAAAAAAATAAAACTTTTAAGCACTTGTTTTGGGTGGTAAAAAAACTGCTTCGGGGCCCCATGTTCCAGAAGTCCGCTTTAATTTGCAGGTCGGTCTCCTAGGAGAAGAAATTTGCATTTCTCAAAAGAAAGGAGAAGACATTTGCAGGAAGCCCCTGGCATTTGTACAATCTAACACAGAGCCATACGGCACCTAACCTCCCGCCCCCCTCCCCAGCCGCCACCTTCCCTTTGCCTTATACTCGTGGAAGGAACTGAACTCCCTTCCTCCGTCCTGCCTCGTGCAATCCCCTTCTCCATCCTTGTGATCTCCGGGTTCCCGTCTCAGATTCCCAGGTTCGATCTTGACCCCCCAGCTATTCCCACCTGCCTCTACCGTCCTCGAATCCTTCGTCGCAGAGGCGCAGCTTTTACCTCTTCTTGCCGCGATTTGAGACGAAGACTATTGATCCGAGCAAGTGTTCTTGGGCGGGAAGAAAGGTGAGATCTTGCAGAGGTTTGGTCTTTCGATCCTGTAAAAATAAAATAATTAATCTGCGACGCCGCTTTATGATCCATCGCCGTATCACGCATCTCTCTCACCCAGCTGCCAACCATCATCCCCGGCCGGCGCCTCGCCGCTGTACCTCCCGCACCATCAACTCGTCGCCTCCCGTACCACCCCCTCTCCTGCAGGCTGCAGCCGCTGGCTTGCCTGTTCTATATTTCCTCCAACTTTTGATCTAAAACTAATGTTTTTTATTGTGTGCGGGGGGCGCTAAAAGTTGGATGCGAAATCTGCCCAGTTAGACGACCGTGAGAGTTGGAGCTTGTGCAAAGGGGCGAAAGGCGACACCCTTACGTGTAGATCACTGGGCGAAAGTGATGTGCTTATGCACAATTTGTCCTCATGTACACCTTTGACCTTTAGCGTTTTAGCCTTTGGGGATTTTGCAGTGACCAAGCTCATATAGCTCCCAGTTTGTGACGTGCACGAATTGCATAGTACTGACAAGAGATGTAACTGGTTGGATCATGCTTGGATGATGCATTTATTCGATAAGGAAAGCTTGCATCAACAGAACTGGAGTACAATATTTTCAAGCATTGTTTTGGGTTGTTCCATGTCATTTTCTTGATCACCTCAATGGAGGTCTCGCTGAGAAGTACTCCCTCTGTAAACTAATATAAGAGCGTTTAGATTACTAAAGAAGTGTTCTAAACGCTCTTATATTAGTTTACGGAGGGAGTATCATATATATTTTTAGCAGCTCTTTGTTGAGTTTTTATGTCACTTGCTATCTGTTATTCCTTTATAAATGTTTTTTGGTTGATCTGCAGGAGCCATGATACCTGCTGTGAAGCTCTCTCCGGCCGCCTTCTCTGTCACCAATCAACGGTCTAAATCAGCTTTGGTTCCGTCGGTGTCCATTCTCAACACGAAATTTTTTGCGTCCTGCTCCCTTAGACCACTCTACCTCACACGGCTAGATGACCCACACACTTCTGAGCTGAAGCCTCGGAGGCAGCTGCTTGACTTCCAGTGTGCAGCTTCAGCGGCTGATGACAAGGAGTCAAAGGCTGAGGTGGTGCCAGCCAGCTCAAAAGCAGCACAAAAGTTGAAGATTTCAATCTATTTTGCGACTTGGTGGGCGCTTAATGTGATCTTTAACATCTATAATAAGAAGGTTCTCAATGCTTTCCCGTATCCCTGGCTCACCTCCACACTATCCCTCGCCTGCGGCTCAGCGATGATGCTCTTCTCATGGGCCACCCGCCTAGTTGAGGCCCCCAAGACTGACTTAGATTTCTGGAAAGCGCTTTTCCCGGTGAGTTCGTTTGTTCTGTGGCAACTATTTTATTTGTTATTGTGTCTTGATGGAAAATCATGAATCATATTTGTTGTTTGCATTGATGAAGGTTGCTGTGGCTCATACAATTGGACATGTTGCTGCCACAGTGAGCATGTCAAAGGTGGCAGTGTCATTCACACACATTATCAAGAGTGCTGAGCCCGCATTCAGTGTTTTGGTGTCAAGGTTCATTCTCGGAGAGTCGTTTCCGATGCCCGTATATCTTTCTCTTCTCCCGATCATTGGTGGTTGTGGTCTAGCTGCTGCGACAGAGCTGAACTTTAATATGATTGGTGAGTATAATTAAGTAAAAATCCTTTTAAGTTCTTTCTCTCATATCCTCTCCCTATTGGTTGTCGAGAAATTGATGTGCCTTTTACTTCTAACCATTATAGTCATGATGATCATAGATATAAAGTAGCAATTTCTGTTAGTTAACTGAGGTGATAATTCTTAATTGTTTAAATAATCGACATTCCTAATGTTTTTTGACATAAAACTGAAAATACTTGCTAAATGATTGTTTACTCTATCTGGATTCAAGTGAGCTTCAAGAACTATGTGCTTTAGATTTGAAACTCATGGAAATAAATAAACAGTAAAGTAATAGTACATAGAATCTTTTAACCTTGTGTAAATTAGGCGAATGGTTACATAAACTGAGGCTAGTGCATTCTCCTTAACACAAGAAGATACAGCTTAAAACCTTTTTCTCGTGAAGTTTGACACCAGACAAAATAGAGGCTATAGCTGTATAGGCAACTTTGCAATTCTTGATTGGTCGTGCACTGGTTAGGGGAGGCAGCTATTCTGATGTACTCCTTTCATGATGCTAATAGCCTATTTATCCTCCCACCAGGATTTATGGGTGCCATGATATCGAACCTTGCATTTGTTTTCCGCAACATCTTCTCGAAGCGGGGCATGAAGGGGAAGTCTGTCAGTGGCATGAATTACTACGCTTGCCTTTCAATTATGTCCCTGGTCATACTCACACCATTTGCTATTGCTATGGAAGGTCCCCAAATGTGGGCCGCTGGATGGCAAAAGGCTCTTGCAGATGTTGGCCCCAACGTTCTCTGGTAAGCAGGAAAAATCAAGTATTCATTTTTCTTCTACATTTATACCATGTCGTGTGATTTGTACTTCAGTTACATGCGGAAACTTGAAATGATCTCCATATTCAAACCATTTAAAGACATACTTCAACATTTTTGATACATTTAACTCACTAGCAGCACTGTCACTTATAGCCTTTTAATGCTCTTGGTATATTCTGTTGGGAGTCTTTGTTGACAATTCAACATGTTGTGTTGGAGGTGACCAGGATTTATGCGCATCTGTACCGGAACATACATCGTATACTAATTTTCTTTGCATCGACAGTTTTCTGATGTTGTAAATGTTCGCTCATGTAGGTGGATTGGTGCACAGAGCGTTTTCTACCACCTGTATAACCAGGTGTCCTACATGTCTTTGGACCAGATTTCTCCATTGACGTTTAGCATTGGCAATACAATGAAGCGCATATCAGTTATTGTTTCGTCAATCATTATCTTCCGTACACCTGTCCGCCCTGTAAATGCACTAGGAGCTGCCATTGCCATCTTTGGCACATTCCTGTACTCTCAGGTAAATTTGGTTGCTTTAAGATTTCCTTCGGATTGTCCTTCCCTTGTATTGATTGAAATAAACCTTTCTTTTGCTGGACTAGGACAGGTTTGAACTTCGTGTATGTAGCATTTAATATTTTTCAGCACTCGAGCTTGTGCATACAATTATGTGGCCTCTACTATGACCATAGAGGTTCAGAGATGGCTTAAATTATGAATATGCTACTTTCTGATCCTTGTTGTTGTTGTAATTCGAAATTATGATTGGTTGCTTTGAGGGGTATGTGACATTTTATGAAAAACATGACTAGATCATGAAGAAAAATCATCAAATGATCACGTCAATACATGCTCAAAATACACTCAAGGTAGTTTGGCAATGACTGGAAGAATTTACTTGCCTGGTCGACAAAACGGGAAATAAGAAACCATAGAAATATATTCGAGTAATGAAGATTTGATAAACTTCTGTTGTGTTGATTCTTCTTCCTCTAGTGTTTATGCCTAACTTAAATATTGCATTTTTATCTTCATAGATGACATTTTCTTAACTGCATTCTGATGTAGGCAAAGCAGTGAGCTTTAAACTGGTGTTGAAGGTCAGGTTCATGGACGAAGAATGTCTGCAGAAATGGTAGCAAGCACTGGGGCCAGTTTTGCTTGTGCAAGTGTCTTGTAGATACAGGTTTAGGTTTTCACGTGAGAGGTGATAATAATAATGGACCATGTTGCTCTTTCGATGTTATTTGTTAAATCACAAACTGAACTCCGGTGACCATGAACTGTCGTTGTATCCTGAAATAAGAACTGCATGGGAATTCGTCTGACAGTACCGTTGCTGGAAAGTAACGATAGCCCTGTGCTTAACGGTAAATTATTGAGATTTAAGAACTTTGTGTATTTCGAATGGCATGCTTTCTCTTGTGTTTCCAGCTTCCTGTTTGTTCTTTGCCAGGAGCCCTGGAGCAGGAAAGGTCTTGTGGTAAAGTTATATCCATAAGTTGTTTGAAGTTTTTGTAAATCTCTCGTCACTTTTGTAGTCCTTTGAATCAACAACTGATCTTTATATCACTCCACTGACGGTATGCCACGATCTTGGGTGAAGCAAATGTGCAACTACAGAGAAGCTGGAAAAGATAGTTTCTTGTATGATAAGTATAAAATCTCCAAGTTCTCCATAACCATGGACATGTCTATTCGAATAGGTATAACCTTGTAGGGGTGTACCAATTTACCCTAACAGTGTCAAATGCTCCTTATGCCATGAAATTAGCATACTTCAAGATGTACTACCCCCCCCCCCCCCCATATAAGTTTTTTTTAGAGATTTCACTACAAACTACTCCCTCTGTACCGTTTTATTTGTCGCTGGGGGTTTCTAGTACAAAGTTTGTCACGTACAATTTTTTTTGCTGTTTCCTAAACTACCCTCCCACCGCTCGCTCTCGTCCACTCTCTCGCTCACTCACCCGCTCGCTCTCAGCCGAATCCCTAGCTCGCGTCGCCGGCGCCTCTCCCTCGCCCGCGTCGTCGCCGCCTTTCCATTGGCTCCGTCGCCGTCGCCGTCGCCAAGATCTCATTTTAATTCTCCGGCGGCTGATCCGGAGCGCGGCGGCTCGATCTGCAACGACCTTCCTCCATTCCAACGCCAGCAGCTGCGGTACGTCACCCCCTCCTCGCTCCCTCGCTGCTGCTCATCTACCAACGCCTCTCCGAGCTTGGTACAAGGATTGAACTTGGCGATTCAAGCAGGTGCAAATCTCCGAGCTTTACCAACGCCTCTCCGAGCTCGTCCCCGACGTGCGGCAGCCGACCGTGTAGCTTCGTCCCCGACAAGCTGGAGCAGAGGAGGACTGAATCAAGCTGGAGCAAGTTGCAGCGTGCTTCCCCGACGACGATGGTGAGTATTGTTGTTGTTCATGTTCATGTGCTTTCAGTAGATGCACTGTGATTCCAGTATTCCAGTACTCCTGAACATTTACTCCATCAGATGCAGTTTATAGTGTCTGAATTTTGTTCATGTGCTTTCAGTAGATGAACTATGAGTAGTTGTACTGCATCAGATGCAGTTTATAGTGTCTGAATTTTGTTTGCAGTAGGAGTACATCAGTATTTACTGAATTTTGCAGCTACTCCATTGAAAATTCCACTGTTGCATGAGTAGCTTCAGTAGTTTTACAACAGCAGTACTCTTGCCAGTTGGCAAGTTTCAGTACTCTTGCTTCCAATACAGCAGTATTGGAATATTCCTTCCAATTACTGGAGCAGCAAGTTGTATAGCGCAGATTACTGGGTGACGTTACTTTGTTCTTTTCATTGCGGGTGTTCCCTTGGTGGTTCTAGCCTTCTACTCCTTGGAGTAGGAGAAGCTGATGCTCATAGGAGTACAAAACCATTACACCATTACACCATTTGGATGTGTTGTCTCTAAACCATTACACCATTTCAGGCGTAGGATTAGTAGGATTAGTAGGAGTAGGAGTAGAATTAAAAGTTTCTCTTCTTCTCTCTTCTTGTCTCTTCTTGCTCTCTTCTTCTCTTTCTCTTCTCTTCTCTTCTTGCTCTCTTCTCTTATCTTGTCTTCTGAAACTTAAAAGCAGCAGCAGCAACAACAAGTCCTTTTACTCCAATATTAAATTGAAACCTTTCCTTTAATTAATTAAAATGAAACCTTCCTTCAATTAATTAATTAAATGAAACCTTTCCTATAATTAATTAATTAAATGAAACCTTTCCTTTAATTAATTAATTAATTAAAATATATGGAGTAAAAATGATCACAAAATATGTGGCTTAGCATTATCTTGCTGTATGTATATGGTTTGCCCAACATCATTCTCTGGCCAAGTAGCTTGTATTGCTGGCAGAACATTCTCAATCATGAACTCTCTCATTACTTGCCTGTTGACTTTTATGGACTTAGTCTCCATTGTTCCCCTAGGCCTGTTGTCGCTTCTTCTCTGTGCAGGGACTTCTTTCACAAATGGCCAAATTCTCTGTTGCCAAGCTAATGACCTGATAGTAGACCTCTTGTTCAGTGGGATGGTCGGGATTTGATCGAGATTGATGTCCTTAGGCTTTCGTCCACATTTTCCTTTTTTCTGATTAGCAACATCCACCTCCAAACCTTGTTCAATTTGCTCCATCGCTTTCCTCCAAATTCTTTGTATATTCCAGACACCCACTCCAAAAAAATCAGCAATGTTTTTCTTGTCATCTCTACGAAACTTGCCTCCTCTACTCATACACAATGTATGCAATGCTACATAAGCAGCATACTTTTGCTGGTCGTTGAGGGTTTTGTTTTTCCTAACAATTTGCTCAACACCTGCACGAAGAAATACAACAAAGAAATGATCAAATGAAGTGATGAAACGATCAAGTGATGAAATGATCAAGTGATCAAGTGATGAAATGATCAAGTGTACCTAGATCTTGAACAATTTCATCACTTTCCATTTCATCTGCTCCATCACCTTCCATTTCTTCTCCTGCATCTTCATGCATTTCATTTCCTGCATCTTCATCCATTTCATCCCCATCTTCTACAGGTGGAGTGCAGTTGAGGTCTGGGAGATCCATGTTTTCCTGAAGATATGAATATCCAAGATGAAGAATAAGAACAAGTACAAGTATAAGTAGAAGTATAAGTACCTGCCTGTGGCACCTATGTGCATATGTGCATATAAATTCAGCAAAGTGCTTTTAAAAGCACTTAACTGAATTTTATGCACCTATGTGCATATTAATTCAGCAAAGTGCTTTTAAGTTACTTTAATTCTCATGGTTTTGCTGTACAAGTGCTAACAGAATACAAGAGCTACAAATGCACATGCACATGCTACTGTAATTCTCATGGTTATTAAGTCTACAGAGTAGTTCTTGCAACAAATGTCAGCTCAAATGATTTTGTTCTTTTACAGAGTAGTACTCCAGGTGATCAGGCATTGACCTTGGAAGAGTGCATTCAAATCAGGCATTGGTCAAGATTATGGGTACTCAAATCTAAAGAATGCATTCAAATCAGGCATTGGTCTACTCCAGGTGATCAGGCATTGACATTGGTCTACTCCTAGAACACTTGAATTTTATTCCTGAATTTCAAATGAATTTCTGCTGGTTTCAGGAACACTCCAGGAACAAACTTATTACTCCTGAGAGAGGGTGCCTCCACACTCCCTGCTACTCCTGGAACACTTGAATTTTGTGATAAGCTTGTTCTATTTTGAATTTCAAATGAATTTTACTCCTGAAATTACTGCTGTTGCGAGTTTTATTTGTTTGTTTTCAAATTCTAGTGATTCCTCAAACTCTGCTGTAAATTACTGCTGTTGTTGCGTTGTTTAACGGATTCCTCAAATTCTGCTGTAAATTTCAGTGCACGGGCGAGGTGTACCTGCATGTAGTGCTGTCTCTAGCGAGGACCAGGCGGGGGAGCAGCGAGGACCAGGTTGGGCAGCGCGGCGACCTAGCTAGGGTTGAGAGGACCAGGCTGGTGCGGCGAGGACCAAATTGGGAGCGGCGGAGGCGGCGGCCAGGGTGGGGCGGAGGCGGCGGCCGGGCTGGGGCGGCGGCGACCAAATTGGGAGCGGTGGCGACTAAACTGGGCGAGGACTAGCGCCTGGACGACGGGGAAGAGCCTGGCGAGGGGCCTGCTGGTGGATGGACTAGCAGCTGGAGAAGGTGGAGGGCGGAGGAGGAGCCTGGCGAGGGGCCTGGCGGGCGGAGGAAGACGACGAGAAGTCTGGCGGAGGAAGACGACGACTCTCAGCGACGACTCTCGTTTTCAAATTAGGGGTATTTTTGTACTTCTGTTCGTTTTCACCTGGTCGGAAATTTCTTCCAACGACAAATAAAACGGTACAGAGGGAGTACATACGAATGTATGTAGACATATTTTTAAGTGTAGATTTACTAATTTTGCTAAATGTGTAGTCACTTATTGAAATCTCAAAAGAAGATTTCTATTTAGAAAAGGAGGGAGTAGTTGGCAAGCCCAAACGCTCCTTGGAGCATGATTAATACTCCCTCCGTTCGGAAAAGAACGTCGTTGTGGTCATTTTCCAAAACAACCCTCCATTTACTTCCGACATAACCACATAACCCGCAGTCCCCTGTCCATTCCCCTCTGACTCTGACACCGGTCACTCCATGTGAGCTCCATTCTCGTTGCCTGCTCCCAGCGACTCCGCGCAGCTACACCAGGCCACGCCGCCACGACGCACAGCTCCCCCGCTCCTCCTCTCAGTCTCCCCGCGCAGCTCCCCCGTTCCCTCCTCGCAGACCTAAAAAGAATGTCTTCCCCCCATCAGCAGTAGCAACGACGATGCGACGCTCGATCTGGAGGCCATGTGGACGAGGGCGGCGACGAGCACGGCTGTTGCTGCCGTGGGCTTCTACGACACCGCCACCTCCGCCTTCCCGAGAGCCGATGCCTCCTCCTCGCGTGCCGCCGCCAATCTCGGCCCCATCAAGGAAGAGAAGAAAATGCCTACTGCCGTGACATCCTACGAGGCGTGGGACCTCTCCGACAACGAGGCAGCGCCAGCCGCGTCTTTGGGCCAGCCTGCCCTCTTTGGCGCTGCTCTACTCGCTCTACACCAACGTGAGTTAATCCTGTCCTCCCTTCTTTGCTTTCTGGGCTTGAATTTTTTTAATTCACGAGCGAGATGAGTTTCTTTGTGTATCATTATCAGTTAATTAGCTCACATTGAGTAGGTTTGAACAAAATGTGTAAGATTAGCTTTGCTTAAAGAGCTTGCTCCCTGGTTTCAATTCATGAGCCTGAACTTCTGCCAGTTCTGTAAGTTCTTTCTTATCAATTAACTTTGCTTCAAGATCGTGCTCCCTAGTTTCCACAACATCAAGACTCTAGATCTCTAGCTTGTCTTGAAGATGCTGCAACTTGCACCCTTCCTTGTTTAAATCAAAGACTGGCATCGTCTCTAGCATTGCCAATCTGTTTATGTCCGGACAGTCCGGTGCTTCATCACTCATTAGATGCCACAAGTCGATGACATTTTCCATACCTTTAACATAGGATAAATTGAAATGTCAGAATGACCAAAATGAATAGGAGTAATCTTGGTAAAATATTGAGAGTAGGCTGTTCTTTTAGTTTGCCAGCAGTACACAATTGTTGTTAGGAGTAGGCACTGTATTTTGAAGCTATCTTGTTGAAATTCTTTTCATTTAGTGTTAACATTCCATTGACACTGATTTTCTTTGATGCTGTTGTCATTCTTTGTTGTTGTCAAAGAAAATCTTTGTTGTGAGCACATTTAAAAATCAATGTTAACTGACAAATGTTCAATAAAGGCCGCTGTCAAAGATTTCAACATTTATAAACGTGCAGATAAATGTTCAGTAAATGGCTGTTGTCAAATATTTTATAATTCAATAATTGGTGACAACAACAGCCATTTAGTGAGCACATTTGTTAGCACTAAATCGGTGTTAACTGAATTACTGTTAAAGAGATTATTTGTTGTTGTCATATTAGTGTTAGCAATATTATCACATTGTCAGGATCACTGAATTCGATAGTATAAATTGTCAAGACTACTTAATTATTAGTACTCCAAGAAAATCATCAAATTGTAACCAACTATATCCTCCATGTAAACTCTGTTGAGAGATTCAGTGATGGGTTGATTTACAAATAACTAGATCATTGATGGCGCGCGTTGCTGCGCCCGTCTATTCTTCCAAAAGAATGGTAGTAATTTTCAAAAATATACGTAGGTCATAAAGGTATTTCATCTTTCTATTCTATTTCAAAAAGAACAATATAGCCATCATTTTATGTTAACGAACATTGCACATATTTGGGAGAGATATGGTCAACATGGCACTAATTTCTCAATTCAATACTTCATGCATCATAATGGCCTGTGTGCTAAAAACAACAAAATCAGAAGGAAACCACTTAATAAACACTAATTGTTTGGTGCTAGCTATAATAAAAACACAAGCACAAAATATAAAAGCAATTTGACTACAAATTAGTATAGGTCCTACAAAAACTTCCCTGAGTCAAAATACTACACATTTAAGAAGGTCCGCGTACAATTCTTGAGCAACATGTTCCATTACAGGCATCATCCCCACCTGAATTGTGCATTAATGCAAACTCGATAAGAAACAACCAGAGTACCAGATCTCTATTCTATGCATGAAGGTAGCTTCCAAACAAGCCGACATCTACCAAGTTATTGAAGGGTAAGTCTTATTTCTATGTTCCAAGCTTCTAATTAGAAGTCTGCAGGGTGACGTTTTTGCGGGAAACACTATTTACTACATGAAATGTAGTAGATCAAAGGCCATGCTAAAAAAATAGACGTAATACGAGTGAAATCCTCTAATGAAAATGGAAAAAATAACGCAGAAAGTAAAACCAAATTCCAACTTAATTGTTACCTCAAAGCCCTTCCAGTATCGGTGATCTGCACGATTCTACAATTAGGCAGATGTTTTTGCCATAGATCACGTATGATCCCTAAGGAATGTTAAACAGTGTGTTGTTTATCTCCAAAGTCCCAGTAATATGCCAAAAACGAGAGTGAAATGATTCCATAGTAATTACATTAGAATACAAAAAAAGAAGCAAAAACAAGAGACATTTTCATTGTACAATACAAAGAGCAAATGTGTGCACACGTGCAATGTGGACTTACATGATCAGCAAACAAACTCTCAGTCTTACTGGTCTTGAAAAGTGCTAGCTGAAACTCCTGCACCATGTCAACGTAAAAGCATCACATCTCATGTTATTCATTACCCATCATATACACAAACATGCACCGGACAGAACGACACAGTATATATTTTTTAATTTAATAAAGAGATGGGTGTTTATCCACTAACCTTGGTAATCAGCCCGGCATGTACCACAACATTACTGATTTCTTGAACAACTCATACAACGCTTCGACATCACACACCCTAACTGCACGAAAAGGCAGACCACCCAGAGACACCGTAATCATATTACACATCACATGATAAATAGAGCACAATGAATTGCGACTTGGGCTAGAAATAGGGACAGAGTCAACAGGGGCGAGCTGGGGCCATGGCTCCCCCCACACTGCAAAAGTTTCTCAAGCTACCCCTAAATACTATGTGAGTTAATTATTTGATATCTAAATTCTTATGTATGGCCCCTCTGCTGCTTTACATGTTTCATTGGCTCCCCATTAATAAAATTCCTAGCTCCGTCCCTTCTAGCAAGAGAAGTTTTCTTAGATGTTAATTGCAAGAGAATTGCTAGCATGGACATACACAGGGTCTCCCTGGCGAGCACTTCTGAATCCTCTAATTGCATGGTTTGGAATAAAAAAACTATTCATATGACAAAGATATTGTTCGGTTAGACAAGGAATATCGCAAACGCAATATTTCGCACTTTAAAACCAAATGGTTCATGACCAGAAGTAATTAAAGAGGGATTGGAAAAACTCTGCACTTTGGCTATGTCACCTTATTTCTGGTTGATGCTCAAATTTAACAGCAATGGCTGATAATAGGTGCCGCTTATCATGATTCATGAACCATGCATATTCTATCAATTACTATTCCTTGTAGGCCTTGCTTTTGTTTGAATGATTCTGACAAGTTGATAGCTATGGAATGAATAGAAAACAAAGACAAGAATAATTTTGTAATTGTAGTTTGTAAAATGCTTCAGGGCCTTACCAAACCAAACAAATTGTATCCGGCAGGTGCGAAGCATCACACCTAATTAGCTTGAGAGATTCACTTGTGTTATCATCCTCTTACAATATACAGTGGACAAGCAGATATGGAGTAGTTGAACAACTAAAAATACAGGAGATAATAAAAAAACATGAACAACTAATTGTACATAAATAATTGATTCAGATTAATTAAAATGGTTTTCCCATTCTAAATCACTGTTCCTGATAAATGGACAAAGATATCAATAGCATGAGTGTGGTGATCCAGTGCCAAAAAGGTAAATCCAAACTGGTAATCGGTTTCTAGTATCTCTGCCTAAAAGTGTGTTACGTCGTACTTCTAGAATGTTTACGTTTCGTTCGTTCTTCTTTCTCATATCAAGGAACTCATAAATACCAGCATGCCAAGGATCCAAATATATAGCAAATGCACCTAAAAGATAGGAATCTGTGAGCAACCATTAAGAATATGTAGATTGGGTCCAACCAACTAATGCTACTTAACTTTTCTCTTTCCTCCACCTTGATCAACACAGCGTGCAGTATCACTGAAAACACGCAGCATGAGGATAATTCCATTAGAAGTTTCATTTGTTCCTCGAATGTAACTGCTAGTAGCTTAAACATTGTGAATTGCCACATGATGCCTCCAGCAGATTTGTTTATGGAAGCGCATTCCGAGAAAGCATCATAAAGTCCCTCAATGGTATCGTCTTTCATGCAGACAAGAAAGCAGCTGCTTAACTGCATCACAAAAAAATAAATAATAGGAATATTAGTGCACAGCTTAACCATCAGTACTGAATTCAGTTTTTTTTTTAAAACAATACTGGATTCAGTTACGGTAGAAGATGCAGTTCTTAAGGCGATGGAAATGATCCCTATTTTCGTATCATCACAATTTGCAATTCCGTTGTGCATCCTAGGCCTACAGGCTACAGCCCTCTAGCGGTCCATGCATTCCAGATAAAATGTTGAAGTAACAGGAAATCTCTTGTATACCCTTCAGATAAACTACTGTACATGGTTAGAGAACGCTCACATCCCCTTCCCTACGTCAGACACCCGTTTACCGACAAAAATACCCTGCTCTTCCGAACACCTTCAGCTCCATTGTGTGTGTACCCGTCCTGCATCGCGTGTTAGCGTCGAAGTGCACCGTGCCCGCCCAATTGACACCCTGAAAATAAGATGTCGCACCTTCATATAGCAGCTAGCGGTGGCGCAACAGAAAGGGAGAGAGGTGCGAGAACATACCTGTAGGCGAAGTGGACACAAGCTTGGTTACCGGAGGGTGGTCATCGGCGCCGCGAGGAGTCACGACCACGAGGTCATGGCGGTGGCACCTAGGGTTCGCCCTATGACCACGAGATAGGCCGACGCCGAGGAAGTGCGTCCACCCTACCCATGTACGGGAGCCATCTGCGGACGCCGGTTCCAGTGGTGTCACCTTCGGCAAACTCAGGCAGCATTGTTAGGGACGAAAATCTCCCAAACACTATAATCATCCTGAAAAATCATACTCAAATATCGGCAAACCTTCACAGATAGCATGGAAATATGCTCATTGTGGATGGAAAAGCACAGATAATGCAAAAGGTTCTACCAAAAAATGGGAGTGTTGCACGCATTCATTCATCCTTAATATACTCATGTTTAATCTAAAAAGATAGACCAAATTCAGTAGAATCTTTAGGCAGAAGCTTAAGTGTTCGGATCTTACAATCTCAGTATCCTCGCCCACCACGAAGGGGATGGCACCAGGGCATACGCGTTGTCGTCAGCCAAGCACGTGGATGATTTGTCCGGCCTCGACGTCTTCCTCCTCCGTCTTCCCTTCGCCCCCACCGCCATGGCTGATGTGAACCATCAGCGTCGTCATCGCCATCGCTGTGGTCAGGCAGGATTCGCAGGAAGCGGAGGTAGAGGAGTGATCGGCGATGAGGAGATACAGGCAGCGTCGGACGCAGCTCGCTGATGTTTGGATCGATTTTATCAATCGCTCCATGTTCGCCGCCGGTTGTGGGGATGGGAGAGAGGCTGTTTGCACAGGGTGAACCAAAGCCCGAAGGTGTAGCGGCGGCCGGCGGGGGAGTTGCAGAGGCTCGTATCCAATCGTCGCACTACTTGCTTTGTGGGCTTCGTGCGGGAGCCAGGCCTATGGGCTAAGGTCCAGTTAACCACGTCGAACCGATTTTTCCATGGGAGCAGCCACCCCCCGGACAGCTAGCCCACTTAGCGATTGAACGGTCACAAACGATCTGCACAAAGGATCTGACGGCCAAAATTGTTGAAAGCGTGAGAGGGCTGGGAAACAGTTTAGTTTTACTGTCCTTAATATAGAGATTCAGACAACATAATATAAGCACTAAAGATAACATAGAGATTTGAAGTTTAGATAGGATAAGCTTGACAACAACTACTACATTTTTAGGGCCCAAAATATGAATATTGATAGATAATAAAAGAAGTTTAAATTTGATTGTCTTCAAATGTTCCATTTAACATAATTTTAAATTTGATTTGTTGTACTCTAGTGAATCTGACAGTGAACTACTCATATGATCCAAGGTTTAGACAACTACTCCTATGAGCACTGAGTAGTCTCTGCACATCACAATGTTTTCAGGTTTTGTACAGCAGTTGCATCACAATGTTCAGATTAGATGTTCTTTGTCACCAGCTAAAACAAACATGTTCAGATTAGATGACCACTATTTTTTTGAATTTTGGTACAATTGAGCTCGACGGGCGACAAACATGTTCACCTAGTTAATGTATTATACTGTTGGGAAACGTAGTAGAAAACAAACAAAATTTGCCCTACGATTAACCATGAACACTATGAAGATACAATAATGGTTAGGATAGGATCGTTACCAACTATGAGTTGCAGTGGAAGAAGACGAGTTGGTGAAGATCATTGATGAATTCCCTCTAGCCGTAGATGAACGATCCTACGAACCACTCATGAACGATCCCTCGAACTAAAGACCGAAATCACAACCTCTCTACTTGGTTGCAAGTGTACGATCTTCACGATCCGGCAGCGCTTCGCCGTCCAGGATAATCATCACCAAAGAATTAGAGGGAGGAGATTCGAACCACACCAGACTTCTAATTATGAGGATTAGAGGGTCTAGATCTAGATCTATTTGACTAACTAGGATCAACTAGAACTAGAAATAGAGAACTAGAGGAGACTTCAAAAGTTGGGTATCCAGATGTGCCAAAACCTCTAGTATATATAGGTTGGACGAGAGGGGAGAGGGGGCGCCAAAGGGGAAGGAAAACCTCCTCCTTGTCCGCCCAAGGAGGTGGAAACCCCCTCCAAGTCGGCCTCACCCTTCCTTCCACAAGGAGGAAGGGGGAGCCTTCACCTATTGGGCCCAAGTGGCCCAATTCTTCTTCCACCACTTGCCTTTTAAGGCCCGTTGATATTAAATTAAATAGAAAAGCCTTCTAATAAATATTAGACCCTTTTATATATAATTTAAAAGTCTCGAAACATTTTCCACTTATATATTATTTATCGGTAATACCCGGTATTACCCGATACTCTCCCAAAACCCTTCCAGTGACCCCGAAATGCTTCTGGTTCCTCTCGAAACTATTTTGAATATTAATGAAAAAAATTCCAAAATTAAATCCTCGATACTCTCGTCCTACTAACACTCAGCATATTGTGATTACCTTAAGCTTGTGACCCCATAGGTTCAGTAACTCATAGACATGAATGAAACTACTTCGTTTAATAACCGATAGCGGAACCATGGACGTCCATATCGATCCCTATGAGTACACGAATGTTATTCGAATGAACCATTGGTTACTGTCGATACTAGAACTGGTTGATCTCAAGTAGGGGGTCTCGAGCTATGGATCTGGGATCAATGGTAACAGGAGACAAGAGAGACAATGTTTACCCAGGTTCAGGCCCTCTGATACGTCCCTTTTGCATCATGTTTTCCTACTGTTATTTATATGTTTTTGGTCATTATTTCGCTTTATGATGCAATTCTGATGTCTTTTCCCTCTTAATTTGCAAGACTTACATGGAGAGGGAAATTACCGGCACCTGGAATTTTGAACCTAAAAAAGCTACAACAAAGATGGCTAATCTACTGAGCTCCAAATGACCTGAAATTTCACGGAGATTTTTTATTGAATATATTAAAAATATTGGAACGAAGAACTACCAGAGGGGGCCCACCTATTGTCCACAAGACAACATGGCGCGTCCACCCCCAGGGCGCGCCCTGTTGCCTTGTGGGCCCCATAACAGGTCTCCGATGCCCCATTTGGCTATATGAGTTCTTTTGACCAAGAAAAAAAATAAGGAGAGGACTTTCAGGACAAAGCGCTACCGTCACGAGGCGGAAACTAGGCAGAACCACCTTTGCTCTTTGATACGTCTCCAATGTATCTATCATTTTTTTTATTGTTCCATTCTGTTATATTATCATTCTTAGATGTTTTATAATCATTTTATAGCAACTTTATATCATTTTTTGGGACTAACATATTGACATAGTGCCCAGCGTCAGTTGCTGTTTTTTGCTTGTTTTTTACTTCGTAGAATATCAGTACCAAACGGAGTCCAATCGTGATGAAACTTTTTAGAGATTTTTTTGGACCAGAAGACAACTTGTGAGCCAAGGAAGCACCCGGTAAGAGGACCATGGGGCCCACGATACACCAGGGCGCACCAGAGGCCCCAGTGCACCCTGATGTATCGTGGGGCCCACATAGGTCTTTTCCACTGCCTCTCAGCTCTATAAATTCTCAGAAATTCCAGAAACCCGAGAGGAGTCGACGATATACACTTCCAGCCGTCGCAAGTTCCAAAACCGCGAGATCCAATCTAACACCATCACGGAGGGGTTCATCATCTTCATTGGTGCCTCTCTGATGATGCGTGAGTAGTCCACCATAGACCTACGGGTCCGTAAGCAGTAGCTAGATGGCTTTCTCTCTCTCTTTTGATTCTCAATACAATGGTATCTTGGAGATCTATTTGATGTAATGACTTTTTGCGGTGTGTTTGTTGGGATCCGATGAATTTTGAGTTCATGATCACTTTCCATCCATAAATATTATTTGAGTCTTCTTTGATCTCTTATATGCATGATTATTTATAGCCTCGTATATCTTCTTTGAATATTTGGTTTAGTTAGGCCAACTAGATCGATTTTTTTGCCATGGGAAGAGGTGCTTTGTGATGGGTTCGATCTTGTGGTGTCCTCTCCCAGTGACAGAAGGGGCAGCGAGGCACGCATGTATCGTTGCCATTAAGGATAACAAGATGGGGTCTACTCCTACATGAATAGATCTTGTCTACATCATGTCATCGTTCTTATTGCATTACTTCGTTTCTCCATGAACTTAGTACACTAGATGCATGCTAGATAGCGGTCGATGTGTGGAGTAATAGTAGTAGATGCAGAATCGTTTCGGTCTACTAATCTTGGACGTGATGCCTATATATAGATCATTGCCTTCGATATCGTCATGATTATTTGATCTTCTATCAATTGCCCAACAGTAATTTGTTTACCCACCGTGTTCTATACTCATGAGAGAAGCCACTAGTGAAATCTACGGGCCCCGGGTCTATCCTTTTAACATATTGCTTTCCGATCTATCTTTTTCCGCTTTTGTTTTCAGATCTATTATTCCAAAAACCCAAAAATACCTTGCTGCACTTTTTATTTGCTTCTTTTATTTTGTGTTCTTGTGCGATCTATTTATCCAATCTCATACAAACTAATCTATCTTTTTACCGTGCAGAGATTGACAACCTCTCTTACGTGTCGGGTTGCAAGTATTTGTTCTTTGTGTGCAGGTACCATTTACATAGTGTTGCGTGGTTCTCCTACTGGTTCGATAACCCTGGTTTCATAACTGAGGGAAATACTTACCGTAGCTGTGCTGCATCATCCCTTCCTCTTTGGGGAAATACCGACGCAGTCTGAAGCCACGTCAAAGGAATTTCTGGCGCCGTTGCCGGGGAGACATCATCAACATCTATCAGGTTCCTAATCACAAATCTCATCTCCTTGTAATTTACATTATTTGTCATTTGCCTCACGTTTTCCTCTCCTGATGAGAACATCCCTACTAATGTTACACCCACATCCCCACCAGCTACACATATTGGACCAGTTACTAGAGCCCGCGCACACCAACTAAATTATCAGGTACTTTCGTTTCTTAGAAATCCTTCTAATGTTCATGAACATATGATGCTTCCTAAATTGGATACTTTTGTTTTACTTATGAATGAAGGACCTAGCATGGACAAGAAGGATGGCCATTGGAGCGGGATCAAGCATGGAGAAGAAGGTGCGCGCGCAGGAAGGAATAATGGACTTTCAAGTGGTGATTTTCGCACTTTGAAGCCACCATAAGGAGTGCCTGGAGGCTTGGACGAAATATACAACATGCCACTTCATTTTTGGGCCAGGCCCATGTAATTTTGAAATACTATATTATAGGCTATTTTCAGAGTTCGTATGTGTGGAGAAACTGAGTTAGGGCTGGTTTCGGACCCTTCCTCCAAGGGGCCACGAAATTCCCCTCTATTCCCCCATATATACAACCCTTAGGGCGTCGTTTTAGACTGGGGGGTTTTGTTTAGATTAAAAGTTCGCCATAGCTGCAACTTCGCGTTCTTCGTTTATGTTCCACGACCAGACAAAGGCGTCACAGAACCTCACTTTCATCAATAAAGCTTCCCTCTTATATTCGCAATATCCAGATTGCAATCTTAGTTTCTTGCTTGTTCTTCATTTGCGTGCAGGAAACAGACCCTCGTGGTTAGGTTGATCGTGCTCCGGCGGGGTCAATAACCTCTCAGAGTTGGTTTAGCGATTGCTAAGGCGCGACGTCCTCGCACGTTCGTAGTCGGATCGTCAAAGTCGACTCTACCTTAAACGATAGCCACATCTCATCGAAAGACAGGGACAACTTCGCCTCTATCAAGTGGTATGAGATTTCCAGGTTGCTCGGTGAGATTTTACCAGTTTTTCATAGTTTAAACCGCATCTGTTCTTCATACCTTTAGTCCATGAAAAGCCACAAAAAAATTCGGGTTAGATCATCATCTCCGAACCAATCTGAGCCTTTGCAATTTTCTATTCGCTGTTTGCTTTGTTAAATTTGCGGTTGCATTGTCGTGTCAAGTTGCTGCTCTTAGCGTCTAGTCCTTTAGAGTTTTGAGTTCTATTCATAAGTTGTCACGCCGCCATACCCACCATAATCATCACCGCTGCCATACCCACCATCA
This sequence comes from Elymus sibiricus, assembly GCA_039707655.1. Lineage (NCBI taxonomy): Eukaryota > Viridiplantae > Streptophyta > Magnoliopsida > Poales > Poaceae > Elymus > Elymus sibiricus. The sequence goes on from CM077675.1 coordinate 246,583,643, forward strand.
TCATCAGCACCGCTGCCATAACCACCACCATATACCACCACCATATATCTGCCATCAATCTGTATCCATATATACCACCATATATCCACCACCAATCCGAGTCCATCCCATATTAGGGTTGATTTTGAGATCTCTTTGTTTTCGGTTTCGTGTTTCCTTGCCTGAGTAGGTCTCGAAAAAAAGTCTGGCACAGTTTTCAGAGCAGTTTTTAGGCCAAAATTTCGGCGGCCAAATTTTTTTCCCTATCTTATTTTTAGTCTTTTCGGAGCGTTTTGAGACACTCGTCATCATAGTGATTTTTGTCGCAATTTTTGGTCGTCACAACCCCGAATCGCTCCCGAAAAAAAATTGTCAAATTTTTTTTGTGCCTATCCTGTTTATATGTCTCGGGAAGAGTTTTGAGACACTCGCCATTATAGTGATTGTCTGAGAGAAAAAAAGCGCAAAAAAAGGAGGCGCCAAAAAAACGAAAAAAAAATCAGTGTGCTCTTCCCTTGATTACGTGTAGCGTCGTGATTTTGTTGGTGTTCTAGGCTCGCGTCTCTAGTACGGTCTGGCCTAGGACCAGCACGGTACCGTCGTTGAGCGTCTTTTCAACATTGCATCTCTGAACTAATTATTGCTGACCTTTTTGCTACCATATTATAAGCCTTCCTAGCTCCACATACATCTACGTCGTGTGTTTGACACCACCTGGCAATCGCTCTATCCAAGCTTTGAGAGTTTTGACTACACCGGTTGTCGATCACCACCTGCTGCTGGGTAAGAACTGGTAAGAATTTGAGACTTGTTTGACGGATTTGTGACACACCACCACCACCACCACTTCCTAGTAGTCTGGAGGTTCATATTCTTGTGTGTTCCTATTGCTGCTAACCATGACAGGATCACAAGCCGACGAGATCAACTGGGACAGCATGACGAACAAGGAACTCCATGATAAATTTCAACAAATGATGGGTGAACATGTGCACGACTTGGTGACGAGCCTTGGAGAGGCTATGGAGAAGCTAGATGGTTTGGAGAAGATGGTTGATGCCAAGCTTGATGCTAAATTCAATGATGTGCTTGCATGTCTACCTCCACCAGCTATACCTGTCGTACCTCGGCAACAACAACAGCGGCCGAATTTCGCGGGACGAGCGCGACGTGTGCCTCTTGACCAAGAACAGAATTCTGGTGCCGTTGCTACTCCTGAGACTTCTGTGGCTGCTGCTGCTACTGTTGATCAGGATGTAGATTATGATGGTGATTACGATGATGAGGGAGAGGTTGCTCCAGATCAGCCCCAGGGGCAACCACCACCACACGCACCAGGTCATCCACATGGCTACATTCGCAACGGTAGGGATGCACCACCCCCTCAGGTACGGGATCATGACCATCTCCCAAAACTTAAATTGAATATTCTGACTTTTGTGGGTAGATATGTTCCTGATATATATCTTACTTGGGAGTTAGAAACTGAACAACGTTTTACATGCTTACAATTTCCTGAGGATAGACGTGTTGCTGCTGCTGTTTGTGCATTCACTAGTTTTGCTTGTGTTTGGTGGTCTGAACATTGTAGAATACATCATGATAATATCCCTACTACTTGGGATGCTTTGAAAACTGCTATGCGTAATCGTTGGGTTCCAACATATTATCAACATGAATTGCTTCAAAATTTGTAGCGTTTAAGACAAGGAAAAAAATTCTATAGAGGAATATTATCAGGAATTACAAACTGGCATGATTAGATGTGGTATTGGTGAGGAGAATGAAGCTATGCTTGCACGTTTTATGGGTGGATTAAATAGAGAGATTCAGACTATTCTAGAGTATAAGGAGTATAACACTATCACTCGTTTATTCCATCTTGCTTGCAAAGCTGAGCGTGAAGTGCAGGATCGACAGGCAATGGCGAGAACTAATTTTTCTGCAGGTCGAGCTTCATCATGGACACTAGGTACATCATCTACTTCCACACGTCCTACCACGGCACCACTTACTTCAGCCGCCAACTCCAACAAAGATACAAGGAAACAAGCACCGCCACCAGCCACCAGCAAGGGCACACCTTCGGGGCCTGCACAGAGCTCTTCTTCATCCATGACATCTACAGGGCAAACACATGAGGTTATTTGTCGTCGTTGCAAGGGTGGAGGTCACTGTGCGAGAGAATGCCCTTCCAAGCGTGTGATGATTGTTACTGAGGATGGTGGATATGCGTCCGCTAGTGATTATGATGAGGAGACTTTGACTCTTATTGCAAGTGAAGAATAGGGTGCCGAGGATACTGAACAAGAGACACACTACATGGCTGCTGACTACGCTGACAGGTATGAAAGTTTAGTTGCTCAACGTGTTCTAAGTGTGCAGGTTACACAGGCTGAGCAAAATCAGAGGCACAACTTGTTCCATACAAAAGGAGTTGTGAAGTAGCGTTCTATTCGCGTCATCATCGATGGAGGGAGTTGCAACAACTTGGCTAGCATGGAGATGGTGGAGAAGTTGTCTCTAACCACTAGACCACATCCTCATCCTTATTACATCCAATGGTTCAAAAACAGTGGCAAGGTTAAGGTAACATGTACTGTTCGTGTGCACTTTAGCATTGCTACATATTCTGATATATGTTGACTATGATGTGGTACTCATGCAAGCATGCTCCGTTTTACTTGGTAGACCATGGCAATTTGATAAAAATTATGTACACCATGGTAGGACAAATTAGTATAATCTTGTTCATAAGGATAAAAATATAACTTTGCTTCCTATGTCTCCCGAACATATTATGAAAGATGACATTGCTAGAGCTAGTAAAGCAAAACAGAAGCAAAGTGAGAGTGAAAATCAGATTGTGGCAAAGGAATTTGAGTAACATAATAAGCCTAATAAACAATCATCTAGTGTTGCATCTGGAATAAAACTGAAGAGTGGTTGTTTACTTGCCACTAAATCTGATATTACTAATTTGGATGTTACTACATCTGTTTGCTATGCTTTTGTATGCAAAGAGGTATTATTTTCATTCGAGGACATGCCTCCCTCTTTGCCTCCTGCTGTTACTAACATTTTGCAGGAGTTCGCTGACGTCTTTCCACAAAACGTGCCACCGGGATTACCACCTATTCGAGGGATTGAGCATCAGATTGACTTAATTCCCGGTGCATCGCTACCCAACCGTGCACCATACCGTACCAATCCAGAGGAGATGAAGGAGATTATGCGTCAAGTACATGAGCTGCTCGACAAAGGTTATATACGCGAATCTCTTAGTCCTTGTGATGTTCCTATTATTCCAATACCAAAAAAGGATGGTACATCTCGTATGTGTGTTGATTATAGAGGCATTAATAATATTACTATTCGTTACCATCATCCTATTCCTAGGCTAGATTATATGCTTGATGAATTAAGTGGCTCTACAATTTTCTCCAAAGTTGATTTGCGTAGTGGATACCATCAAATTCGTATGAAATTGGGAGATGAATGGAAAACAACATTTAAAACTAAGTTTGGATTATATGAGTGGTCAGTCATGCCTTTTGGGTTAACTAATGCACCTAGCACTTTCATGAGATTAATGAACGAGGAATTACGTGCTTTCATTGGACGATTTGTGGTAGTCTACTTTGATGATATAATGATTTATAGTAGATCTTTGGAGGAACACTTGGATCATTTGCGTGTTGTTTTTATTGCTCTACGTGATGCATGTTTGTTTGGTAACCTTGAGAAGTGCACCTTTTGCACTGACCGGGTATCTTTTCTTGGCTATGTTGTTACTCCACAGGGAATTGAAGTTGATAAAGCCAATATTGAAGCTATTGAGAGTTGGCCCCAGCTCAAAACGGTCACACAAGTGAGGAGTTTTCTTGGACTCGCTGGTTTCTATAGGCGTTTTGTGAGGGATTTCAGCACCATTGCTGCACCTCTAAATGAGCTTACAAAGAAGGATGTGCCTTTTGTTTGGGGTACCGCACAGGAAGAAACCTTCACGGTATTGAAAGATAAGTTAACACATGCTCCATTACTCCAACTTCCTGATTTTAATAAGACGTTTGAGCTTGAATGTGATGCTAGTGGAATTGGATTAGGAGGTGTGTTATTACAAGATGGTAAACTTGTTGCATATTTTTCTAAAAAATTGAGTGGGCCTAGTCTGAATTATTCAACTTATGATAAGGAATTATATGGTCTTGTTCGGACTTTGGAAACATGACAACATTATTTATGGCCCAAAGAATTTGTTATACATTCAGATCATGAATCTTTGAAACATATTAAAAGTCAAGAAAAACTGAACCGTAGACATGCTAAATGGGTTGAATTCGTTGAGACTTTCCCTTATGTCATTAAACACAAGAAGGGTAAAGAAAATGTTATTGCTGATGCATTGTCTCGTCGTTATACTATGCTTTCACAACTTGACTTTAAAATATTTGGTTCGGAGACCATCAAAGATCAATATGTGCATGATGCTGAATTTAAAGATGTGTTGGAGAATTGTAAAGAAGGGAGAACATGGAACAAGTTCGTCATTAATGATGGATTTGTGTTCTGTGCTAACAAGCTATGCATTCCAGCTAGTTTCGTTCGTCTTTTGTTGTTACAGGAGGCGCATGGAGGAGGATTAATGGGACACTTTGGCGTGAAGAAGACGAAGGACATACTTGCTACACATTTCTTTTGGCCAAAGATGAGACGAGATGTTGAGCGTTTTGTTGCTCGCTGCACTACATGTCAAAAAGCTAAGTCACGACTCAATCCTCATGGTTTATATATGCCTTTGCCTGTACCTAGTGTTCCTTGGGAGGATATATCTATGGACTTTGTTTTAGGTTTACCTCGAACAAAGAAGGGGAGGGATAGCATATTTGTTGTCATGGATAGATTTTCGAAAATGGCACACTTTATTGTCATAAAAGTGATGATGCTGCTAATGTTGCTGATTTGTTCTTTCATGAAATTATTCGCTTGCATGGTGTGCCAAATACAATTGTTTCAGATCGTGATGCTAAATTTCTTAGCCACTTTTGGAGATGTTTATGGGCTAAGTTGGGGACTAAACTGCTTTTTAGTACTACATGTCACCCCCAAACTGATGGACAAACTGAAGTAGTGAATAGATCATTGTCTACTATGCTTAGGGTTGTTTTGAAGAATAACCTAAAAATGTGGGAAGAATGCTTGCCTCATATTTAATTTGCTTATAATCGTTCGCTGCATTCTACTACTAAGATGTGCCCTTTTGAAGTTGTGTATGGTTTCTTACCTCGTGCACCTATTGATTTGTTGCCTCTTACATCTTTGAAGAAGGTTAATTTTGATGCTAAAGAACGTGCTGGATTGATATTAAAGATGCATGAGTTAACTAAGGAGAACATTGAGCGTATGAATGCTAAATATAAACTTGCTGGAGATAAGGGTAGAAAACATGTTGTCTTTGCACCTGGAGATCTTGTTTGGTTACATTTACGTAAGGATAGGTTTCCTGAATTGCACAAGTCAAAGCTAATGCCACGTGCTGATGGTCCTTTTAAGGTATTAGAGAAAATAAATGATAATGCATATAAACTTGATCTGCCTGCAGATTTTGGGGTTAGTCCCACTTTTAACATTGTAGATTTGAAGCCTTATTTGGGTAAGGATGATGAGCTTCCGTCGAGGACGACTTCAGTTCAATATGGGAAGGATGATGAGGGCATCCCTACTAATGTTACACCCACATCCCCACCAGCTACACATATTGGACCAGTTACTAGAGCCCGCGCACGCCAACTAAATTATCAGGTACTTTCGTTTCTTGGAAATCCTTCTAATGTTCATGAACATATGATGCTTCCTAAATTGGATACTTTTGTTTTACTTATGAATGAAGGACCTAGCATGGACAAGAAGGATGGCCATTGGAGCAAGATCAAGCATGGAGAAGAAGGTGCGCGCACGGGAAGGAATAATGGACTTTCAAGTGGTGATTTTCGCACTTTGAAGCCACCATAAGGAGTGCTTGGAGGCTTGGACGAAATATACAACATGCCACTTCATAAATTTCATCCATAGGCTATTATAGGTGCCGCGTCACCTTATTTTTGGGCCAGGCCCATGTAATTTTAAAATACCATATTATAGGCCGTTTTCAGAGTTCGTATGTGTGGGAAAACTGAGTTAGGGCTGGTTTCGGACCCCTCCTCCAAGGGGCCAAGAAATTCCCCTCTATCCCCCCATATATATAGCCCTTAGGGCGCCGTTTTAGATTGGGTTTTTTAGATTAAAAGTTCGCCATAGCTGCAACTTCGCGTTCTTCGTTTGTGTTCCACGACCAGACAAAGGCGTCATAGAACCAACTTTCATCAATAAAGCTTCCCTCTTATATTCGCAATATCCAGATTGCAATCTTAGTTTCTTGCTCGTTCTTCGTTTGCGTGCAGTAAACAGACCCTCGTGGTCAGGTTGATCGTGCTCCGGCGTGGTCAATAACCTCTCGGAGTTGGTTTAGCGATTGCTAAGGCGCGGTGTCCTTGCACGTTCATAGTCGGATCATCAAAGTCGACTCTACCATAAACGATAGCCACATCTCATCGAAAGACAGGGACAACTTCGCCTCTATCATCTCCCGCACTTCACAAAAATTTGTCTTTTTATTCGCCCTCTTTTTCGTTTGCCTTTTTCCCGTCAGATCTCTTGTTTGCTTGCAATCTTGTTTGCGTAGTCACGATGACTCAAGAAAATACCAAATTGTTTGATTTTTCCAATACCAATAATAATGATTTTATTAGTACTCCGATTGCTCCTCCCGTCACTAGTGTGGAGTCTTGTGATATTAATGTCGCTTTGTTGAATCTTGTCATGAAAGACCAATTTTTCGGTACTCCTAATGAGGATGCCGCGTCCCATCTAAACACTTTCGTAGAATTGTGTGATATGCAAAAGAAAAAAGATGTGGACAATGATATAGTGAAGTTGAAATTATTTCCTTTCTCTTTGCGGGATCGTGCAAAAATTTGATTTTCTTGTTTGCCTCGCAATAGTATCGATTCTTGGGATAAGTGCAAGGATGCTTTTATTACTAAGTATTTTCCGCCCGCGAAAATTATTTCCCTTAGAACTCAAATCATGAATTTTAAGCAACTTGAGCATGAACATGTTGCACAATCTTGGGAAAGAATGAAATTGATGCTAAGAAATTGTCCTACTCATGGTTTAAATCTTTGGATGATCATACAAATTTTTTATGCGGGGTTGAATTTTGTCTCTAGAAATCTTTTAGATTCCGCCGCGGGTTGTACTTTTATGGAAATTACTTTGGGTGGATCTACTAAATTGTTAGATAATATTATGGAAAATTATTCACAATGGCGTACCGAAAGAGCACCTAATAGTAAAAAAGTCAATTCGGTTGAAGAAATTAGTACTTTGAGTGAAAAAGTTGATGCTCTTATGAAGTTGGTTGCTAGTAGAAATGCTCCTATTGATCTTATCGATGTGCCTTTGTCTACTTTGATTGAGCAAAATAGTGATTCCGTAGATGTGAATTTCATCTCGCAAAACAATTTTAATAACAATGCTTATAGAGGTAATTTTAATCCTAGGCAATTTCCTGGAAATTCCTCTAATAATTATGGTAATTCTTCTTACAATAATAATAGGAACCTCTCTGATCTTGAGAGCAATATTAAAGAATTTATCAATGCTCAAAAGGTTTTTAATACTACGATAGAAGAAAAGTTGAATAAGATTAATGATATGTCTAGAAGCATTGATAGAATTTCCCATGATGTAGAAAATCTCAAGTTGAAAGATTTTCCAACTAAGATTGATGAATCAATTAAAGCTTTATTTGTTTCTACGAATGAAAGTAAGAAAAGAACCGCTATGCTTAGAGATAAAAGAGAATTTTTAGAAAAAGCGTTTTCTAGTGATTGCTTTCGTTAAAATGATGAAGATCTTAAAGTGATTGGTGTTTGTTCTATTGATTCCTTGTTTAGTAATATTAAAATTGATGATAAATGGACTGAAGTAGAGTCAACTTTAGCTAGAAGGCGTCCCAATGATTTGGAGGGTGAAAATCTTGATGAAAATTTTGATGAAAGTGGGTTTGAAGAGGTCAAAACTTTAACTAGTGATGTGCCCACTATTTTGGATTGCAAAGACTTTAATTATGATAGTTGCTCTTTGATTTAATGTATTACCTTGTTACAATCCATGATAAATTCACCCCATGCTTATGAACAAAATAAAGCTTTTACTAAACATATTGTTGATGCCATGATGAAATCTTTTGAAGAAAAGTTGGAGTTAGAGATTTCAATTCCTAGAAAATTACATGATGAGTGGGAACCTACCATTAAAGTCAAGATTAAAAATTATGAGTGCTTTGCTTTATGTGATTTGGGTGCTAGTGTTTCCACAATTCCGAAATCTCTATGTGATGTGCTTGGTCTTACCAATATTCAAGAATGTTCTCTTAATTTGCACTTGGCGGATTCCACTATTAAAAAGCCTTTGGGAAGAATTAGTGATGTTCTTATTCTTGTAAATAGGAACTATGTGCCCATAGATTTTATTGTTCTTGATATTGATTGCAATCCGTCTTGTCCCATTATACTTGGTAGACCATTTTTACGCACTATAGGTGCCGTGATTGATATGAAAGAAGGCAATATTAAATTTCAATTTCCACTAAGAAAGGGTATGGAACACTTCCCTAGAACAAGAATTAAGCCACCATATGAATCAATCATGAGAGCATCCGATGGAGCAAAAACTAAAGATGACAATACTTGAATCTATGCATTATGCCTAGCTAGGGGCGTAAAACGATAGCGCTTGTTGGGAGGCAATCCAATGAATAATTTTTTTTACCTTTTTCTTTCTGTTATTGAGTGTTTGCACAATTATGCTACTTTTATGATTGTTTTTTATGTTTTAATTAGTGTTTGTGCCAAGTAAAGCCTTTAGGATGACTCACAAGATGACTAGAAACGATGCTGAATCTGAAACAGAAACTTTGACTCCCGTGCAGGAATTTTCATTTTTTACTGGAGCATGATAATGAGCTGAAATTTTAACACAGTATTTATATACAAATTATTTACGTTTTCCTAATGTTTTAGAATTTTTATAGTTACATAAGTATGGGTAGAGTACAGATTACTACAGACTGTTCTGTTTTTGACAGATTCTGTTTTCGTTGCATTGTGTGCTTATTTTTATGAATCTATGGTTTGTATTGAAGGGTATAAGCCATGGTAAAGTTAGAATACAGTAGATATAATGCAATAATAAAATATGAATGGGTTTGCAACAGTACTTAGAGTGGTGATTTGCTTTATTATACTAACGGATCTCACGAAGGTTTTGTTGAGTTTTGTGTGATTGAAGTTTTCAAGTTTTGGGTGAGATCACGATGGATGAAGGAATGAGGAGTGAAAAGAGCCTAAGCTTCGGGATGATATGGCACCCAAAGATAATATACAAGGAGAAACAAGCAACTAAGCTTGGGGATGCCCTGAGTGGCACCCCCTGTTTCTTCTAACGACCATCAGTATTTTACTTGGAGCTATATTTTTATTCGTCACATATCATGAGTTTTGCTTGGAGCGTCTTGTATTATATGAGTCTTTGCTTGATTTGCTTTTTAATTTTTCACAAGTATCCTTGCTGGACACACCTATTTGAGAGAGCCAAAATTATGCTATGATTTGTTAGAATTGCTCTATATGCTTCACTTAAATTTTTTGAGCTATGGAATTGCTCTAGTGCTTCACTTATATCTTTTTGAGCACGATGTGCTTTAATTTTTTTGAAGAAATACTCTCATGCTTCACTTAGATTAATTTTAGAGTTAGTAAATTTTGAAGAAATTCTCTCATGCTTCACTTATGTTATTTTGAGAGACAAAATTTTTATGCTCATGTTCTTCACTTAAATTTATTCGAGCTTGTCAAAAGCAATGGCAATATATGAAACTAGTCCCAAAGTGATAGATATTCAAGAGGAATATAATAAAAACTTTCATGAAGATCATTGGACAAATTAAACTTTATTCCTTGTAATAGTTTTGAGACATGATGATAGTAATAAGTGAGTCATGTTGGTGAGTAATTATGCTTTAGTAAGAATATTGGTGTTAAGGTTTGTGATTCCCTATGCAAGCATGAAAGTCAATAGTTGTGCAATGAAATTACATCCTATTTTTGGTGCATTATTCGGTGTTAGTTATGCTTAATGCCCGTTTATGTGAATTTTTGTTTCTTGGTTGGTTGCTTCTCAATCTTTTTGCTAGCCTCCACTTGTACTAAGTAGAAATACTACTTGTGCATCGAAAATCCTTAAACCCAGTTTTGCCATATGAGTCCACCATACCTACCTATATGCGGTATTTTCATGTCGTCTAAGCAAATTTGTATGTGCCATCTCTAATTTTCAAAATGAATTTCCTTTTTGTGTGCCCGTACCGCTCATGGACGGCAGGGGGTGTCCAATATTTTTCCATGCTAGATGTGTTATTCTCAAGATGAGTGTTTATTCACTTGTCATTGCACGAGAGTGCGGCTGTAATAGGGATGCCCAGTCCCAAAATGAAAAAGAAATTTACTTTATGTTGTGAAATAATAAATTCCTTGGAAAGTGTTGGTATGGAAGGAAACTGTGGATACGTCTAGCAATGGATTGTGAAAGAATGGTGGAAAAAGGAATAAACTTTATTTTCTGTTTGGGAACCGCCTATGATATATCTAGCATGGAAAGTATAGAGAACTACTCGGTCGTTTTCGTTGACAGGAAAGGCATGCCACCCAAAATATTTCTCTCTCTCAATTTAAGCTTTGAGCTCTGGCACCTCTACAAATCCCTACTTCCCTCTGCGAAGGGCCTATCTATTTACTTTATGCAATTTTTACTTTTATTTGAGTCTCCATCTTCTCTTATAAAGCACTAACTAGGGGGCACTATGATCATACTTGTGCATTGGGTGTAGCTAATATTTGAGTGTGTTTCATGAATGGATCAATGATTGAGCATGATGGGCTAGGGATAACTTTCTTTAGTGTTGATATTTTGAAAGACATGGTTGCTTGTTGGTATGCTTGAGTATTAAAGTCTTCATGTCAAAACTAGACTATTGCTTTGAACCCTCTAAAATTCCAAATGTCCATGCTACAAAAGAAAAGAATATGTGATGAACATGTTAGGCAACATTCCACATCAAAAATTCTGTTTTTATCATTTACCTACTCGAGGACGAGCAGGAATTAAGCTTGGGGATGCTGATACATCTCCAACGTATCAATAATTTTTTATTGTTCCATGATGTTATATTATCATTCTTGGATGTTTCATAATCATTTTATAGCAACTTTATATCATTTTTTGGGACTAACCTATTGACATAGTGCCAAGTGCCAGTTGCTGTTTTTTTCTTGTTTTTACTTCGCAGAATATCAGTACCAAACGGAGTCCAATCGCGATGAAACTTTTTGGAGATTTTTTTCGGACCATAAGACAACTTGTGAGCCGAGGAAGCACCTGGGAGGAGGCCCGTGGGGTCCACGATACACCAGGGCGCGCCAGAGGCCCCCGGCGCGCCCTGATGTATCGTGGGGCCCACGGAGGTCTTTTCCATCGCCTCTCAGCTCTATAAATTCTTAGAAATTCTAGAAACCCGAGAGGGGTCGATGAAATACACTTCCAGCCGCCGCAAGTTCCAGAACCGTGAGATCCAATCTAACACCATCACAGAGGGGTTCATCATCCTCATTGGTGCCTCTCCGATGATGCGTGAGTAGTCCACCATAGACCTACGGGTCCATAGGCAGTAGCTAGATGGCTTTCTCTCTCTCTTTTGATTCTCAATACAATGGTCTCTTGGATATTTATTTGATGTAATGACTTTTTGCGGTGTGTTTGTTGGGATCCGATGAATTTTGAGTTCATGATCAGTTTCTATCCATGAATATTATTTGAGTCTTCTTTGATCTCTTATATGCATGATTATTTATAGCCTCGTATTTCTTCTCGAATCTTTGGTTTAGTTAGGCCAACTAGATCGATTTTTCTTGCCATGGGAAGAGGTGCTTTGTGATGGGTTCGATCTTGCGGTGTCCTATCCCAGTGACAGAAGGGGCAGCGAGGCACACATGTATCATTGCAATTAAGGATAACAAGATGGGGTCTATTCCTACATGAATAGATCTTGTCTACATCATGTCATCGTTCTTATTGCATTACTCCATTTCTCCATGAACTTAATACACTAGATACATGCTGGATAGCGGTCGATGTGTGGAGTAATAGTAGTAGATGCGGAATCGTTTCGGTCTACTAGTGTTGGACGTGATGCCTATATATTGATCATTGCCTTGGATATCGTCATGATTATTTGATCTTCTATCAATTACCCAACAGTAATTTGTTTACCCACCGTGTGCTATACTCATGAGAGAAGCCACTAGTGAAATCTACGGCCCCCGGGTCTATCCTTTTAACATATTGCTTTCCGATCTATCCTTTTCCGCTTTTGTTTTCAGATCTATTATTCCAAAAACCAAAAAATACATTGCTGCACTTTTTATTTGCTTCTTTTATTTTGTGTTCTTGTGCGATATATTTATCCAATCTCATACAAACTAATCTATCTTTTTACCGTGGAGAGATTGACAACCTCTCTTACGCGTCGGGTTGCAAGTATTTGTTCTTTGTGTGCACGTACCATTTACATAGTGTTTCGTGGTTCTCCTACTGGTTCGATAACCTTGGTTTCATAACTGAGAGAAATACTTACTGTAGCTGTGCTGCATCATCCCTTCCTCTTTGGGGAAATACCGACGTAGTCTCAAGCCACGTCACTCTCTGGCGGAGCGTTTCCACCGGGGATACTTCCCTCTGGGAGGGGGAAATCGAAGTCTTCGTCATCACCAACACTTCCTCCATCATGGGAGGATCAATCTTCATGAACATCTTCACTAGCACCATCTCATCTCAAACCCTAATTCATCTCTTGTATTCAATCTTTGTCTCGAAACCTCAGATTGGTACGTGTGGGTTACTAGTAATGTTGATTGTATCTTGTAGTTGATGCTAGTTGGTTTATTTGGTGGAAGATTATATGTTCAGATCCTTAAGCATATTCAATACACCTTTGATCTTGAACGTGAATATGATTTGTGAGTAGTTACTTTTGTTCTTGAGGACACGGGAGAAGTCTTGTTAAAGTAAATCATGTGAAGTTGGCATTCGTTCAATATTTTGATGATATGTATGTTGTTCTTACTCTAGTGAACGTCGACTATATGCCACTTCACCATCTTTGGGCCTAGGCAAGGCATTAGGGATTAATAAGTAGAAGATGCGTTGCGAGAGTGACACTAGCTTAGAGCATCTCTAGCAGATCCTAGAAACCGGACCGTCTGCTATAATAACCGCCGGTTTGCGGGATCCATCCCGTATCCTGAGCCCGAGCAGATCCTCCAAATCGGACCGTCCTGGATTTTTTTTGTCGGATCCCGCATACGCGAGCCAAATTCCTCCATATGCATGACAGTATGCCCTATTTTGGAGTATCCCCTTTTCGTTGGTGCAAACCACTTTCACCGGCTTCCATTTCCTGCTTCCACTCGCCGCCGGTGCCGCCACCGCACATCCCTGCCCCTTGGTGCTGCCCCGGCTGCCCCGCGCCGCTTGAAGCTCCGCCGCCCGGCGCCGCATCCACTCCACCTAATTTTGTCGGCAGGGGTGAGCATTTGCGTCCGCAGCTCGTGTCCACTGTCGCCGCCATGGATCCGCCCGGGAGCTCGTAGCTTGCGGATCCGGTTGATTCCACTGACTGCGAGTGGCGCGCGTCAGGGGAAGAGGGCTGCGCGGCACTGCTTCGGCCGGCGGGGAGAAGAAATGGGCGGCGCGCCTTCGGGCAGTGGCAAGAAGAAAGGGGCGGAGCAGGGCAGCTTCGGCCATCGTGCGAGGCATGTTCAGGTGAAATTCATGTTGGTTCATGCTTGAAATTGGCATGGAGTGGGTTTGGGTGAATCTCATGCCGACTTGTGTGCATTTTGTAGATGGATTGGAGTTCGTCCTCGTCGTCTTCGTCCGATGATCGTACATAGAAGATTTGATCCTCGACGACAGTGACGGCAATCTAGTGTTGTTGCATCTCGTCAATGAATTTGAGGCAGGGCCGAAGAAAAAGCGGCGTGGATCGACGGTCGGCCAACTATGCATTCCACTCAACCAAGCTCTCAGCAACAAGATGCTTATGAAGGACTACTTCGCTGAGGTACCAACATATCCGGCTCACGTCTTTCGTAGGCGATAACGAATGCGTAGGTCACTTTTCGTCCGCACCGTGGAGGCTTGCAAGCAAAATTGCTGCTTCTTCACCCGACTTAGGAATGACGCCGGTTTAATTGGTTTTTGTACCTATCAAAAAAAATTGGCGGCGATGAGAGTGATTGCATATGGTGTTCCGGCCGGCTACACCAATGAATATCTTCGCATTGGCGAATAAACCACCATCAAAAGTGTTTGTGTCTTTGCGAAGACAATAATCCGGGTTTTGGCCCGGAGTATCTTCGAGCTCCAAACGAAGAAGATGTAGAGAAGCTCATGGTAGTGAACGAGGCAAGGGGATGGCCGGGCATGCTAGGTAGTATTGATTGCATGCATTAGGTGGAAGAACTACCCGGTGGCTTGGGCAGGGCAATACACAGGGCACAAACATAAACTCACCATCGTGCTTGAAGCCGTGGCTTCACTTGATTTATGGATTTCGCATTGCTTCTTTGGTTTGCTGGGGTCTCTCAATGATATCAACGTTTTGCAGTGATCTCATTTATTTGCTCAGCTAGCTTGTGGCAAAGCTCTGGCTTGCGACTGTACCGTCAATGAGCATGACTATTCCATGGGATACTATCTTGCCGATGGTATTCATCCTTCATGGTAAACATTTGTGAAGACCATTAGTGACCCCAAAATCAAGAAGAACAGTTTTTTTTGCCGAAGCACAAGAAGCTTGGCGAAAGTATATTGAGAGGGTATTTGGTGTGTTGCAAGCTCGGTTTGCCATTGTTCGAGGTCCTGGTCGCTTCTGGGATAAAAAATCCCCCCAAAACATCATGACTGCTTGTGTAATATTGCACAATATGATCGCTGAGGATGAGAGGGCTTTGGACTTGGATTACACAATGTTGATAGCCGTGTGAAGCCTGCCAGGGACGCTGATGAGTTCGGTGCATTTCTTGAGACCTACCAGAAGATCGAGAACCGTGACACGCACAACCAACTCCAGTATGATCTTATTGAGCATTGGTGGCAACTCTATTGGGGGAGATAGATCCCCATTTGTATGCATTTTTATTTGTGTGAGATATGAACAATTTGGTGTTGTAATAATTATTTGAATTCGAACATTTTTTGTAATGATGACTATTGTTGTATTGGGAGTTGCTTTTCAGACCATTTATGTATTACTATGTTGAATTTATATTAAGATTCCATTCGGTTAACATTTTTGAAATGTGCAATTTGTTTGAAGCTATGCAAAATTTGCGGTGCGGCGAGCGCTTCGGCGGAACAGATCCCGCAAACGCGTCCTGCAAAAGTTTTGCGGGACGCGTTTGCGGGATTTGTTCCGCTGGAGCGTTCATCGCACCATAAAAAAGATTTTCGGGAGCCCTTATATGCATTTTGCGAGACGCGCGGTTGCGGAATCTGCTAGAGATTCTCTTAAATCCTACTTTATGTGTTATTCTGTAAGGGGCTGATTTGGATCCATATGTTTCATGCTATGGTTAGATTTATTTTAATTTTTCTTTCGTAGCACTGGTCCACCCACATATCAAATTATCAAAGTAATGAACGCGAATCAACAAATCCTGATGAACTTGACTAGACAACAATCCCCATGTGTCCTCGACAACGGTTTGCTCATTATAAGAAGTACTTCCGTCTTGTCCTTTGCTATAAAATGGATTGGGCCACATGCCTGCACCTTTGTTAAAAATATTACTTGTTACTTGTTACGAGTTATCTTGCTATAAAGTTATCGATCGCCACTATTTACAACACTTGTAGAGAATACCTTTCTGAAACCACTTGTCATTTCCTTCTGCTCCTTGTTGGGTTCGACACTCTTACTTATCGAAAGGATTATGATTGAACCCCTATACTTGTGGGTCATCAAGACTCTTTTTTGGAACCGTTGCCGGGGAGTGAAGCGCCTTTGGTAAGGAAACATTTTTGTTACGTGCTGAAATTTATGGTTACTTGTCACTATGGAAAGTAATACTTTGAGGGGCTTGTTGGGGGTATCTTCACCGCGAGCAGAAGTGGAAAGAACCGCCCATCAACCCACTGAATATACTGAAAATATTTATTATGAAATCCCTATTGATATTCTAGAAAAATTGCAAGGTCATCTTTATGCAGGAGATGGAATGGTGCATCCTCACATGCACTTAATCTCTATAGATGAACTTTGTGGATTGTCTAAGCTTGCACGTATAATTGAGGATGGAGTCAAGAAGAAATTATTTCCTTTATCTTTGGAGGGAAAGGCATTGTTTTGGTACATGCTATTGGATGGATCTGGAGCGTGGGACTGGAACGAGTTGAAACTGGAATTTCATCAGAAACTTTATCCTTCATCGTGATCGAAACAATATATATATATATATATATATATATATATATACATACATACATTGTTTTGGTACATGCTATTGGATGGATCTGGAGCGTGGGACTGGAACGAGTTGAAACTGGAATTTCATCAGAAACTTTATCCTTCATCGTGATCGAAACATTATAGACCCGACAGGATCCTCTTGAAATCCAAAACATCGGCCGACCAGGTGCCAGACTAGGTCCCGAAAAATACGGGAACCGATCCACCTTGCCGCCGGATTCACCCCCCTCTCCGCCGTCGGATCTGACCCCCTCCGCCGCCGAAACCCGCCCCTCCCCGACCTTCGCCACCGGATCCGACCCCCTCCGCCGTGGAACCCCTTCCTCTCCGTCGCCACCTCCGACCGACTACGTGGGCTAGTGAGTGATGGCGGACGCCGTAGCAAGGGAGCCCACATCGACTGGACGCGGCGGACTCGCCGGAGTTCGTGCTCACACCATGGACAACCGTCGCCTTACTCCTTCCCTCCTCGCCTCCTACCGACGGCACGGCCAAGGGAACGACAGCGACAGAGTGTACGCGATGGCAGGGTGGTGATAGGGAAGGCGGATTTGCCAGATCCAACAACACAAGTACTATTCTCCCGCACCTCCTACTGTCATGCATGATCTTATTGTATCCTATTGCCATCTTACTGCATCTGAACTTCTTGCTGATACCTTCAATATAAAACCACAACCAGATGAACTTGGCGCCTTCTGACAGCCATGAAATGTCGTCGGATTCCTCTTCCAGCATGCCGGTGCTTTGCTCTCAAGGTGGCCTATCTACCGCAGGAAAAATACTAGCTAAACTTCTAGCCAAGGTATGGTTGAACTTCCTGTTCTATTCTCTTTGTTTTCTCCTGCATGATCATGTACTTTGTATCTCTACATGATGTGAATTTCTACTAGTGACTGTGAAGTTCTACTGGTGATGTGGCCCAGTTCAGGCTAGACAAAAATTATCTGCGTGTTTACAATTGAGCCTCAGTTCAAGTTGGTATATATATAATCGTGTGCAAAAAGGGAAATAAAACAAACATGTGAAAACACCAGAACTTGAACTGTGGTCATGAGGTTGGCAAGGATAATTTAGTACATAAGGTTGGATCTGTACCTGTAAGTTCAACCATGCATTAACTCACGGTCCATGTTTAACTATATACGGGAGTATAGATGTTACTCCTATTATCTAGAAGTTCAACAATGGGATCCCACTCAACTATTATTTAATCTTCCCCTTTACACACTTGAAGTTCAGAATATGAAGAATGCTTTGTTCAGCTATAAAAAAGATGTATAGATACATGATACTTGTGCTCAATTTTTTCTCTTAGATATATACTATGCTGGGAAGTTCAGAATATGAAGAATGCTCAGTTGAGCTACAAAAAAGATGTATATATGCTATACTTGTCCTAACAAAATTATTTCATGCAAATGTAATCTTTTCAGGACGAGAGACACAATTGAAGGGGTAAAACTTCCTAGCGGCAAGTATACAACCCTCAGCCTATACGCATTGGGCCGCCCCCTGAATGGGTCACACCTGAAACACACCATCAACATTCTCAATCTGATCCACACCCCAAATGGGTGACGTACGAAAACCTAAACTCCTATCCTCACTAGTACACACATCCACCTAATTGGGTGACACCAGAAACCCCCCCGCGGATTCTTTGTATCTACCAGCAGACTTCCAAGCACATCGATGGAGGAGGATGTTAGCTTAGGTTCAGCATATAACTCTGGAGGTTATCCTGGTGTGGACAGTCAAAGTGAACGAGCAGCAAATACACCAAATGTCAGGAAAATTACAACAGAAACGCACACACGGAGGAAAGTGTTGTGCACACTACCACCGAGGGATGATGCTGCAGCAACTCATGAGCGTACGTGACATGAGATTGATGGGTTGTTTCCTAGAAGAAAAGAGCAAACTAAGACCAGGATTGGCATGCCTCCACAACCACCACAAGCCAAAAGGACACAAGCAAGAGGCCATCTTCAACCCTCATGCCTCCTCGTGATCCACTCCTGCACCAGGCTATGGTAACTCCACCCTGCCCCATCCCAACGGGCCAGCAGCAGACTCCGGTGGAGTTGCGATCATACAAACATGTGAGTGACCAAAAATAATATATATATATATATATATATATATATATATATATATATATATATATATATAACACTATTCTGATCACGCGATGAGAATAATATTCTAATAACTACATAACCCGACGCATCAGTAGCACTTGAACTTCCCCGAGTGCTAGGTTGAACTTCCGCTAAAAAGTGTCAAAATGGGGCTTGCGATATACCATTGGAAAGCTATGGACACCGGTATAACAGCCTAGGTTAAATTTTTGGTAAAATGTACACGGTTTAAGAGCAGTTTTGAAAACCGTTTTTCTTCATACAAAAAAACACGAATCGTATTTTCGAGGCCATTTCTAAACCGTTTATCGGAATGAGGCAAATGAGATGGCGTTGGAAAGCTGCCGCAAATCCCCTCATTTCACATGTTGAACGTTTTCCCAAATTCCCTACGGTTAAAGAGGAATTTGAAAAATGGCGGAATTTTTGAAACCGAACAGCCAGGTTCGTAATTCGGGGTTAATTTGAAAACAGCTAGTCCGATTGATACAACTGATATGGCGTTGGAAAGCTTATGAAAATGCGCATCTTTTCACATAAAATTTTTGTTCCAACTATGAACGGTTTAAATGTAATTTATAAAACGGCAGAAGCTATACTGAGTTCATATTTTTGCGTTGTTTTCTTAACGGTTTGTCGGAATGCAGCAAATGATATGGCGTTGAAAAGCTTGAACAAATGAGAAATTTTATATGTAGATTATTTTTTCCAATTCCCTATGGTTTTAAATCAATTTAGAAAATGGCAAAACACATTTTTGGCCGTAATTTCTACAAACTTTATCGGAATGAGGCAAATAAAATACCGTTGAAAAGCTAGGGAAAATGCGAAACTTTTTAATGTAGATGGTTTTCTCTGATGCCTAGCCATTTTCAAGTAATTTTGAAAACAGCGAGATCACCTATTCTGCCTTTATCGCGAAACAGAGTCTTCGAAAATGCACCTCGTGAAGAACCTGAACTTCTCGCCGTGTCAGAGGCCAGGCCGCGGCGGAGTAGATGGAAGGTCACGCAATTGCCTCTCACACATTCCTCTCTCTATGTGAATACACAAGCATCAGCTGCACTGAAATCAAATGGACAACTTTGAAAACTTTAGGAAGCATCAACTCCCCTATGTGGCTACATATTAAATTTGGTATACATGAACTTTTTGCAAAGAACTTCATGAACTTCTTTAGCTGGGTAAAAGATAGCCATGCACAAATATAAATTGAAGTTTAAACATACGAACTAAAGCTATGGACAAACTTTAAATGAGCCTTTTTCAACACTACATGAATCTGAATTTGCATGGGTGGCTGTAGTATCATGCTGGAGTGGCCACAGGTTCGGGGAGGTACAGGATGTGATTCGTCCAGCACATGCCTACATCGGCGGCAGTAGCGCCAAACACCCTGTTGATTTCTTCTGTAGATCCAACAATGCTTCAACACTGCTGGCCGAGCAACAAAAATAACGACAATTAATGCTAATGGCAGAGAGATTAGATGAAGTAGATAGGCATTTAAATTATACCACTTATTAGGTTGCTAAATTTTCCTCGAGGTGATCACAACGAAGAGCGCCATCCCCACTCCTGAGAGAAGTAAAATGGACTTCTTGGACTTCTCTATTTCTTTAATTTAGACTTCTTCATTGTATAAATTGGACTTCTTTGTTTTATTCTGTAGTAATGAGGAAAATTTGAGTTTTTTATATGCATTGAACTACTTCGTTATTTTAGTTTGAACTTCTCTATTTTATTCTTTTAATAAGGAGGAAAATATGTGTTTTAATATACATTGAAGTATTCTATTATTTAAAATTGAACTTATTACCTTTTATTTTTGCTAGGAGTGGTTTAACAAACATCCAACTGCTCTGCTATTTAAACATGAAATTTTTATTTTACTTTTTAGAAAAGAAGAAGATTTGTTTTTCTTTCTTTAATAAACTTCGAACTTCTCTATTTTTAAAATTTGAGCTTCATAGTTTTTCTGAACTTCTATTTTTTCTATGTATGAACTTCTGATTTATTCAAGAAATAAAGGAATAACATACCCATTGCACGAGCACACCTAACACACGCACACACGACCACCACACATATGCACACACGACCATCTTATAATAGTAATGGGTGGCGACACATTGTGGGCTTCCGAGGTTTACTAAACTAGTGGACCCGTTGCGCCAAATGGCGCAGAGGCACGCTAAATACATGTGCGCGATGAAAAAAATATCCATGGTTTTAATCCCCTTTAATAGGAAACATGATGGATTGTAGTCTATAATGAGGTATATATACACATTTTAATTTGATAGCACGAAATACTTTCTACAATGTTTCGAAATCATGTTCGCATTGATAACATTTGTATTTTTAGTGACTTTGTGTTTGAGAAACAAATACATAGGATCTTGTTAAAAATATATGTACCTGTTTCAAAATATTTTCATTAGTTAGGAGCTTTAGATGAACCGTTGCATCAAATGACGCAGAGACCAACTAACACCATGTATGCTTTGAAAAAAAATCCATGTATTGGTAGGTTTAGCTGTGGCCAATTAGCGTGCACTGCTCTAAACCCCAGTTTCAGAATAAGTATTTACATAACCGGAGATGATGAAACGACGCAAGCTCACAGGAGCCACTGCCTAGTATCACCATCAATGTCCCTCTGGATAGTCGTGAAGACACTATCAAAGCATGCTGTCTTCGTCCCTCCATTATGCTCCAAATGACCAGAGATAAAAGCGTTCATAGTTTTCTTTCGCCCACCCTGCGTTCTTGACCTAGCATCTTGCCACCAGAGAAGAGCAGGATCAGTTGGAGTGACCTTGTTTCAGAATAATTCCGAAAATAAAAATTCCTAAAATCTAACCAACATTAGATGCATGAACATCAGACTCAACATAATGCCACGTATAGATCTTAATCTTATAAAACCAAAAATGAACAACATTAAAAAGGGGACATTGCATATATAATGAAATAAAAATGTCCATCAGTGCATCGGTGCCATTCTCACAAGCCTCGGCCGATTTTGAAAAGGTAAAATAGCATCAAACACGGGAAACATAACACCCATCCAAAAATCCTGGAATCTGATACATGAAGAACATCATATGAATGGCTACCATACATAGTATAAAACATGAAACTATTTGCTTTAATTGACAAACCATGTCATAATTGATTAATATTTTGCATCCCACGAAGGTCATCGGACCAATCACTACTTGCTCCATCGCCTATTGACGACAAAACTGGAGCTTCTCATGGACATGAGACCAACAATTGCATTTTTGGTTTGGCTGAAGCAAATGCTAGTCATAGCACAAGATCCCTTCCAGCCTCATGCTTCAACCTAAAACATCTCTTGTACGCACATCAAGTACCTCATGAGCACAAAATAGAAATGAATATATACGTTAGTAAGTCCAGAAATTAACCAAATACAGGGATCTTAACCACATTGTTTTACATGCATCAAGATGTAAGATGTGGTGACCTTGGTGCGACAACCATGGAGGCAGGGCCAGTCGGCTGCCAAAATTTTATACTACGACGTGAAGCTGCAAAGCTGAGACTTAACACATTTCTGAATCTAATTAGCGTGTCTATTTGTTGGAAGAAATTCATAATTTATTCACACATTCACATACATCATAGAACCCCGCAGAGCCTACAAGTGCAGATTAAGATGCATTTAGAAGCAAACCAATAGAAGTATGTCTACACTAGAATTGATGAAATATCTTGTAACAAAAGCAGATCAAAAGTACAACTAATAAACATACAGGCAGTAACACACTTGTTCCTCACATTTATCCAAAATATTGTTTCCAGAAGGAAACATAAGTTGCAAAGTTTTATATTTATTGTCTCAATATGATCAGTAAACTAACTAAAAGAAATAAAGCATGAATGTCAACTAAACATATGTAAACTTAATTAATTTATAAGCTAAATGTGTGAAAAGCAATCGCAGTTAACTTAGGAACTAAATTTCACAACCTCAACAGATTGCCCCACAAACATGATATCCTAACCGGGTCCTACAACACATTGGACAATGAGCACAATATATGATTATATTACGCAAGTACACTGAATGTTGTAGGCAGTGTACTTCCTAGGCTACTCTAAAAAATGGACATACCTAAGTCTCGATGGTACAACAGATAGATCTCTGTCTGTGCCATCTTCTATATTACTACCAAGAAAAGGAAGAACATGTGAGCTAGACTTCTTTGCTTCAAGCAAATCTTTCAGTCCTGAGAAGGAAATGGTCAAGCAGTTGCAGTTGAGGTTCTTGCACTTGAATACAAAGGCACTAATTAGGCAGCATTTAAAGAAAAATAGAATATCATAGTGCATTAACCCTCAGTCCTCATGCATGATTATTTGTGCATCGAGCAATTACATAGAAGCGTGAATGAAGCTGGTGGCCTTCTAGATACACTAAATGGGAGCACTAACAATGTGTCCACACATCATGGGGATCAAGATGGTCCTACTATTATTCCTATAAACAAAGCATCTTAGAAAATTCAAGCGTTGATGATAACATATCTAAGTTCAGAAATTAACTTCTACCTTTGCACTGATTTGTAAGAGCACAAGCATAAAAACATTGGTCCGTGGAGGGAATGAGGAAGATGATAGTACTTGCGGAGAACATCCATGGCCACAACATCATCTCATGGCCATGGCAAATGGAATCAACTTTTAGTTTTCAAATAGAATATTACTAATAACACTTGCTGACGGCACCATTGTATGGTGACCACACAACACTTTTACCAACGGTCGCCGAAATAGTGAGCAGATGAAAAGAAGGAACGATTTGCTAGTTTTACGAACGGACACCAACATCTTATTAACCTAATAATCTTCGGAAATGTAAAACACTATTTTGTGAAAGAAACATAAGCATGTGATGAAGGGAAACTTATTACCAAATGGAAGAAAACAAATAAGGGTATTTGTTCCTATACTGTTTGCATGTGTCAATAGACGCTCATTAGAAAAAGAGAGAACACTAATTGCTCCTCTACCCTCAGCAGAACCTAATATAGAGGAGCTAAAAATCAATACGGTAGAACCTAACATTAGCTCTTGATTTGTGAAGTACAGATAAAACCATAAGAGTGGCCAAGTAAATACCATGGACTACCCATGACCCAGAATGGAAACCACCATATACATGTTCCGTGCATCAACATATATCTGTTAAAAAACAGAGAATTGTTTCTACGCTTGCACATATATCCGCTAGAGCTTTTTCAAGAATTACCTTTGTGAAGAGCCTTCATTAGAGGACGGACACTTCTTCTCAAACTTTACAATCAATTTGGACCAATTCATTAAATTGAAGAAGAATCTTCTTCTTCACCCTGCACTCTTATTCAAAACTGAAGGGGATATCTTTTGCATATTATCAACCGGGGTGAAGTATGCCTTTGGCAGCAGGTTGCAGCAATCCCGGATCCAAGACTTGGCATTGAGAATATCCGCACAAACGATGTCACAGTCAGTGTGAGTGCCATAATGAAGTGCTAGAATGGACAAATTGTTCAGGTACAAACTTTTGACGCACGGGGTATCGATGCGGTCACGGTTGAAGATGATAGCGGTGGCAGTATCCAGCTCCCTGTCGCTAAAGTAACTGCCGAGGTCCTCATACTCTCAGGTCCCATCCCTGAACTTGTTCCCCAGGTAGAGCTTGCAGTGCCGCGCATCTAGAACTTGCATTGTCCCTGTAACACAGGTTGTTCCAATCTCTACTATTAAAGGGGGATCGAATGTCGTTGTGATGGTTCGACCTCGATCGACCTCCCCCTCCTATCGCTAGTTATGATACATCCTACCACCGATTTTTTTCTCATCCCTCTGAAAACCAGAGGCAAGTAAACAAAAGAACCAAGCGGTTCGATCAACCTCTTCTTTCCAGCGCAAAACCAGCCCACGTACTCGCTCCAAAGGATAAGGAAAAAAAAGAGAGAAAGCAACCACGATCACATGACCCACGATCAGACGTCCCACATGGCCACGCCCCATCTTTCCCAACCCTCTCTCCTGGTCGTTCCCTCTAGAGAAATAATCGCCGCTCCAGGCGGCTGCCACCAGATCCTTCGTTCTGTAACACCACGTTACGCCTGGCGGGATCTAGACTGGCCCCACGGACCAACACTAGTCTTTTCTGCGCACTTTGTCCTCACTCGTGCGCACCCGGGACCAACTTCCCGGCCGATCACCCATCCTAGAATTGCTCCAAGCCAAGCATGCTTAACTTTGGAGTTCTTTTTGAGTGGGCTCTCGAAAAAGAAGGAATTCCTTGTTCATATGAATAGTCTATCATTCCTATTAAGCCAGGCTCTCACATACACCCCCACTCAAAGGAACCGACGTCCTCGTCGGCCCATCAGGAACGTTCCCTATTGGCACACGTATGCGTGTTCAGTCCAGCACATGTGCCATGCCGTGTGCCACAACAGGCCACACGCGTCATGCGTCACATGCCCGTGCACCTGACCCATGCATGCCCGTGTAACCACAAGGGTCGGCTCTGATACCAATTGTAACACCACGTTACGCCTGGCGGGATCTAGACTGGCCCCACAAACCAACACTAGTCTTTCCTGCGCACTTTGTCCTCACTCGTGCGCACCCGGGACCAACTTCCCGATCGGTCACCCATCCTAGAATTGCTCCAAGCCAAGCACGCTTAACTTTGGAGTTCTTTTCGAGTGGGCTCCCGGAAAAGAAGGAATTCCTTGTTGATATGAATAGTTTATCATTCCTATTAAGCCAGGCTCTCACACGTTCCCTCGCCCCAGACTATGATGTGCCCCGCGCGTAGGTCTGCGACCTCGTGTAGCAGTACGTCAGCGTATCCGACATCGAGGAGGGTGGGGACGAGCAGCCGGGGCGGATAGAGAGATGATGGCGGCCAACGGTGCCACATCGGTGCCTTATGGATCGGGCCTAGCATCTCTGCCATCGAGGAGGGTGGCGACGAGCAGCCAAGGCGGATAGAGAGATGATGGCGGCCAACGGTGCCACATCGGTGCATTATGTATCGGGCCTCCGGGATGCCCGACGGCGTAGGTAAACCGGGTTCTTCAAGGCCATGAAAGCACAACCTGGCGGCCCTCAAACTCCTGAGAACCTCGCAGTCATCCGAGATGTTCTGCTCGACTCCTTGCTGGGTGAGATTGATTCATTGATATTACGATTGCCACACTTATTTTTGTGATACTGCCGACATAAGGGGTTTAACTTGTGTGTAATTAGTACAGTACTTGCAAATATGTAGTGCAGGTAGGAGAACGCTCCAGTGTTGTGTGCATCTAATGGGTGCCGTGGCTCAGCCCAGCGGCTCTAGAGATCCTGGCGATTCGTCCGGTGATTCCAGGTTAGTTGGAACATCTTGTTTCCGATTATGATTTCTTCACATTGGGGCTATTACTCCTGATGCTACAACTGAAACTTAGAAATTGTAACCATGCATGGCCAACAGTGGTACCAACAGTGTTAGCTATTTGTGTATCTGCAGTAGATACACTGCTACATATTTATTGTTTATTGTCGGTCTTGAGCACTTCATGTAAAATGAAATTGAACAAACTATTTTTTTCCACCTGGGAAACTACTATTATGAAACTCTGGATATGCAATATAGTAGTTTCTAGAACTGTAGTCTGCATCTTTCACAGTATTTCATATGTATAATAAAATACTACTCCGACTGGACTCGTCTCATTAGTGAAAAAGAAGCATTCGTCCTTTTTGGGGAAGGAATCCCTAAAAATACACCATATCAATCAATCCCCGGGTCGAATGTACGATGTTTCTTTTTCTTCGAGAGGATGTCTTTTTGAGTGATCCATGATCTTTCAGCAATATAGTTTGATCAGGTGTAGTGAGGCAATTCACAACTAAGGCTTGATCTTCATTCTTGGAATGGTGTTTGATCTGTAGGTAATTGTTTATATGTTGGATCATGTGCAGGACAAGGAGCATGCCAGTTTTCCTTTACAACCTGCCTTCTTCTACAAAGGATTTGTGTTCACTTCATGGCTGGTAGTCAGGGTGCTGGTTGATGTGGGGGCGCATGTGACCGATGCCTTCTATGATCGAAAAATGTATCAAATATTTACTTGCAAGATAGTTAGTAGAGATCCTTTTCTGAATCACTTATACAGGAGCAGCCTACATATCCAATATTATGCAGTTTTGATTTTTGTGTGCTAAAAAATTAGAATGAAAATTCCTCCATGGCAAGCATGCATTGGTTGAACATTAATTTTAACCAATAATTTGTTGCACATATTATTGAAAATACAATTGCCAACCAAATTCTGAAGGTTACAAGGTTTGTTGAGGCACGTATCACTAATATTGAATTGTCAACGGGAGCTACCTCGCACTGTAGTATTTTTAAGCAAGATATCTTTTTTGTTCCCTTACCAACTGAACATAGGTTCATATATTGCTAGGAAATAAAGATGCAACTAAAAAAACAAGAAACAAATATGGGTTATCGTGACACATATATTGCTTTTGTATTTTCTCCAAATAGTATCATGATTTTAATGTATGTCCATTTCTACCAGTGCCCTTCTATCCATATAGTTGAATCTAAAGGATACATGAAATGAGAGTGGTGGTGCCTGCTAACTAACACCGATGCATGAAGTTACTTGACTGGATGTTGGATTTTTGGTCCCCCGATCCCGTCTTCGCCGAGGTATGGCTGCTCCGGGCTGTGCTTTGGGGGTGCTGGGGGAGGCGAGGAGAGGAGCTGGTGGTTCGCGCTGGCTTCCTCCGGTGCCTGTACAGGAGATCCTTGAAGATTCCAGAGTTATGTTGCTGCCGGCTTGGTCAAGCATTGGCCGGCCTTCCTCTCCGTCCGTCGTGCTGGTCCTTCAGGGCCGAGGTTGAAGACTTCCCGTCCGCGTTCATTCCGTCTGCAGATTACCAAGGTCACGCCAGCTCTGGAGGGAGCGGTGGCAGAGGTAGCGGTGGCGCGCCGGCAGCCCACGATGGTTGGTGGGGTGGGTTGGTTCCCCAGGGACCTATGTGCATTTTCGTTGTATGCTGGGGTGCTTTGTACCACTGTTCGGTTGCAATATAACTTTGGGGTCTTTTCCGCAAAAAAAAAGGTCCATGCTGAATCCAGCTTGGAACGGGTACATCAAAATTCACAGTATCTATGCATGTCTCTTCTGAATCCAGTGTCATTAAATAGTTTGGACTTGTCCCTATAGTGGGATGTCAGGAAATATCCTTCCCATCATTCGGAATACTAATTGTCGACATGACTGTTAATTTAACAGGTTTCTATTGTTTCTAGGAGCTGCAAGACGGTGGTCATTCTGATATGTTTAGGATTGTAAAGATGCAATACCTGACAGTGTTCCGATAATTCATTATGGCCTGACCATGTATTCTGCTAGCTGTTATCTGCATGTAGGACTGTAAGATGAAGATGTGTTCTCACTTTTTGCCTTGGTCAGGCTTATATTTTTGTCCCTATGACTCAAGATTGTTACAGTAGACATCTATAGATAAGAATGTAAAATGAATGTGATGTACATGAAGGTGAAGCTAATGTTTTTCTTGCTTCTTTAACAATGTGTTATTTAGCATTCTATTTATTTTGTATTCATTAGGAAATTTTGATGGCACAATTTTTTTATTAGTGATCGTTATCCAACGGGACCAAATTATCTCGTCACTGCTCCACAATTCAGAACCTGTGATATGACATCAAATTGGAAAATGCTCAACAAATTTATGATCTCTTTTTTCCTTGTCTTGATTGGCAACAAAACATTTGTATGTTTCTTATTGGTATATTATGATTGCAATATTGCGCATAGGTTCATCCTTCCAGTTTAAGCAAAAATAGATTCCTTTAGATGTATAAGTCTATTCGATGATAAAAATGTGAGATGACGAGGGTAGTGGAGCACAATTGTTAGATTTAAATGTGAAGCCTATGGGTGTGGTGACATGGCCGTTGAATGTCGTAGTGTCAATCTTGTTATCGTATAACCCTCATCTCATCGAATTGTATTTGTTTTTCATTATATCGATGCATCAGGGCATTGTTAATTGCTGCCAATTGTTATTTATAGTGCCAAAAGGCACTTGATGTTTGAGAAATGAAGCAAATAAAGTTGAGGCAAAGAAGAGACACATCAGAGAGAAACTAGGACATGCACAACTGGATGGGGATTTATAGGATGCAAGAAAAAAAACTAGGACATGGACCGCGGGCTGGAGATATATAGGATGTGATGAATAATTGCATGCTATAGCGGAGAGACGTGGAGTGGAGCCAAGCCAAGTGATGAGCTGATAGGAGATGTGAAAGAAAGATGAAGATTTGCAACCAACAATAATATGGCATGATTTGAGCTGCATGTGCATGCACTTCAAAATATAAACAAAATATTAATTATATATTTTATCGCCCGTGGCAATGCACGGGCATTTAACTAGTTCAAACCAAATTCAGAAACAAGCATCACGATGGTAGGACAAAGACCAACCTCTAGCCTAGCATCATCACGATCCAAACCAAATTCTGAAACAAAAATAAATAGAAAATGTTGAAAAAGATAGCCTTAACATTATGGTTGTCTAGTGAAATCATACACAATAATTCGAAGGTTATTGTAATACACTCTATTCATGCATTCTCACAAAACTTGTAAATCCTTATGACAGGAGAAAATAAATGTATCCAGAAGCCCTCTATATGCGCAATCAACTGCGACAGACCAGGACTCGCTAGCAAGTTGCTGGATGACAAAAAGAACTATGAAAATTTGGAAGAAGTAACGCAGTCATAACTTACATTATGGATAAGGTAATACTATATGAAAAAACTGGCTATATTTTATATCATTCCTTTGCATTATAAGGTAAATTCAGTAACCAAACTTCCAGAAGGACTACAAGCATAATTATAAAAAACTTAGTGGCATCATCCCTGATAAGACCGTGTAAAGCTTAAATTCCTATTTCTAATTTTACTGGGTAACACAAGACAACAAATCTATTTTGCATTTTAATTGATGCAATGAGAAGAAATATGAATACAGTTACTCCAATGAACTGCAATCAACAACAGAAAGGATTGAGTAAATTGATTAATATTCTTAAGAGATAAATAAATTGAGTGGGTCAAGAACTCAGAGCGCAAAGACCAGTAGACATTGAGGTAGTTAGAGAGAAGTACATATTATAATAGGTTGTATTTCCTTTTTGTATTTTTGGATCACTAGTTTATCTCCTGTAATTAAGACCCTAGAGATTTGGCAATATATTATATTGGCGGATAAACTAAAATTATATGTCTCACGAAACTATGTGGTATATTGCTCACATGTTCCAGATCGTATAACTGATAACATGTTAAGAAAGGTACATCAAAAAAGGCTGATAGGTAGATGCTGTGAACCAGAAGAAACAAATATGAGAAAATGGATGCAACCCATGTGCAGCATAGACCCAGGAATCTTGAAAAATAGAAAGCCTAGCCTTGTGAATAAAGAAATAGTTCCCAGCAAAACGCACCAATCCTGTGTACGATACAATATAAACTAGACCCTCGTACAATTGAGTTGGCGACCTGCAACCTTGGCCTTCCGCTCCTCGCGGCGCCCTTGCAGGTGACACATCCATGAGACAAATGAGGAGAGTGAGGGGGAGAAAGAGGAGGGAAAGGCAAACCCTAAATCACTGCTAGATCCTTGCTCCTGCTGCTCCTGATGCTCCGTCCCGCGCGTGGCTTGTGCCTTCCTCTCCTTGCTGCGTCGAGCCGACGCCCTCACCCATGAGATAAAAAGGAGACGAGAGTGAGGGCAGGGGAAGATAGAGGGCGGGGGAGGAGGGGTAAACCTTGAATCACCTCGAGCTCCTTGCTCCCGCCGCTCTGGCTCGCTAGCCTCTCTCAACCAATCTCGCCTGCATCCGCTGATCCACCCACCCCTACTGCTTCCTCCCGCCGGCGTCGGGATTCCCATGGCCTTCTGCCCCTGCTCTGACCCGACCGCCCGGCATGGGGCCTAAGGAGGAAGGGGCCAGGTGGCTGTGTTGATGAGGAAGGAGGATGTCACACCCTGTGTTTGTATCACTTTGCTATGATTGGATTTACAAAATTTGGAACCAATTAAAACTTTTTTAGTGCATGCTTGTTTGAATTGTTGCTTGCTTGCTTGTTTGGTTGTTTGTGTATGGCACTCCTAGGTTCTACTCCTCTCCATATTCATCTTCCTTAATCCAAACTTCTTGCCCAATGATCATGCCATGTGAATAGTACCCAAAACTATTTTTATCAAAATTTATTTTGACAAAAAGAATTTATTCAAATTAGGTTTTCAAAAACCCCTGAGTTGAGGTTTGCACTGCAAGTCCTCAAATTGGGTGGATCCTTTTTCCCCAAAATATTTATTTGAAACCTACTATATATATGACTTCCCAAACCCACCAAATATTAATTTTAAAGATTATTTTCCTATTTTATTTAAAGGCTTTTTCTTAAGGCCAGAAATGGTTTTTCATAGGGAAAAATTATTGAAATGCTTCAAAAATATTTGAGAAAATTTAGGGAAACTCAGTGGACATATATTTTCCATATATGTGAGTTTAAACACATGGTCATGTTCAAAGTAATGGGCAAAACCCCTCAAAACCCTTTCTGCTTAAACCAAGCTTTTGAAATATTTCTATAAGAAATATTCTCAATAAATTCCAAGAAAATTCCAGCAAGTCACAAATGTCAAATGTGATGATCTTGCAAAGTTTCATCTCAATCCCAATTGATTTGCTTCATCAAAATATTCCAAAACCCTCTCTGTCCAGATTCAAATTTGAACAACTTTACATTGTGAAGTTTGTCCTATTGACCTCAAACTTTGTGGGCATGTTCTAAACCACAAATAATGATGCCACACCAAGTGGTGGATTTGTGGGAAGTGAAATGCATGCCTAGATCTACAGAAATCTGATTCTGTTGATTTCTAGGGTTTCACAAAGTTACATTGTGAACTTTCTTCAATCAAGCTCAAACTTGGTGCTCAACCCTATTTCGAACCACCATTTGACCCTGTTAAAACTCATGGCAAGAAAACTCCATTTGCTTAGCCAAACCATCATCAAACACTTTTTGCCCAGGTGGTAAAAAGCCTGTTTGACCCCCTTCTGCTATTCTCCATCACTTAAAAATTTTACCACAACCTTGTAGTATTGCATTGCACCTCCAGTATCTTTCTCAGGCCAAGACTCAATGGTTAAGTGGGGTAAAACCCACATTTACCTCTCTGGACGGCAAGAATCTGCTTCTCTCTCTCCTTCCCTCTTATTCTATCAGCTCTCCAGGGCATCCTATGCCATTTTCCCTTTGTCTAAAACCCCCTGGACCCACTAGACATGTTTGGCCGTGCCTAGTATGTCGTTGGCATGCCATGGCATGCCAAACGGGCGCTCCAGAGCACGCTACAGTGCCCGACCGCACTGTAGCCGCCGCCCACTGCATGGCCCCGACCGCCTCAGGCCTCCCCCTCTCGCCACTTGGCTCCCTCGACGTCCGGGACACGGCGCCCTGTCGGCCTCCTCCTCTCCCCCCTCCTTCTCCCTCCTCCCGCGCGTGCCGAGCGCCGCCCGGCTCGGCCAGTGAGCAGGCTCACACGCGCGCGCTCCTCTCTCTCTCTCTCTCTTGCTCCCTCTCGTCGTAGACCAGCCCCAGGAACACCCCAGGGCAAGCCCTGTGTGCTTCCTCCCCCTCCAGCGACCAGCCCGACCTCGCCGGCGCACGGGTCCTCGGTGGACGCGCGTCCCGGCTATAAAAGGGTCCCCCGAGCCCCCCTCTCTCCTCCTCTGGCCCCCTTGAAAGATCGTGGATGTCGCCTAGAGGGGGGGGGTGAATAGGCGCTTTAAAATAATTACGGTTTAGGCTTGAACAAATGCGGAATAAACCTAGCGGTTAATTTGACAAGCACAAAACCTAAATTGACTAGGCTCACCTATGTGCACCAACAACTTATGCTAAGCAAGATAAACAACTAAGTGATAGCAAGATATATAACAAGAAACAATATGGCTATCACAAAGTAAAGTGCATAAGTAAAGGGCTCGGGTAAGAGATAACCGAGGCACGCGGAGACGACGATGTATCCCGAAGTTCACACCCTTGCGGATGCTAATCTCCGTTTGGAGCGGTGTGGAGGCACAATGCTCCCCAACAATGCCACTAGGGCCACCGTATTCTCCTCACGCCCTCGCACAATGCAAGGTGCCGTGATTCCACTAAGGGACCCTTGAGGGCGGTCACCGAACCCGTACAAATGGCAACCCTTGAGGGCGGTCACCGAACCCGTACACTTTGGCAACCCTTGGGGGCGGTCACCGGTACCCGTCAAATTGCTCGGGGTGATCTCCACAACCTAATTGGAGACCCCGACGCTTGCCCGGAGCTTCACCACAATGGAATGTGGCTCCGAGGCACCACCAAGCCGTCTAGGGCGCCAAGGCACCCAAGAGGAACAAGCTCAAGGGTGCTCAAACACCCAAGAGTAATAAGCTTCTCAACTACTAACTTCCACGTATCACCGTGGAGAACTCAAACCGATGCAACTAATGCAATGGCAAGGGCACACGGAGTGCCCAAGTCCTCCTCTCTCAAATCCCACCAAAGCAACAAAAGCTATGGAGGAAAATGAGAGGAAGAACGAAGAAGAACACGAAGAACTCCAAGAACTAGATCCAAGGGGTTCCCCTCACTTAGAGGAGAAAGTGATTGGTGGAAATGTGGATCTAGATCTCCTCTCTCTTTTCCCCCAAAAACTAGCAAGAAACCATGGAGGGATTGAGAGTTAGCAAAGCTCTAGAAGGTCAACAATGGGAGGAGAGAGAGCTGCAATGGATAAGAAAACCGTTGGGGAAGAAGACCCCTTTTATAGGGCCACCCCAAATCCAACCGTTACCCGTGCAGGACGCGCACAAGCGGTACTACCGCTCTTGCGAGCGGTACTACCGCTCGTGCGGTAGTAATTCAAAAACAGCAGGCAAACAACAAGGAACTGGAGCGGTAGTGCCGCACTAAGCGGTACTACCGTTCCGACCAAGCGGTACTACCGCTTAGGAAAACTGGGCAACAGAACAGAGCACGGCAGTGGCACGGTAGTAGGGGGCGGTAGTGCCGCACCAAGCGGTACTACCGCTCTACTACCGCTCAACTACCGCTTAGCGAAAAAATGATACCAGAAGAAATCACGGTAGTGCAACGGTAGTAGGGGCGGTAGTACCGTGTCAAGCGGTACTACCGCTCCACTACCGCTTTACTACCGCTTAACGAAAAAGAATGCCAGTAGAAATCACGGTAGTGCAACGGTAGTAGGGGCGGTAGTACCGTGTCAAGCGGTACTACCGTGGTCCCGAGCGGTACTACCGCATTGGTGACAGGAAAACTGCCCAGACAAACAATAAACCCTGAACTGCCATAACTTCTGCAAATGAGCTCCGAATTGAGCAAACTCAAGCTTGTTGGATAGAGGACGACAAATACTATCCAACAGCGACTGGTTATATTAAGAAGTGGCAGTAGAGAAAATACCAATGATATAGAGATGAGAAACCTCTATGAATGAAGAACCGGCATGAACTCCAACATCGAAAACATCATAGAAGATGCATATATGAACTCCGTTTTCGATGACCTCGAGCTTGTCATGAAGATGACCAAAAGCTCAAAGACTCACAAAGAGAAACACCAAACACAAACCAAGAAATATGATGCAAGGATGCAATGGTTTGAGCTCTCTACGAAGATATGATAAAGCTACTCACTTGAGAGCCCCCCTTGATAGTACGGCTATCGATCCTATAACCCGGTCTCCCAACTACTACCATGAGACCGGTAAAATAGAAAACCTATCAAGGGCAAACCTTTGCCTTGCGCATAGTCCACTTGAGCTGGATGATGACGATCTTGACCTCCTCAAGTTGGACCACCTTTCTTGATTGCGCCGGCTCGATGAAGACTAGTTGATTGCTCCCCCATACTCCACTATGGGTGAGCCACTCTTCGGCACATCTTCACAAGTCCATTGTCACCACAATGGACAGCAAGCTTCAAGCATGTGATCTCTTCGTGATGCTCCACTTGAACTTGCACAACGCAATCTTGATGACGATCACCACTTGATGTCATCCTCCATGGGTTGTGTGATATCTTCCTTTTGATGCACGCCCATGGAAACAAACCTAACCCCACAAAGAACTCTTGCATAGAACATGGGTTAGTACACAAAGCGTAATGGACAATGCTTACCATACCGTGAGATCACTTGATCCCACTCGGTACATCTTCTACGCTTTGTGTGTTGATCAACTTGAATCACTCTTCATATTTAGTCTTGATCAACCTGACCAATCTTTGGATAAATCCTTGAATAGCACCTTGGTCATCACATATTCTTCTTCAAATCACCTTGAGACCAACAAATGGTCTACAAGTCAAGCCTATGGACAAACCCTTCAAATATAACTCAAGGCAACCATTAGTCCATAGAGATTGTCATCAATTACCAAAACCAAACATGGGGGCAGCACATGTTCTAACAATCTCCCCCATTTTGGTAATTGATGACAATCACTTTCAAGAGAGTTTATATAAGGAATTAAGCATCACCATGAAAAGCAACAACTAATAATGCAAGAGCATGTGATGCAAATGCTTGGGAACAAAACCAAAGCAAGCATGAAGAAATAGCTCTCTTAATTTCTCCACAGAACTCTCTTGAACTTCTCCCCCATTGGCATCGATTGCCAAAATGGGCGAAAAGCTTAGAAAGCCAATATAATATGCGTTCCTCCATAAGGTGTGTATTTCTCAAAATATGAGTGAAATACAATACACATATCCAATGATGAGTAGCTGGAGGAAAACAAACTATATTGAGGATCCAAAGATTGCAAAAGGAAAGACATGACACAAAGACATATCAAGAGAGAAGCAAGCAATCAAAAGATCCGAAGGACCAAAGCATAAGACCAAAATCCTCTAAACTTCTCCCCCATTTGCAAATGGGCGAAAAACTTAGAAAGCCAACATAATGTGTGTTCCTCCATAAAGTGTGTATTTCTCAAAATATGAGTGAAATACAATACACATATCCAATGATGAGTAGTTGGAGGAAGACAAACTATATTGAGGGTCCAAAGATTGCAAAAAGAAAGATATGGCACAAAGACATACCAAGAGAGAAGCAAGCAATCTAATGATACCAAAAGGACCAATCAATCAAATAATCCGATACCAATTGATAGAAACCAATTGAAAGATACCAATTGGACCAATCAATCAAATGATCCGACGAGCCACACGAACAATATATATTATGATAAGAGCAAAGGAGTGTTCTAAAGACATAGGGGAGCTCCCCAAGGTTCATGCACAAATTAGAATTTTTGCATTAAAATACAAAGTGCACAAACATGGAATCATCACTCCCCCAAAATCAATAGAAACTCACAACAAGTGCAAGTGTGCATATAGGAAACTAAGCCTAGCACTTGCAACTAACACATGGTTGAGCAACATGAAAGAGAGGCAACTTAGGAATAGACTCAACCAAAACGATGTGTGTGAGTCATGGCAAAGCACTTGAGAAGACTAATATAAGAATGAGCATTAAGCATCAACATAGTCTTGAATAAATGAGATACAAGGTGCAAGACACATCCTTCCCACACACAACAAGCAAATGGGTTCACAAGCTCACAAAAAAAAAAGCGAATTAACTACAAAGCTCGTGACAACCCATGGTGAAGATAGGGAATGATAGTTTCATCAAGAGGAGGGATACCAATTGTTGATACCAATTGTTGATACCAAAAGACATGGTGAAAGCCTCATCAAGACAAGCAAGAGGAAAACAATCTTCACCACACAAGAGTGCAACAAAATGCAATGATATAAGATCCGTACTCAAGAAAAACGATTTCACGGAGCCACTAAAGAAATAAAACGAGAAAGACAAGGTGGTCGTGAAAGAAAGGATATCATCTAGAGATGTAATTTCTCTCAAGTGTATAAAGTTCTAGGTAGATGAAAATCATGATGATATCAATCCACAAAGAAGGATATACACACGAAATAGTTACAACACGAAGGAACAAGATATCCAAAAGGAAGTCATAAATATACCAATAAGATCTTTGCTTGAAAGCATAGCACATGGCTTAATATTGTCTTATTGTATATCAATGAACTCCAACTACACGAACATCAAAGACATCACAACTCACAACAAGAGTTCATTGTTGGGATGCTTTGAGAAAGGAAACAAGTATCTGATACCAATTGTGAGAAACGAAGCAAGTATCATGAGAACGAATCAAGAACATCATGCCATGATGCAACCTACACAAGGTTGAATGCAAGAAAAGTATGCATGAAGTTGATACTTGTTACCGGGACAGCTTTGGACGGATGTAGTAGGTACCAATTGAAGGTAGTAGAAAGTAGTTCGTTGATCATCCTAGCTTGACTCCAATAAGCACATGGTGACAACACCTTCCTTGAGAGTGAGCCGAGCATCCAATGCATCTCCAATAGTTCCTAGAACAACATCACAAACAAAATGGTGCCCAAACTCATTGGGACCAAAGAGTTAGTGAACCAACAACACATAGGACAAACTCCACATAAATATGTGCATATGGATATGAAATTGAATTTCATGCACATCTTATCCAATTAGAGACATGGTGGAGTTTCCCCTATATATTGGGTCAAAGAAAGAAAACATGCCAAAGGAAATACATAAAGTAAATATGCATGCTTAAGACTTCCAAGAACCAAAGGGAGATACAATTTGGACAAAACACCAAGTAAACCAAGAAGGCACACGAAAGAGTGACGCAACATAAGGTTGTCCAAATTATATCAAAGAACCAAATCAACACATGATTCAAGACAAATTGAAATCAACACATGGTTGATTTCAACACTCAACAACACATGAGAAGAGATGCCAATTGAAACCAAACCAAAACAACACATGATTGATAAGATACCAATTGGAAAATATACCAAGTGAAAATAAGATACCAAATGAAGAAATAATCACTTGAAGGATACCAAATAAAAGATACATCAAGGAATGAGATACCAAAGAAACACAACAATAAAAAGATATCGAACTCCCAAGAGAGAGGATGGTTCCAAACAAACCAATCCCTCTACAAAGTTTCATGATGGCACAAAGTAACAAAAAGAAACGGTATGCCTTCCACCAACACACACTTGATAAGGATCACAAGATGAGTGTTCTAAAGAAAATAGGATAGCTCCCCCAAGCGTTGTGCATTATAGAGAATTTGCATTTGAATACAAAATGCACAAGATGGGATCACCACTTTCACTAAATCTAGAAAAACACTAGACAAGATCAAGAAAAGAACAAGATCCACAAGTGGTATGGAAGACAATGGGAGTTGACACATTCCTTGGCAAGCAATAAGACAACTAAAAACAAAAGCCAATGTAAAGATGATCAACAATTTCTACCACATACAAGAATACCAATTGTCAAGAGACAAGAAGTATTTGGAATTAATTCCCGGAGGTAGATTGCACAGGTATCCAAGATCATCTTCACAACAAACAACACAAGCATATGACAAAAGATAAGAATTAAGCACAATGCTTAGATAGATATTCTTGATAGCTTCAAGTAGGCAACCAATCATGCAAGCAATGATTAGAATAACTTGAAGCAACCGGTTCCCAAATAAGATATAAAAGTACATATTGGAGGAAAACCATACCAAGAAAATCTCTTACAAACAAGATCCAAAGATGAGCAATAAAAGCATTTAAGCAAATTGGAACTTGTTTGAGCAACCATGCCACATAGGAACAAGATAATCTATACTATCAACTCTACGTGGCAATACCTCAAATGTACACATTTTCTAGGCTTGTAATATACACAAAGCATATTACTCCCCCATAATGTGATACCAAGGACAACCAAACAAGAGGCAATAAGAGGATACAACACGAGATAATTAATGGACTATTTAGAATTTGAATTTCTCATGAGAAGACATACCACATAGAGACTAGATAATCTTGCAATATCAATACTAGGTGGTATTCTTCATGTACACACATTTGTAGGTTCGTGAAGTGCACGAAGCACATCACTCCCCCAAAATGGGTTGTTCCATTAATCTCTCACAAGAGCCAACTAAGATATGAGCAAGAAGCAAACAGGGCTCAACACAACACTCACATGTACATGATGTGCAAACCAACATCCCATACTTGATTACTCAAGATAAGCAAGTCGAAGGCACACCATATACAAACACATGCAAGGTACAAAACCACAAACATGCAAAGGGGCATGTAACTTTCAATTTAAATAATTTAAGTACAAGTTACCGCAAGGAGGCACATTGGATATAAGATAGAAACTTGATAATCCAATGACTTGGCTTGAGACAATATGAATGATGAAGTCCCCTTAATTCTTCATAATATAGCCAAGTCTCCAATGCCCTCCAACAACACCTATTGATCAAGTTTGAGCTTGTTGGTCCCCAACCAAGTTGGGTCCTAAGAGGTTAGTCACAATAGGCTTGGCTACCCAAATGGTTCTTTTCTTGACACCACTTTGAGTACCAATACATTTGGCAAACACATTGCCAAGTTTATCCTTCCCAAGAGAATAGATATCATCAATAATGATTGGGTTGGATAAGTTACCGTTAGTGCATGAAGAAGCAAGGTGACCCTTCTCACGACATAAGTAGCAACATCTACCCTTTACTTTCTTCTCAATTGATTTCTCAACTTGAGGAGCGTTGACTTGGGTCTTCTTGGGAAGAGGCCTTTCTTCAACTTGAGGTTGAGTATGAGATTGAACTTGTGGCCGCTTCCCTTGTTGCTTGTCACTATGGGGCTTCTTCTTCAATGGGCAAGATCTAACATGGTGCCCTTCTATCTTGCACTTGAAGCAAACAATCTTGGCCGAATTCTTGACTTGTTCTTGGCCCTTCTTCTTGTTGATCTTGGACTTCTTCTTCTTATTGGAGTTGAATCCAAGTCCACCTTTGTCATTGGGGGATTTTTGCACACTCAAAATATTCTTGAGTGTGGACTTCCCTTCATGACTCTTTTCCAAGTCTTTCTTCAAAGAAGTGACTTGGGCCTTGAGCTCTTTGATTTCCTCTACATGGTTAGTATCAACACAAGTACTAGAGGAAGTATAAGCATCATTGTTAGAGCAACAAGGCAAGAAAAGTAATTCATCACAAGATGTACCAATGTTATGCATAGATGAATTACGAGGACTAGCACATGTCAATAAAGCATTTCTACTAGATGTAGTGCTAATGTCCACATGAGGCTCACTAGATGTTACCTTAGTAGTACAAGCCTCATGAGCTATCTTTAGCACATCATGGGATACTAGAAGATCACCATGAGAGCTCGAGAGCTTTTCATGACTTTCTTCCAATTTCCCATAATTGCTAGATAGAATCTCAAGTTGAGCCTTTAGCTCAACATTCTCCTTCAAAATGGATTCTTCACAAGAAATAGAGTTAGTAGCACAAGCATCATCATTAACAATAAGAGGAGAAGACAGTTTGGCAAGCTCTTTAGCATATGAAGCTTGAAGTTGAGCATGAGACTCGGTGAGTTCAATGAGCGAACTCTTAACGACCCTTGAGCCATTTTTGAGGTGCTCAAAGTCCTCAAGGAGTTTAGCATGCACAAATTCAAGCTTATCATTTTTAGTTCTAAAATCATTTGCCACCTCGAGAGCTCTATCATGGGATTCCTTTAATCTAGATAATTCTAGAGCAAAGGTCTCCTCAAGAGATTCCTTGGTGGTTTGTTCAAGTTCAAGAGCTTGAGATAGCTCCGCAATCTCATTAGCGTAATCACGCTCATGACCTTCCATTTTCTCAATGGTGGCCTCATGCTCCTCGAGATGAGATTCCAACTCCTCCATATATTTCTTGCCCTCAATGGCAATAGTCATAATTTCCATGAAGTTGGAACGAGCAATTTTATTCTTATGAAGAGCTTTAAAAATCATTTCTCCCTTAATTTTTAAGGAAGCAACATTATCATTCTCTTCATCATTATCCTCATCATCACTAGCATCAACATCATCATCAAGAGATATATTGGGGTTCAAAGGAGGAGATACCTTTGAAGCCTTAGCCATAAGGCAAAAAGCAATAGATGATGATGTAGGATCCCTTGAGGCCCCATTCAAGACCACATCTTGTTCCATGGAGTGTTGGGTTTCCTCTACATTGTTAGCACAATAACTCGAGGAAATAGATACATTTTTATCATGGCAACAAGATATAGCAAGCATATCATTATGAGTTATAGTCAAGCAATTTCTACATGATATGCAAGGACTATCAACACAAGCATGTGAAACATTTAGAGTGCTCGAAGTGTTGAAGTCCAAAGATGAATCATTGCAATAAGATAGTGATGAAGAATCATCAACAATAAGCCCACTATCATCATTGCAATGAACACCACTACTCACCATAACATTACCTTGTGGCAAACCACATGTAGGTGAAGTAGAAGAAGTTGAGAAGACAACACGGCCGGAGGTGGAGGGAGAACAATCATCCCTACAAATCTTGGACACACCATATTTATCTTGAAGCTTTGTCCACAACTCATGAGCATCCCGAAACGGCATGAGTTGAAATATAACTACATTGCTCAAAGCATCAAAAAGCACATTAGAAGCTTGAGCATTGAGATAAGAGTTTTTCTCATCCTCTATAGATAATCTTTGAGAATCCTTTGGAGGAGAAAAACCCATATCTACAATTCGCTCTAAACATGGGTCCATGACCCTAAAGAGATTAAGCATGCGAATTACCCAAACATCAAAATTTGTGCCATCAAAACTAAGAGTGTCAGAGAATCCTAATCCCCTAGTTGACATCCTTACTCTCTAGGCGGTTAAACCTAATAATGAGAGACGAGGCTCTGATACCAATTGAAAGATCGTGGATGTCGCCTAGAGGGGGGGGGTGAATAGGCGCTTTAAAATAATTACGGTTTAGGCTTGAACAAATGCGGAATAAACCTAGCGGTTAATTTGACAAGCACAAAACCTAAATTGACTAGGCTCACCTATGTGCACCAACAACTTATGCTAAGCAAGATAAACAACTAAGTGATAGCAAGATATATAACAAGAAACAATATGGCTATCACAAAGTAAAGTGCATAAGTAAAGGGCTCGGGTAAGAGATAACCGAGGCACGCGGAGACGACGATGTATCCCGAAGTTCACACCCTTGCGGATGCTAATCTCCGTTTGGAGCGGTGTGGAGGCACAATGCTCCCCAACAATGCCACTAGGGCCACCGTATTCTCCTCACGCCCTCGCACAATGCAAGGTGCCGTGATTCCACTAAGGGACCCTTGAGGGCGGTCACCGAACCCGTACAAATGGCAACCCTTGAGGGCGGTCACCGAACCCGTACACTTTGGCAACCCTTGGGGGCGGTCACCGGTACCCGTCAAATTGCTCGGGGTGATCTCCACAACCTAATTGGAGACCCCGACGCTTGCCCGGAGCTTCACCACAATGGAATGTGGCTCCGAGGCACCACCAAGCCGTCTAGGGCGCCAAGGCACCCAAGAGGAACAAGCTCAAGGGTGCTCAAACACCCAAGAGTAATAAGCTTCTCAACTACTAACTTCCACGTATCACCGTGGAGAACTCAAACCGATGCAACTAATGCAATGGCAAGGGCACACGGAGTGCCCAAGTCCTCCTCTCTCAAATCCCACCAAAGCAACAAAAGCTATGGAGGAAAATGAGAGGAAGAACGAAGAAGAACACGAAGAACTCCAAGAACTAGATCCAAGGGGTTCCCCTCACTTAGAGGAGAAAGTGATTGGTGGAAATGTGGATCTAGATCTCCTCTCTCTTTTCCCCCAAAAACTAGCAAGAAACCATGGAGGGATTGAGAGTTAGCAAAGCTCTAGAAGGTCAACAATGGGAGGAGAGAGAGCTGCAATGGATAAGAAAACCGTTGGGGAAGAAGACCCCTTTTATAGGGCCACCCCAAATCCAACCGTTACCCGTGCAGGACGCGCACAAGCGGTACTACCGCTCTTGCGAGCGGTACTACCGCTCGTGCGGTAGTAATTCAAAAACAGCAGGCAAACAACAAGGAACTGGAGCGGTAGTGCCGCACTAAGCGGTACTACCGTTCCGACCAAGCGGTACTACCGCTTAGGAAAACTGGGCAACAGAACAGAGCACGGCAGTGGCACGGTAGTAGGGGGCGGTAGTGCCGCACCAAGCGGTACTACCGCTCTACTACCGCTCAACTACCGCTTAGCGAAAAAATGATACCAGAAGAAATCACGGTAGTGCAACGGTAGTAGGGGCGGTAGTACCGTGTCAAGCGGTACTACCGCTCCACTACCGCTTTACTACCGCTTAACGAAAAAGAATGCCAGTAGAAATCACGGTAGTGCAACGGTAGTAGGGGCGGTAGTACCGTGTCAAGCGGTACTACCGTGGTCCCGAGCGGTACTACCGCATTGGTGACAGGAAAACTGCCCAGACAAACAATAAACCCTGAACTGCCATAACTTCTGCAAATGAGCTCCGAATTGAGCAAACTCAAGCTTGTTGGATAGAGGACGACAAATACTATCCAACAGCGACTGGTTATATTAAGAAGTGGCAGTAGAGAAAATACCAATGATATAGAGATGAGAAACCTCTATGAATGAAGAACCGGCATGAACTCCAACATCGAAAACATCATAGAAGATGCATATATGAACTCCGTTTTCGATGACCTCGAGCTTGTCATGAAGATGACCAAAAGCTCAAAGACTCACAAAGAGAAACACCAAACACAAACCAAGAAATATGATGCAAGGATGCAA
Organism: Elymus sibiricus; assembly: GCA_039707655.1. NCBI lineage: Eukaryota > Viridiplantae > Streptophyta > Magnoliopsida > Poales > Poaceae > Elymus > Elymus sibiricus. Next base: position 246,627,435 of record CM077675.1, read on the forward strand.
TGGTTTGAGCTCTCTACGAAGATATGATAAAGCTACTCACTTGAGAGCCCCCCTTGATAGTACGGCTATCGATCCTATAACCCGGTCTCCCAACTACTACCATGAGACCGGTAAAATAGAAAACCTATCAAGGGCAAACCTTTGCCTTGCGCATAGTCCACTTGAGCTGGATGATGACGATCTTGACCTCCTCAAGTTGGACCACCTTTCTTGATTGCGCCGGCTCGATGAAGACTAGTTGATTGCTCCCCCATACTCCACTATGGGTGAGCCACTCTTCGGCACATCTTCACAAGTCCATTGTCACCACAATGGACAGCAAGCTTCAAGCATGTGATCTCTTCGTGATGCTCCACTTGAACTTGCACAACGCAATCTTGATGACGATCACCACTTGATGTCATCCTCCATGGGTTGTGTGATATCTTCCTTTTGATGCACGCCCATGGAAACAAACCTAACCCCACAAAGAACTCTTGCATAGAACATGGGTTAGTACACAAAGCGTAATGGACAATGCTTACCATACCGTGAGATCACTTGATCCCACTCGGTACATCTTCTACGCTTTGTGTGTTGATCAACTTGAATCACTCTTCATATTTAGTCTTGATCAACCTGACCAATCTTTGGATAAATCCTTGAATAGCACCTTGGTCATCACATATTCTTCTTCAAATCACCTTGAGACCAACAAATGGTCTACAAGTCAAGCCTATGGACAAACCCTTCAAATATAACTCAAGGCAACCATTAGTCCATAGAGATTGTCATCAATTACCAAAACCAAACATGGGGGCAGCACATGTTCTAACACCCCTTCCACTCCCAATCGACCCCCTGAACCACCCAAGTGACCGCCCGGAGCACCAGTGCTCGGGATCGACCGAGGCACCACCGCGTCGGGGCTTCGTCGATCTCGGGCTACTGGCCCGCTCCGGCCTTCCTTCCTTCTCCATTGAGACCACAGAGAGCCCATGCCTCGTTCCCCCTTCCTCCCCGATCATTTCGCGGTCAGGAACGTCATCGGCGACCTCCTCCCGAAGCGGCTCGGCCGCGTTTCCTCGTTGCCAGCGATCATGTGCAACTCCGGCCTCCCCTCCACCTCCAGAGGAACGGCGGCTCGACGCTGGGTCCATTCCTGCCCTCTTCTCCCCTCGCCGTGCCCGCCTTCGCCGTCGGTGAGCGCCGCCTCCTCCCTGACGAGAGGAAGGAGATGACAGGTGGCCCCCACCTGTCATCCTCTTCTCTCTCTCTCTCTCTCTCTCCCTCTCTATGAGACTGGCGCCAGGGGCCCGCCTGTCGGGTTTGAACCCAGACGGCGCGCGCGCCCCGGCTCGCCCAGGCCTGGCTCTGCTTCAGGCCGGCCCAACTGGGTCTGTTTTGGCCCAGTTGACTCTGAGGCCCTTTTCTTTTTCTTTTTCTTCTAGTTTTCCAAATATTCCTCTGAGAAAAATAAAATTTCAATGCCAATAATTTTTCCACCATAATTCCTGTAATAATCTATAGTATTTTACAATGCCATTTGTGAAAATTATTGAAAACCTTTTCTGTACTGTTTTATTGTAAAACCTCCATTAGGCATATTTGGCCTCTGTTATAAATAGTTTTGAAAACCTTTTTCATACCAAAACCTTAGAAAAATATTTGTAGAATAGTTTGTAGTATTTATCAGAGTAGGGCAACATTTTTAAAGTGGCTTTTGTGCTCTGTTTTTGTGTGATGCTTATTTTTGCCGTTTATTCCGCGACGATAGATTGCGTTGTTGACGAAGGGATTGGACACGAAGACTTTGAAGACCCCGAAGACTTTGTTGAGCCAGGCAAGCAGCCCTTTGACCATGATAAGAAACCATTTTTATTGCATGTCATATAGCACTTTGATTTGATATGTTGATCATGATGTTGTGGTAACCACTTCGGTGGGGTGCCTCTGATAACTTTGTCATTGATACTTGCATCGTGCATGACCCTACCTCCTTATGAGGGTTGTGCGGGTGGGAGTAGATAGGTTGCTAGTAGATGCTACGCAAGTGGGTTCAGGAATATGCATGGTGATGGAAACAAAAAAATGATTTCAAAGACTTTTTCGAAAACCCCATCGGGTGCCACTAATGCCCGAGGGAGATGATGATGAGCTAGGTAGCCACTTGATAAAGAAGTGGTGTACCGAAGAAAGTTGTGTGTGTGTTTTCAAAAACGGAGAGTTTTAAGATTTGCTGACCGTCCCAACCTTACATGTACGACCACGATACCCCTTATGGGACGGGGCTTTGTTGATTACCTTGGTGGGTACTAGCATGGAGCCCGCATTACTAGTGGCGGGAGTGGCGTGGTCACTCTCGATACGGGGTCGTGCCTGATAGGGCGACCATGCGCTATCTTTACAGGCACCGGGCACACCGTTGTGTTCCTTCATGGATGGTACTGTGTAGAGCAAGGCTCGTGTTTGTACATCATGAAGACACGGACCAACGAGTGGACTCTTTGTTTAGTATCGCTAGGGGAAAGGCATTGTTCGGGTGCTTACCTCGGGTATGTAATATACCGCGAGTCGTGGATGACACGGAAGTTCCCCGAGTCTTGTGGGTAAAGCGTGCAACCTCTGTAGAGTGTAAAACTATTCGAATAGCCGTGCCCACGGTCATGGACAGTTGGAGGTCCTGCTTAAACTGCGTTCGATGTTTTCATAAACTTGGTGTGGGAGCGTGTGTGGATGATACAGAGATGGTACTTGAGCTAAGTCCGATGACTTAGCATGATGATGAACATGAGATGTTCAACCTCTGCTTATGATGGTAACTGAGATTTGTTCACATGAATACCTGTCAGCAGTTGATGCATGTCTTCTTAAGGTTACTTGATCATATCATTGCACTTAAAATCAGCTTTCTGCAAAACTTACCTATTTAGTGCTATATCATGCATTGTTATACCTTGTTCCACAACTTGGGTTGCTTGCGAGTACATTCAAAGTACTCATTGGCTTGCCACTGGTTATTTAATTGGCCAGGCATGGAAGAACAGGAATACGGTGAAGAGTTCGTTGGTGACGAACAGGCGAACTAGGACGCTTCCCAGTCAGAATGCCTGTAGGTTTAAGGCAGATGGCATGGGTTCACGCTTTCGATCAAGATTTCCGCTGCTTGTTGTGTTTAAGTGTTTGGCCCTTGCGGCCCTATCTATGTAAGACTAGACCTTCATGGTCTTTATTTGTGTAAGACGCTAAATGTGGATGTAAGACTCTTGTTATTCAGTTTTTGTGTGTTCAGTGAGCATTGATCTCTGGGATCACTGTACACTTGCATTCGGTGATCACGACTTATGAGTCGGGGTCCCCACAGAGCTGGTATCAGAGCCATCCTGACTGTAGGAAGCCCTTAGTTAGCATGGACGTTAGTTAGGATAAAACCTTTTCCAAAACTGTGCCTAGTTGCTAGGTGCAACAAATTCTATACCTCTCTTCTCTTCTAGTCTATTTCAAACTCTTGCTGACTCTCCTCCTTTCAAAACCTTGTAGATGGCCGTTGTACCCGAAGCCCTCCTAGCATCCGGCTTTTCCCTACTCCTTGGGGATAGCCTGGAGAAGTGCCAGTTTCGCCAACCACCCGTCCTCCTCTACCACGAGCACTGGGTCAATGCCATCACGAAGGAGTATCACGTTGAAGTGTTCGTGAAGGCAAACGACTCCCCGACCAGTTGGTTCTTTGAAGGACCACAGATGGAGACCCTAGCACTCGCAGTCGAGACAGCTGCACGGAAGGCACTCATCCACCTTCGAGGCATCATTCCAGAGATGGCCGACGAGCCCGATACTCATTACCTACCCATCAGAAAGGACGACATCAGTGAAAGTCAGACACTGGTTCCATCCAAGGAGGATGGCGTGCCCCTCGGATTTCAGACCTACTTCAGCCTCTCCGCCGATAGTCTGGTTCACAACCTGATTAAGGAGTCCGTGAAGCTCCGCCAGGAATCTCACCACATTCGAGAACTACTCCGCCAAACCACTGACCTCTTGAACCAAGGCCAAGTAGCAACCTCTGGATTTTCATCACATGTTTCGGGCATGGCAAACATAGGCATCATGCCAGAAGGAGTCCCAGCAAGCGGCTAAGTCTTCCTTCCTCTTGGGCAGGAAGCAGAGCACTCCACCACCTGAGTCCGAGGACCCCTAGGGTAGGATCAGTCATGTACCCCTCATGCGAAGTCGAGTCCGTGTAATGGTTCCTATGAAACCAGGTGTGCTTGTTGTTTGCTTTTGTTGTTTGTGCTGCGACGCAAGTCGCGCTTTTGCCTTAGGCAACGTGTAAGCGACTCCATCATTTATCTTATCTTAATATATGTGTTGGTCTTTCGACCTTTGTGTTACCACACTTGCACAATACCAACCCCCTTAGGTGCGCTTTCTCCAGTATTGCCTCTCCTCTCGTCTAACCCGGTTGTTTGACTTGGCTGCTCCAAACAGGATGGTGACTGCAACCCGCACCAGCATCTTCACCAACCCTGAAGCCGGCAACTCCAGCCAGCAGCAGGGGGCTGGTGGGTCTGCTCAGGCTGAAGGACACCAGGAGCAGCCACAAGGCGACATTCCCCCACCACCACCTCCACCGGAGAACATGACCATAGCTAAGTTTCTCCAAGTTCTCCGGGAGGAACGCCAAGCCAACACTGCTGCTATTCAGCAGATGGCTCAAGTCCTTGTGAACAACCAGCAGCAAGGCAGGAACGGCAATGGTCGCTCCACTCTGTCTGAGTTCATGAGGAATTCGCCCCCAACCTTCACCGAGACTGCTGAACCCTTGGATGCTGACGACTGGATCCGCACCATCGAGGCCCTCCTTGCACTGGTCAATTGCAATGAGGATCGTGAGAAGGTGCTTTATGCCTCTCACTGCCTCGGAGGTACCGCCAGGGCTTGGTGGGATGGATTCAAGGTCATGCAAGGTGATCGTGTGATCACCTGGGATAACTTCAAGGAAGGATTCCGCACCGCCCACATTCCTTCTGGGATCATGGCTATCAAGAAGAGAGAATTCCGAGCGCTGAAGCAAGGAAGTGCTCTATCAAGGAGTACCTGCAGAAGTTCAACCTGCTGTCAAGGTATGCACCTGAAGATGTCAACACGGAGGCTGCTAAGATGGAACGCTTCATGGAAGGACTTCAGCAGACCCTGCAGTATCAGCTCATTATCTGCGACTGTCGGACCTTCTTCGACCGGGTGAACAAGGCCCTCATGCTGGAAGACAAGCGTCGTGCCATAGACGACACTCGCAAGCGCAAGATGATTAGCAAGGGTAGTTCCAGCAACCAAAAGCCTCGCCCTTGGCAGGCAGCCCCAGCCAAGCCAACCTATCAGCCGCAGCAGGCTAGACCTCATGCACCTCGTCCGAGCTACCAGCCTCAGCAGTATGCTAATCCCAGGCCAGCCTACAACAACCCCAATAACAACAACGGCGGCAGGAACAACAACAACAACAACTATGGTCAAGTCACTTGCTTTGGGTGTGGTCAACCTGGACACATCTCTAAGCAGTGCCCCAACAAGAAGCCAGATGCACCGCGCCCCAATGCGCCCAACCAAGGTCAAGGTCGTGGAGCACCACCAAGGAACCCAGCTCCCCGCAACCAGCCCAACAATGGCAAGGGTCGTGTGAATCACGTCACCGCTGAGGAAGCCCAGGAAGACCCGGACGTCATACTGGGTACGTTCCTCGTCAACTCAACCCTAGCAACAGTACTGTTTGATTGTGGAGCTTCGCATTCTTTTGTCACCCAAAAGTTTGCACTAGAGAGTGGCATGAAGCCTACACCCCTGGGTAGTCATATGCTGATACAAATCCCGGGTTCGGTTATGAAGTCCAAGATAGGATGTAAAGGAGTTGAGATTATCATCAACGGGGTAGACTTCCTAGCAGACCTTATAGTTCTGGATTCACCAGGCTTGGACGTCATCCTTGGCATGAATTGGTTGACCAAGAACCAAGGCTACTTGGACTGTGCCAAGAGGACCGTTACCATAACCAATAGCCAAGGGGTGGAAGTCAAGTATGTCCCCAGCTGTGCCTCCACTCAAGCCCCTCGGGTTAATTGTCTGACGGGAATTGAGTTGGATCAAGTGTCAGTAGTATGCGAATACCCCGATGTTTTTCCTGATGAGCTGCCCAGAATGCCCCCTGACTGCGACATTGAGTTCATCATTGAGCTAATGCCCGGAGCAGGGCCCATCTATAAGAAGCCCTATAGAATGGGATCCGAAGAGTTGGCTGAATTGAAGAAGCAACTGGCAGAGCAGCTCAGAAAAGGATTCATTCGCCCTAGTGCCTCTCCTTGGAGATCACCTGTTCTATTTGTGTCAAAGAGGGACGGGACTATCCGACTCTGTGTCGATTACCGTTCTCTCAATGAGGTCACAATAAAGAACAAGTACCCACTCCCCAAGATTGAAGACATGTTCGATCAGCTGAATGGAGCTAAGGTGTTTTCCAAGATCGATCTCAGGTTTGGGTACTACCAGTTGAAGATCAGGCCCCAAGACATTCCGAAGACGGCGTTTGTAACCCGGTATGGCCTGTATGAATACACGGTCATGTCATTTGGGTTGACCAATGCCCCTGCCTACTTCATGTACCTCATGAACAAGGTCTTCATGGAATACTTGGACAAGTTTGTTGTCGTCTTCATTGATGACATACTCGTCTTCTCCAAATCTGAAGAAGAGCATGAGCAACACTTGAGATTGGTCCTAGACAAGCTTCGAGAGCACCAGCTTTATGCCAAATTCAGCAAGTGTGAATTCTGGCTGCATGAAGTTGGATTCTTGGGTCATGTGTTGACTGCAGAAGGATTGTCAGTGGATCCTGCCAAGATTGAAGCCGTGACTGAATGGAAATCCCCAACCAATGTGAAGGAAGTCAGAAGCTTCCTCGGACTCGCGGGATATTACCGCAAGTTCGTTGAAGGATTTTCGAGCATTGCCCGACCCATGACTCAGCTTTTGAAGAAGGACAAGAAGTTCGAATGGACGGAGAAGTGTGAAGAAAGCTTCCAAGAGCTCAAGAAGAGATTGACCACAGCCCCAGTTTTGGCCACCCCCGATATTCACAAGGAGTTTGTGATATATTGTGATGCGTCGAGAACCGGGCTTGGAGGTGTTCTGATGCAAGAAGGCAGAGTCGTAGCATATCTGTCCAGACAGCTACGTCCTCATGAAGAGAACTACGCTACTCATGATCTTGAGTTGGCAGCCGTAGTTCATGCCTTGAAGACATGGCGACATTACCTTCTGGGGAAGCGATGTGAGATATACACAGACCACAAGAGTTTGAAGTATATTTTCACCCAAAGGGAATTGAACATGAGGTAGCGAAGATGGTTGGAGTTGATCAAGGATTATGACCTCAGTGTTCAGTACCACCCTGGAAAGGCTAACGTGGTAGCTGATGCCTTAAGTAGGAAGGCTTGTTCCTTGAATGCTATGATTAAGGAAAGGCTACCCGCCTTGTATGAAGAGCTTGAAAGCTTCGGCTTGGAACTAGTTGCACCTGGGTTCCTAGCCAACCTTGAAGCAAAGCCCACCTTGATGGATGATATTAAGGAAGCTCAGAAGGGACACGAGAGCATTGAAGGCATCAAGAGGAAGATCAAGGCAGGCAAGGCCCCAGGATTCTCAGTGGATGAACAAGGAGTTGTATGGTTCGGGAATCGCATCTGCGTACCCAACAAGGAAGAGCTCAAGAACTTGATCTTGCAAGAAGCTCATGACACTCCGTATTCCATCCATCCTGGAGGAACCAAGATGTACCAAGACCTCAAGGCAAGATTCTGGTGGCATGGCATGAAACGGGAGATAGGCACCTTTGTTGCTAAGTGTGACATATGCCAGAGAGTCAAAGCTGAGCATCAGCGACCCGCTGGACTGTTGCAACCTCTCAAAGTGCCCGGATGGAAGTGGGACAAAGTCGGGATGGACTTCATCACCGGATTACCAAGGTCGAGCAAGGGACATGATTCTATCTGGGTCATTGTCAATCACCTGACCAAGGTAGCCCATTTCATTCCCGTCAAGACCACCTATGATGGTAACAAGCTAGCCAGCCTTTACATCGAGCGTATAGTGAGCCTCCATGGAGTTCCAAAGGAGATTGTGTCAGACCGAGGAACTTAGTTTACCTCAAGGTTCTGGAAGAAGTTTCAAGAAGCGATGGGAACCAAGCTCTCCTTCAGCACTGCTTTTCACCCCCAGACCGGTGGACAGACAGAACGAGTAAACCAGATACTCGAAGATATGCTCTGTGCCTGTGTTTTGGCATATGGAGCCAAGTGGGAAGATTGCCTACCATTTGCCGAGTTCTCCTACAACAACAGCTATCAGTCGAGTCTTCAGATGGCACCATTTGAGGTGTTGTATGGACGCAAGTGCCATACTCCCCTCAACTGGTCGGAAACCGGAGAAGGACTAGTCTTTGGGCCAGACATCCTCCGCGAAGCAGAAGAGCAAGTTCAGCTTGTCTGAGAACGTCTAGAGACCGCCAAGTCAAGACAGAAGAGTAACGCCGACTCTCACCGCCGAGAAGTGAACTTCTGTGTCGGTGACCATGTCTACCTCCGAGTCACGCCCCTCAAGGGAACCAAGCATTTCCACGTCAAGGGAAAGCTGGCACCAAGATACATCGGCCCCTTCAAGATCACCGCTACACGAGGAGAAGTTGCCTACCAGCTAGAGCTACCTTCCGAGCTATCCGATGTGCACAACGTGTTCCACGTATCACAACTCCGGAAGTGTCTTCAAGTTCCCAACCGCCCCAACCTCTACAAGGACATCGACCATCAAGCCATCGACCTTCAGCCAGACCTCACTTATCGTGAGAGGCATGTTCGCATTCTGGATGAAGCGGAGAGTTGCACCCGAAGCCGCACCATCAAGTACTTCAAGGTCCAATGGAGCAACCACACTGAAACAGAAGCAACCTGGGAGCGTGAAGACTATCTTAGATCTGAGTTCCCTTATCTTTTTAACGCTTAGCCTAGGAATCTCGGGGACGAGATTCTTGTAAGGGGGGTAGGTCTGTCACACCCTGTGTTGTATCACTTTGCTATGATTGGATTTACAAAATTTGGAACCAATTAAAACTTTTTGAGTGCATGCTTGTTTGAATTGTTGCTTGCTTGCTTGTTTGGTTGTTTGTGTATGGCACTCCTAGGTTCTACTCCTCTCCATATTCATCTTCCTTAATCCAAACTTCTTGCCCAATGATCATGCCATGTGGATAGTACCCAAAACTATTTTTATCAAAATTTATTTTGACAAAAAGAATTTATTCAAATTAGGTTTTCAAAAACCCCTGAGTTGAGGTTTGCACTGCAAGTCCTCAAATTGGGTGGATCCTTTTTCCCCAGAAGCTTTATTTGAAACCTACTATATATATGACTTCCCAAAACCACCAAATATTAATTTTAAAGATTATTTTCCTATTTTATTTAAAGGCTTTTTCTTAAGGCCAGAAATGGTTTTTCATAGGGAAAAATTATTTAAATGCTTCAAAAATATTTGAGAAAATTTAGGGAAACTCAGTGGACATATATTTTCCATATATATGAGTTTCAACACATGGTCATGTTCAAAGTAATGGGCAAAACCCCTCAAAACCCTTTCTGCTTAAACCAAGCTTTTGAAATATTTCTATAAGAAATATTCTCAATAAATTCCAAGAAAATTCCAGCAAGTCACAAATGTCAAATGTGATGATCTTGTAAAGTTTCATCTCAATCCCAATTGATTTGCTTCATCAAAATATTCCAAAACCCTCTCTGCCCAGATTCAAATTTGAACAACTTTACATTGTGAAGTTTGTCCTATTGACCTCAAACTTTGTGGGCATGTTCTAAACCACAAATAATGATGCCACACCAAGTGGTGGATTTGTGGGAAGTGAAATGCATGCCTAGATCTACAGAAATCTGATTCTGTTGATTTCTAGGGTTTCACAAAGTTACATTGTGAAATTTCTTCAATCAAGCTCAAACTTGGTGCTCAACCCTATTTCCAACCACCATTTGACCCTGTTAAAACTCATGGCAAGCAAACTCCATTTGCTTAGCCAAACCATCATCAAACACTTTTTGCCCAGGTGGTAAAAACCCTGTTTGACCCCCTTCTGCTATTCTCCATCACTTAAATTTTTTACCACAACCTTGTAGTATTGCATTGCACCTCCAGTATCTTTCTCAGGCCAAGACTCAATGGTTAAGTGGGGTAAAACCCACATTTACCTCTCTGGACGGCAAGAATCTGCTTCTCTCTCTCCTTCCCTCTTATTCTATCAGCTCTCCAGGGCATCCTATGCCATTTTCCCTTTGTCTAAAACCCCCTGGACCCACTAGACATGTTTGGCCGCGCCTAGTATGCCGTTGGCATGCCATGGCATGCCAAACGGGCGCTCCAGAGCATGCTACAGTGCCCAACCGCACTGTAGCCGCCGCCCACTGCATGGCCCCGACCGCCTCGGGCCTCCCCCTCTCGCCACTTGGCTCCCTTGACGTCCGGGACACGGCACCCTGTCGGCCCCCTCCTCTCTCCCCCTCCTTCTCCCTCCTCCCGCGCGTGCCAAGCGCCGCCCGGCTCGGCCAGTGAGCAGGCTCACACGCGCGCGCTCCTCTCTCTCTCTCTCTTGCTCCCGCTCGTCGTAGACCAGCCCCAGGAACACCCCAGGGCAAGCCCTGTGTGCTCCCTCCCCCTCCAGCGACCAGCCCGACCTCGCCGGCGCATGGGTCCTCGGTGGACGCACGCCCCGGCTATAAAAGGGTCCCCCGAGCCCCCCTCTCTCCTCCTCTGGCCCCCTTCCACTCCCAATCGACCCCCTGAACCACCCAAGTGACCGCCCGGAGCACCAGTGCTCGGGATCGACCGAGGCACCGCCGCGCGGGGCTTCGTCGATCTCGGGATACCGGCCCGCTCCGGCCTTCCTTCCTTCTCCATTGAGACCACAGAGAGCCCCTGCCTCGTTCCCCCTTCCTCCCCGATCGTTTTGCGGTCGGGAACGTCATCGGCGACCTCCTCCCGAAGCGGCTCCGCCGCGTTTCCTCGTCGCCGGCGATCCTGTGCAACTCCGGCCTCCCCTCCACCTCCAGAGGAACGGCGGCTCGACGCTGGGTCCGTTCCTGCCCTCTTCTCCCCTCGCCGTGCCCGCCTTCGCCGTCGGTGAGCGCCGCCTCCTTCCTGTCGAGAGGAAGGAGATGACAGGTGGCCCCCACCTGTCATCCTCTTCTATCTCTCTCTCCCTCTCTGTGAGACTAGCGCCAGGGGCCCGCCTGTCGGGTTTGAACCCAGACGGCGCGCGCGCCCCGGCTCTCCCAGGCCTGGCTCTGCTTCAGGCCGGCCCAACTGGGTCTGTTTTGGCCCAGTTGACTCTGAGGCCCTTTTCTTTTGCTTTTTCTTAAAGTTTTCCAAATATTCCTCTGAGAAAAATAAAATTTCAATGCCAATAATTTTTCCACCATAATTCATGTAATAATCCATAGTATTTTACAGTGCCATTTGTGAAAATTATTGAAAACCTTTTCTGTACTGTTTTATTTTAAAACCTCCATTGGGCATATTTGGCCTCTGTTATAAATAGTTTTGAAAACCTTTTTCATACCAAAACCTTAGAAAAATATTTGTAGAATAGTTTGTAGTATTTATCAGAGTAGGGCAACATTTTTAAAGTGGCTTTTGTGCTCTGTTTTTGTGTGATGCTTATTTTTGCCCGTTTATTCCGCGACGATAGATTGCGTTGTTGACGAAGGGATTGGACACGAAGACTTTGAAGACCCCGAAGACTTTGTTGAGCCAGGCAAGCAGCCCTTTGACCATGATAAGAAACCATTTTTATTGCATGTCATATAGCACTTTGATTTGATATGTTGATCATGATGTTGTGGTAACCACTTCGGTGGGTTGCCTCCGATAACTTTGTCATTGATACTTGCATCGTGCATGACCCTACCTCCTTATAAGGGTTGTGCGGGTGGGAGTAGATAGGTTGCTAGTAGATGCTACGCAAGTGGGTTCGGGAATATGCATGGTGATGGAAACAAAAAAATGATTTCAAAGACTTTTTCGAAAACCCCATCGGGTGCCACTAATGCCCGAGGGAGATGATGATGAGCTCGGTAGCCACTTGATAAAGAAGTGGTGTACCGGAGCAAGTTGTGTGTGTGTTTTCGAAAACGGAGAGTTTTAAGATTTGCTGACCGTCCCAACCTTACATGTACGACCACGATACCCCTTATGGGACGGGGCTTTGTTGATTACCTTGGTGGGTACTAGCATGGAGCCCGCATTACTAGTGGCGGGAGTGGCGTGGCCACTCTCGATACGGGGTCGTGCCTGATAGGGCGACCATGCGCTGTCTTTACAGGCACCGGGCACATCGTTGTGTTCCTTCATGGATGGTACTGTGTAGAGCAAGGCTCGTGTTTGTACATCATGAAGACACGGACCAACGAGTGGACTCTTTGTTTAGTATCGCTAGGGGAAAGGCATTGTTCGGGTGCTTACCTCGGGTATGTAATATACCGCGAGTCGTGGATGACACGGAAGTTCCCCGAGTCTTGTGGGTAAAGCGTGCAACCTCTGCAGAGTGTAAAACTATTCGAATAGCCGTGTCCACGGTCATGGACGGTTGGAAGTCCTGCTTAAACTGCGTCCGATGTTTTCATAAACTTGGTGTGGGAGCGTGTGTGGATGATACAGAGATGGTACTTGAGCTAAGTCCGATGACTTAGCATGATGATGAACATGAGATGTTCAACCTCTGCTTATGATGGTAACTGAGATTTGTTCACATGAATACCTGTCAGCAGTTGATGCATGTCTTCTTAAGGTTACTTGATCATATCATTGCACTTAAAATCAGCTTTCTGCAAAACTTACCTATTTAGTGCTATATCACGCATTGTTATACCTTGTTCCACAACTTGGGTTGCTTGCGAGTACATTCAAAGTACTCATTGGCTTGCCACTGGTTATTTAATTGGCCAGGCATGGAAGAACAGGAATACGGTGAAGAGTTCGTTGGTGACGAACATGCGAACTAGGACGCTTCCCAGTCAGAATGCCTGTAGGTTTAAGGCAGATGGCATGGGTTCACGCTTTCGATCAAGATTTCCGCTGCTTGTTGTGTTTAAGTGTTAGGCCCTTGCGGCCCTATCTATGTAAGACTACACCTTCATGGTCTTTATTTGTGTAAGACGCTAAATGTGGATGTAAGACTCTTGTTATTCGGCTTCTGTGTGTTCAGTGAGCATTGATCTCTGGGATCACTGTACACATGCATTCGGTGATCACGACTTATGAGTCGGGGTCCCCACAGAGGAGTGAGTGGCGCGGCGGCGGCGGCCCGGATCGAGGAAAGGAGCTAGGGTTCCTGTTTTGGCAGCTGACGAGGGACGAAGGGAGAGAGATGGACACGACCCAGCGTAGGAGTCAGCCTCGCACGATGAAATTGACAGGGCAGGCCAACCACTCCCTCCAACCCCGGACGGGATGCGGCAAGACGCCCACGCATCGCACACACTGCGATCGACAAATGGAACCAGCGGTTGCACGGGACCACATGTCATGGCACCAGTGAAACAGCAGCTAAAGCGTGCACCACACGGACTAGTAAGCTTGCACGTGCAATGCACGTAATTACTTCATAATTGTTTACCACTTTATGGTAAAAGTCTCGTTGTCATGTGTCAAAATATATCAATTTTTGTATCGCCACTCATGTGTCAAGTTGGAACATTTTCATGTTATCACAAGCCTCTTTCAAATATCTAAGTTTCTTCAACCACAGGTCCTTCAATGGGTCTAGCCATGCTTGGCATCACATGACATATAGCACCGCCTGTGTATGTCGTGACAGATAGCACCGTCTATGTATGTCGACTTTCCTGCATGACACATGCCTAGGTGAAGCCCTCCCATTGCCCACTCCCCATGTTATCTCTTTCCTGCAGAGATCTTGTACACACGTTTCTCTCTCCCTCATTCCACTCCTTGGTTCACATTTCCTTCCCAAGTCTCGCCAATTTTGCCATCCAATGGCTGTCGGGGCGGCTGAACCAGTCATCACCCGGCCGATGCCTATCGCGCGCCATGCACAAATTAGCCACCAACAATCCATTATAGTATCAATAACACTTTTTCAATGTAAGCACACTCCATAAATCTCATTGATTCTCGGATTTCTCATTACAAATATATCATAAATCAAACATAGATTACTTGACATCCATTGATATTACAAAAAGGGGGAAGTAGAAAGGAACCACAAATAAGAACTACACAACCAGAGATACAATCATCAAATATATCACAAATAAAAAACACCTGCAAGGTTGCCAAATTTTAGAACATAGGAAACACCTAGAAATTACTTGTTGATGCTCACCCCCGGTTGTTTCCATCATGTGCATCTTGCAACCGCGTTGTAAACAGATTATTCTTGTCATCTTCTCTCAAGTTCGATGCCCTTGCAGGTACTGCAACAATACAAGGATATGCATTGTCTATTGTTATTTCCTCTCTTGAAAAATTGTTGCCACTAACAAGATTTCCTCAAGTCCTTACAGCTGGTATATCATGCAAACTAATCGTAATGTTCCCTGTCAAGATTTAAACAGGGCTAAAAAATTACAAACTAAACAATTATCATGTGTAGTCCGTGATGATAACTATTGAATATGAATTTTTGACCTGGTGAAAAGACTTCTTCACTGCACATCATTATTTATAAAAAGAGGACAGAGAGCCGATTAAATGAGATGTTAGTTCGTCATGACATTCATATACTACCATATACCAATGCAGTGTATGTGCGACGAAAGCATAATAACAAGAGAATACAGTGTTCTATTCTCACTTACATAGTTAACATCAATTTACAAAACATACCTTATGTAATTGTCACGGTGCTTCAAACAAGATGTGAAAAAACGAACTAAAAATGAAATGTACACAGAACATAACTATTTTAAAAAGACGCAAGCTTCTCCTTGTCATTTGGCATGAACAACCGCTGTGTAAAGTTACATCAGAAGAGTATAAAACACGTATGTTAGAGAAGGGGACAAACTAATATCTTGCAATGGACGAAAGTACGTAGTTTCATTTGGCATTCAGTAATTAATCAACACAAATCACCATGAATCAAAGGTCTGGCTCTAGCATATATGCTTTACTTGGTGCATTTGAAAGTAAACCCTCATATCAACCTATCTAAATACCTGAAGGTTTACAACTTGGCAGTTCAGGAGCCCAATGACCACACCAATGCCTCAGTTCTTCTTAATATGAATTATTTCTGAAAATTGAATCCAAAAATTCTGTTAAGTGAATTGGGCATAGTCAACTGGGAATAAGAACATAAACTAACACAATCCAACTATATTGACAAAATTGATACGCCTCTAAACAACACATTTCAGAAGAGAACATAAAGAAGGAGATGAATGCTCACTTGTACACACTCTAACATTTATTAGTAGACGTTTTGATTCAATTCCTAGTGAGAAATGTCAAATTGTTAGACAATGTCACAACTTCGTGAAAATCATTCTGACTACATCTACAAGCTATAGTTCCCCATATAAGCTTAGGCTAGCGACTTTGGAAATACATCAAATTTAAAAGCTATAGTTCCGAATACGATGTATAATATGATGCCAATTGCCTGTCTCAGTCATGTCACCGCAACCTTCACGTCCTGCACCAGCCTCTCCCCCATGGCGCCGCCATAGAAAGCTGGCACCCCCTCCTTCGCCATGGCCTCACAATAGCAACACACGCACGTGGTGCGCATTGGGACAACTAAAACTTGCGCACAACAGCAGATGTTGGCCAATGGATCGCAGCTAGTTGACAAAAAAAAAAGAGGGGGAAATGCAAGTATGGACCGGCAAGAATTCAAAGAGATTTGTTGGTCCTGTCCGTGACCCTGCTCCTGCTGCTGTCAAGGAAAAATTCAGAGAAAATGAGCACAAAAGGCCCGTGGCTGATGCTTGTGCACCAAGCACTCAACCAGCTGACAGCCCATATCTACCACACGCGAACCCCGACCGCTGGCCCCGCTGGCCCTTGACCTCCTGCCGTCGCACGCCCTCCGGCCACCGACCCATGCTCCCTCAGCCCACCGAGACACGCACACCCCACAGCGACCGTCGCGCCTCGCTATGCCTACGCCTCCAGGGGAGAGATGTGAAACACCATAGATGGGAGGGGTGCGGTGGGAGGGAGATGAGGCGGTGGCGGGGGTGTCGGGAGGACCGACCTGTGGGTAAATTGAGGTGAAATACCTTCTGAGGATAACCACTAATTCCTCCATGGACACCACCTTCGTGCACTCTTTGACCTTCACATACACCTGACAAAGCACACAAAAGCCATGGCAAATCAATCAATGAAGCAGGACAGGGGGAGAGAACCACGTGGAATGGGGAGAGAGAGGGAGGGTGGAGGGGTTGTACGGTGTTCTTGATGGATTCAGTGGCGAGGATGGTGGAGTTGGGCCATGGATGGTCGAAGCGTTCGGCCATGGATGGGGATCCGATCTGTGCTGGGATCCCCGCAATTGCGTTGGCTAGCGCCAGATTGCTGTAGAGGTCGCCAGCGCGCAGGAGATGCCCACCTGGCACAAACACGACGCTTAGGCTGGGGACGATGAGCAAGTCAACCTCCTCATCCATGAGCACAGCCACCCCGTCGTCCGCTCGGCCACCATCTGTACGCATCTGGTGTGTGGGGCGATGGTTCCAGCGGTGGGCGTGGGTGGTTATTTTCCCCTATGCGGTGGAGTATGGTCAGTCAAGGTAAATTATTAAGTGCACCCAGAAAAAAAGTTAGGCTAAGGATAGCTGTTAGATTAGTTTAGTGGGCCTAATCGTACGATGATAATGAGTCTGTGTACATTTCATGGGGTGCGTTTAGAGAAAATCATGTTTGCTCTTTTATAAGTAGTATAGATGCGCATGCGCCTGCCCATACCGTGTATCCCACGGAGCCAATCCCCGCGTCGCACAACCGCTCGCGCCCAACCCATTGCACGAGGAGTCCCAGCTAGCGCATCCGATGAACGGGACCAACAACAGAACTGGCCCGCCCGTCATCGCGAGGAGGCGGTGCTCATGCATCGGCCAACCTTTTCGCAGCCCCCTGATGCACGCACGCCACAGTCAGAGGACGCGGTCAGCGCGGAACGACGCAACATGCAGCCCATCCCATGAGGATCCAGCCGACGAGCGGGGCCAGCACTAGCACCGGCCCACTTGTCATGTGAGAAGCGCATGCAAACCTGGTGCGTTTGCATCTGCCAACCCTTCCGCGTCCCATCACGCACGCCCGACGCGGTCAGCGCTGGGCGATCCACGCGACGTGCGACGAAGTGCTCACCCGAGATTTTTGAACCCAGCCAATCAAAGAACATGTTGAGCCCACCAGTCATCGGCTTTCATGCACGACAGTTGAGTCAAAACAACCAGTAAAAATCCAACGGTGGCCACAAGCATGTTGACCTGACTAAAGCCAATCGGACGAACATGAATGGCACGAAATCGGGGAAGCCTCAGGTGAGCGGGTCGGCCAGCCACCTTATATGTTAGAATTGGTTTTCATTTATCTCGAAATGAGGTTCAGTGACGATTTTTCTTCTCTGTTGGTAGTAGCAGGACTTCACACGTTCACCAAACATGCTAGTTACTAGAGAAAAAAATATGCATGCGCAGGGAGCAGTGTGTGTGTAGCACTACCGACGTGAATGCCACATTGCGGAGCACAACCTTACACAGTAGAGGTATCTAGGCAGCGGCGAGGAGCACCAGATGGCAGTGTTGCGCAGCGGTGCGGGAGCAAAGTGGTGAGCAACTATGCACTGATGCTCCCGTACACATGCTTCTTTTTCTTCACTCTAATGTACACACTGAACCACACGCATATGTCAAAAGTTTTCTATTTTGCATAGACTGAATCAGAGAGCCCCTCATATAAATTTTTGCTTTTTTGTATACAATGAACGAGAACTTGAAGAAATTATGAACTTCCTCATTTTTGCATATCTCGTAGAAAAGTGTAGGAAAGATTAGTCAAATACATAAAAACCAGTCCCCGCAATCCAGTTGACATGGAAATCATGACCAAAACATCATTTTCCTCAACTATTATCACACGAAAGCAGCAAGAACGAAAAATTGGATCAGAGAAGAGCAAACAGCGATTGAGATAAGAGCAGAGGCCAGGCCGCGGCGGAGTAGATGAAAGGTCACGCAATTGCCTCTCACACAATTCCTCTCTCTATGTGAACACACAAGCATCAGCTGCACTGAAATCAAATGGACAACTTTGAAAACTTCAGGAAGCATCAACTTCCCTATGTGGCTACATATTAAATTTGGTATACATGAACTTTTTGCAAAGAACTTCATGAACTTCTTTAGCTGGGTAAAAGATAGCCATGCACAAATATAAATTGAAGTTTTTAACATACGAACTAAAGCTATGGACAAACTTTAAATGAGCCTTTTTCAACATTACATGAATCTGAATTTGCATGGGTGGCTGTAGTATCATGTTGGAGTGGCCACGGGTGGTACAGGATGTGATTCGTCCAGCAGATGCCTACATCCGCGGCAGCAGCGCCAAACACCCTGTTGATTTCTTCTGTAGATCCAACGATGCTTCAACACTGGTGGTCGAGGAACAAAAATAATGACAATTAATGCTAATGGCAGAGAGATTAGATGAAGTAGATAGGCATTTAAATTATACCACTTATTAGGTTGCTGAATTTTCCTCGAGGTGATCACAACGAAGAGCGCCATCCCCACTCTCCAGAGAAGTAATTTGGACTTCTTGGACTTCTCTATTTCTGTAATTTAGACTTCTTCATTGTATAAATTGGACTTCTTTGTTTTATTCTGTAGTAATGAGGAAAATTTGAGTTTTTTATATGCATTGAACTACGTCGTTAGTTTGAACTTCTCTATTTTATTCTTTTAATAAGGATGAAAATATGAGTTTTAATATACATTGAAGTATTCTATTATTTAAAATTGAACTTATTACTTTTTATTTTTGCTAGGAGTGGTTTAACAAACATCCAACTGCTATGCTATTTAAACATGAAATTTTTATTTTACTTTTTAGAAAAGAAGAAAATCTGTTTTTCTTTCTTTAATAAACTTTGAACTTCTCTATTTTTAAAATTTGAACTTCATAGTTTTTTTGAACTTCTGTTTTTTCTATGTATGAACTTCTGATTTATTCAAGAAATAAAGGAATAACATACCCATTGCATGAGCACACCTAACACACGCACACACGACCACCACACACATGCACACACGACCATCTTATAATAGTAATGGGTGGCGACACATTGTGGGCTTCCCAGGTTTACTAAACTAGTGGACCCGTTGCGCCAAATGGCGCAGAGGCCCGCTAAATCCATGTGCGCGATGAAAAAAATATCCATGGTTTTAATCCCCTTTAATAGGAAACATGATAGATTGTAGTCTATAATGAGGTATATATACACATTTTAATTTGATAGCACAAAATACTTTCTACAATGTTTTGAAATCATCTTCGCATTGATAACATTTGTATTTTTAGTGACTTTGTGTTTGAGAAAAAAAATACATAGGATCTTGTTAAAAATATATGTACCTTTAACATCATCAGTGGTTTCAAAATATTTTCATTAGTTAGGAGCTTTAGATGAACCGTTGCATCAAATGACACAGAGACCAACTAACACCATATATGCTTTGAAAAAAAATTCCATGTATTGGTAGGTTTAGCTGTGGCCAATTAGCGTGCACTGCTCTAAACCCCAGTTTCAGAATCAGTATTTACATAATCGGAGATGATGAAATGACGCAAGCTCACAGGAGCCACTACCTAGCATCACCATCAATGTCCCTCTGGATAGTCGTGAAGACACTATCAAAGCCTGTTGTCTTCGTCCCTCCATTATGCTCCAAATTTCCAGAGATAAAAGCTTTCATAGTTTTCTTTCGCTCACCCTGCGTTCTTGACATAGCATCTTGCCACCAGAGAAGAGCAGGATCAGTTGGAGTGACCTTGTTTCAGAATCATTCCGAAAATAAAAATTCCTAAAATCTAACCAACATTAGATGCATGAACATCAGACTCAACATAATGCCACGTATAGATCTTAATCTTATAAAATCAAAAATGAACAACATTAAAAAGGGGACATTGCATATATAATGAAATAAAAATGTCTACCAGTGCATCGGTGCCATTCTCACAAGCCTCAGCCGATTTTGAAAAGGTAAAACAACAACAACAACAACAACAACAACAACAACAACAGCCTTTAGTCCCAAATAAGTTGGGGTAGGCTAGAGGTGAAACCCATAAGATCTCGCGACCAACTCATGGTTCTAGCACATGGATAGCAAGCTTCCACGCACCCCTGTCCATGGCTAGTTCTTTGGTGATGCTCCAATCCTTCAGGTCTCTCTTTACGGACTCTTCCCATGTCAAGTTCGGTCTACCCCGGCCTCTTTTGACAATATCAACACGCTTTAGCCGTCCGCTATGTACTGGGACTTCTGGAGGCCTGCGTTGAATATGTCCAAACCATCTCAGACGATGTTGGACAAGCTTCTCTTCAATTGGCGCTACCCCAACTCTATCTCGTATATCATCATTCCGGATTCGGTCCTTCCTTGTGTGGCCACACATCCATCTCAACATGCGCATCTCCGCCACACCTAACTGTTGCACATGTCGCCTTTTAGTCGGCCAACACTCAGCGCCATACAACATTGCGGGTCGAACCGTCGTCCTATAGAACTTGCCTTTTAGCTTTTGTGGCACCCTCTTGTCACAGAGAATGCTAGAAGCTTGGCGCCACTTCATCCATCCGGCTTTAATTCGATGGTTCACATCTTCATCGATACCCGCATCCTTCTGCAACATGAAGAACATCATATGAATGGCTACCATACATAGTATAAAACATGAAACTATTTGCTTTAATTGACAAACCATGTCATAATTGATTAATATTTTGCATCCCACGAAGGTCATCGGACCAATCACTACTTGCTCCATCGCCTATTGACGACAAAACTGGAGCTTCTCATGGACATGAGACCAACAATTGCATTTTTGGTTTGGCTGAAGCAAATGCTAGTCATAGCACAAGATCCCTTCCAGCCTCATGCTTCAGCCTAAAACATCTCTTGTACGCACATCAAGTACCTCATGAGCACAAAATAGAAATGAATATATACGTTAGTAAGTCCAGAAATTAACCAAATACAGGGATCTTAACCACATTGTTTTACATGCATCAAGATGTAAGATGTGGTGACCTTGGTGCCACAACCATGGAGGCAGGGCCAGTCGGCTGCCAAAATTTTATACTACGACGTGAAGCTGCAAAGCTGAGACTTAACAACACATTTCTGAATCTAATTAGCGTGTCTATTTGTTGGAAGAAATTCATAATTTATTCACACATTCACATACATCATAGAACCCCGCAGAGCCTACAAGTGCAGATTAAGATGCATTTAGAAGCAAACCAATAGAAGTATGTCTACACGGGAATTGATGAAATATCTTGTAATGAAAGTAGATCAAAAGTACAACCCATAAACATACAGGCAGTAACACACTTGTTACTCACATTTATCCAAAATATTGTTTCCAGAAGGAAACATAAGTTGCAAAATAAATAAAGCATGAATGCCAACTAAACATATGTAAACTTAATTAATTTATAAGCTAAATGTGTGAAAAGCAATCGCAGTTAACTTAGGAACTAAATTTCACAACCTCAACAGATTGCCCCACAAACATGATATCCTAACCGGGTCCTACAACACATTGGACAATGAGCACAATATATGATTATATTACGCAAGTACACTGAATGTCGTAGGCAGTGTACTTCCTAGGCTACTCTGAAAAATGAACATACCTAAGTCTCGATGGTACAACAGATAGATCTATGTCTGTGCCATCTTCTATATTACTACCAAGAAAAGGAAGAACATGTGAGCTAGACTTCTTTGCTTCAAGCAAATCTTTCAGTCTTGAGAAGGAAATGGTCAAGCAGTTGCAGTTGAGGTTCTTGCACTTCAATACAAAGGCACTAATTTGGCAGCATTTAAAGAAAAATAGAAGTAACATAGTGCATTAACCCTCAGTCCTCATGCATGATTATTTGTGCATCGAGCAATTACATAGAAGCGTGAATGAAGCTGGTGGCCTTCTAGATACACTAAATGGGAGCACAAACAATGTGTCCACACATCATGGGGATCAAGATGGTCCTACTATTATTCCTATAAACAAAAGCATCTTAGAAAATTCAAGCGTTGATGATAACATATCTAAGTTCAGAAATTAACTTCTAGCTTTGCACTGATTTGTAAGAGCACAAGCAAAAAAACATTGGTCCGTGGAGGGAATGAGGAAGAAGATAGTACTTGCGGAGAACATCCATGGCCACAACATCATCTCATGGCCATGGCAAATGGAATCAACTTTTAGTTTTCAAATAGAAAATTACTAATAACACTTGCTGACGGCACCATTGTATGGTGACCACACAACACTTTTACCAACGGTCGCCGAAATAGTGAGCAGATGAAAAGAGGGAACGACTTGCTAGCTTTACGAACGGACACCAACATCTTATTAACCTAATAATCTTCGGAAATGTAAAACACCATTTTGTGAAAGAAACATAAGCATGTGATGAAGGGAAACTTATTACCAAATGGAAGAAAACAAATAAGGGTATTTGTTCCTATATTGTTTGCATGTGTCAATAGACGCTCATTAGAAAAACAGAGAACACTAATTGCTCCTCTACCCTCAGCAGAACCTAATATAGAGGAGCTAAAATCAATACGGTAGAACCTAACATTAGCTCTTGATTTGTGAAGTACAGATAAAACCATAAGAGTGGCCAAGTAAATACCATGGACTACCCATGACCCAGAATGGAAACCACCATATACATTTTCCGTGCATCAACATATATCTGTTAAAAAACAGAGAATTGTTTCTACGCTTGCACATACATCCGCTAGAGCTTTTTCAAGAATTACCTTTGTGAAGAGCCTTCATTAGAGGACGGGCACTTCTTCTCAAACTTTACAATCAATTTGGACCAATTCATTAAATTGAAGAAGAATCTTCATCTTCACCCTGCACTCTTATTCAAAACTGAAGGGGATATCTTTTGCATATTATCAACCGGGGTGAAGTATGCCTTGGGCAGCAGGTTGTAGCGATCCCAGATCCAAGACTTGGCATTGAGAATATCTGCACAAACGATGTCACAGTCAGTGTGAGTGCCATAATGAAGTGCTAGAATGGATAAATTTTTCAGGTACAAACTTTTGACGCACGGGGTATTGATGCGATCACGGTTGAAGATGATAGCGGCGGCAGTATCCAGCTCCCCATCGCTAAAGTAACTGCCGAGGTCCTCATACTCTCAGGTCCCATCCCTGAACTTGTTCCCCAGGTACAGCTTGTAGTGCCACGCATCTATAACTTGCATTGTCCCTGTAACACAGGTTGTTCCAATCTCTACTATTAAAGGGGGATCGAACGTCGTCGTGATGGTTCGACCTCCCCCTCCTATCGCTAGCTATGATACATCCTACCACCATTTTTTTCTCATCCCTCCGAAAACCAGAGGCATGTAAACAAAAGAACCAAGCGGTTCGATCAACCTCTTCTTTCCAGCGCAAAACCAGCCCACGTACTCGCTCCAAAGGATAAGGAAAAAAAGAGAGAAAGCAACCACGATCACATGACCCACGATCAGACGTCCCACATGGCCACGCCCCATCTTTCCCAACCCTCTCTCCTGGTCGTTCCCTCCAGAGAAATAATCGCCGCTCCAGGAGTCTGCCACCAGATCCTCCGTTCCCTCGCCCCAGACTATGACATGCCCCGTGCGTAGGTCTGCGACCTCGTGTAGCAGTATGTCAGCGTCTCCGCCATCGAGGAGGGTGGGGACGAGCAGCCGGGGCGGATAGAGAGATGATGGTGGCCAACGGTGCCACATCGGTGCCTTATGGATCGGGCCTAGCATCTTCGCCATCGAGGAGGGTGGGGACGAGCAGCCAGGGCGGATAGAGAGATGATGCGGCCAACGGTGCCACATCGGTGCCTTATGGATCGGGCCTCCGAGATGCCCGACGGCGTAGGTAAACCGGGTTCTTCAAGGTCATGAAAGCACAACCTGGCGGCCCTCAAACTCCTGAGAACCTCGCAGTCATCCGAGACGTTCTGCTCGACTACTTGCTGGGTGAGATTGATTCATTGATATTACGATTGCCACGCTTATTTTTGTGATACTGCCGACATAACGGGTTTAACTCGTGTGTAATTAGTACAGTACTTGCAAATATGTAGTGCAGGTAGGAGAACGCTCCGGTGTTGTGTGCATCTAATGGGTGCCGTGGCTTAGCCCAGCGGCTCTAGAGATCCTGGCGATTCGTCCGGTGATTCCAGGTTAGTTGGAACATCTTGTTTCTGATTATCATTTCTTCACATTGGGGCTATTACTCCTGATGCTACAACTGAAACTTAGAAATTGTAACCATGCATGGCCGACAGTGGTACCAACAGTGTTAGCTATTTGTGTATCTGCAGTAGATACACTGCTACATATTTACTGTTTATTGTCGGTCTTGAGCACTTCATGTAAAATGAAATTGAACAAACTATTTTTTTCCGCCTGGGAAACTACTATTATGAAACTCTGGATATGCAATATAGTAGTTTATAGAACTGTAGTCTGCATCTTTCACAGTATTGCATATGTATAATAAAATACTACTCCGACTGGACTCGTCTCGTTAATGAAAAAGAAGCATTCGTCCTTTTTGGGGAAGGAATCCCTAAAAATACACCATATCAATCAATCCCCGGGTCGAATGTACGATGTTTCTTTTTCTTCGAGAGGATGTCTTTTTGAGTGATCATGATCTTTCAGCCATACAGTTTGATCAGGTGTAGTGAGGCAAGTCACAACCTAAGGCTTGATCTTCATTCTTGGAATGGTGTTTGATCTGTAGGTAATTGTTTATATGTTGGATCATGTGCAGTACAAGGAGCATGCCAGTTTTCCTTTACAATCTGCCTTCTTCTACAAAGGATTTGTGTTCATTTCATGGCTGGTAGTCTGGGTGCTGGTTGATGCGGGGGCGCATGTGACCGATGCCTTCTATGATCGAAAAATGTATCAAAGATTTTCTTGCAAGATAGTTAGTAGAGATCCTTTTCTGAATCACTTATACAGGAGCAGCCTACATATCCAATATTATGCGGTTTTGATTTTTGTGTGCTAACAAATTAGAATGAAAATTCCTCCATGGCAAGCATGCATTGGTTGAACATTAATTTTAACCAATAATTTGTAGCACATATTATTGAAAATACAATTTCCAAACAAATTCTGAAGGTTACATGGTTTGTTGAGGCACGTATCACTAATATTGAATTGTCAACGGGAGCTACCTCGCACTGTAGTATTTTTAAGCAAGATATCTTTTTTGTTCCCTTACCAACTGAAGATAGGTTCTTATATTGCTAGGAAATAAAGATGCAACTAAAAAAACAAGAAACAAATATGGGTTATCGTGACACATATATTGCTTCTGTATTTTCTCCAAATAGTATCATGATTTTAATGTATGCCCATTTCTACCAGTGCCCTTCTATCCATATAGTTGAATCTAAAGGATACATGAAATGAGAGTGGTGGTGCCTGCTAACTAACACCGATGCATGAAGTTACTTGACTGGATGTTGGATTTTTGGTCCCCCGATCCCGTCTTCGCCGAGGTATGGCTGCTCCGGGCTGTGCTTTGGGGGTGCTGGGGGAGGCGAGGAGAGGAGCTGGTGGTTCGCGCTGGCTTCCTCCGGTGCCTGTACAGGAGATCCTTGAAGATTCCAGAGTTATGTTGCTGCCGGCTTGGTCAAGCATTGGCCGGCCTTCCTCTCCGTCCGTCGTGCTGGTCCTTCAGGGCCGAGGTTGAAGACTTCCCGTCCGCGTTCATTCCGTCTGCAGATTACCAAGGTCACGCCAGCTCTGGAGGGAGCGGTGGCAGAGGTAGCGGTGGCGCGCCGGCAGCCCACGATGGTTGGTGGGGTGGGTTGGTTCCCCAGGGACCTATGTGCATTTTCGTTGTATGCTGGGGTGCTTTGTACCACTGTTCGGTTGCAATATAACTTTGGGGTCTTTTCCGCAAAAAAAAAGGTCCATGCTGAATCCAGCTTGGAACGGGTACATCAAAATTCACAGTATCTATGCATGTCTCTTCTGAATCCAGTGTCATTAAATAGTTTGGACTTGTCCCTATAGTGGGATGTCAGGAAATATCCTTCCCATCATTCGGAATACTAATTGTCGACATGACTGTTAATTTAACAGGTTTCTATTGTTTCTAGGAGCTGCAAGACGGTGGTCATTCTGATATGTTTAGGATTGTAAAGATGCAATACCTGACAGTGTTCCGATAATTCATTATGGCCTGACCATGTATTCTGCTAGCTGTTATCTGCATGTAGGACTGTAAGATGAAGATGTGTTCTCACTTTTTGCCTTGGTCAGGCTTATATTTTTGTCCCTATGACTCAAGATTGTTACAGTAGACATCTATAGATAAGAATGTAAAATGAATGTGATGTACATGAAGGTGAAGCTAATGTTTTTCTTGCTTCTTTAACAATGTGTTATTTAGCATTCTATTTATTTTGTATTCATTAGGAAATTTTGATGGCACAATTTTTTTATTAGTGATCGTTATCCAACGGGACCAAATTATCTCGTCACTGCTCCACAATTCAGAACCTGTGATATGACATCAAATTGGAAAATGCTCAACAAATTTATGATCTCTTTTTTCCTTGTCTTGATTGGCAACAAAACATTTGTATGTTTCTTATTGGTATATTATGATTGCAATATTGCGCATAGGTTCATCCTTCCAGTTTAAGCAAAAATAGATTCCTTTAGATGTATAAGTCTATTCGATGATAAAAATGTGAGATGACGAGGGTAGTGGAGCACAATTGTTAGATTTAAATGTGAAGCCTATGGGTGTGGTGACATGGCCGTTGAATGTCGTAGTGTCAATCTTGTTATCGTATAACCCTCATCTCATCGAATTGTATTTGTTTTTCATTATATCGATGCATCAGGGCATTGTTAATTGCTGCCAATTGTTATTTATAGTGCCAAAAGGCACTTGATGTTTGAGAAATGAAGCAAATAAAGTTGAGGCAAAGAAGAGACACATCAGAGAGAAACTAGGACATGCACAACTGGATGGGGATTTATAGGATGCAAGAAAAAAAACTAGGACATGGACCGCGGGCTGGAGATATATAGGATGTGATGAATAATTGCATGCTATAGCGGAGAGACGTGGAGTGGAGCCAAGCCAAGTGATGAGCTGATAGGAGATGTGAAAGAAAGATGAAGATTTGCAACCAACAATAATATGGCATGATTTGAGCTGCATGTGCATGCACTTCAAAATATAAACAAAAAATTAATTATATATTTTATCGCCCGTGGCAACGCACGGGCATTTAACTAGTTCAAACCAAATTCAGAAACAAGCATCACGATGGTAGGACCAAGAACAACCTCTAGCCTAGCATCATCACGATCCAAACCAAATTCTGAAACAAAAATAAATAGAAAATGTTCAAAAAGATAGCCTTAACATTATGGTTGTCTAGTGAAATCATACACAATAATTCGAAGGTTATTGTAATACACTGTACTCATGCATTCTCACAAAACTTGTAAATCCTTATGACACGAGAAAATAAATGTATCCAGAAGCCCTCCATATGCGCAATCAACTGCGACAGACCAGGACTCGCTAGCAAGTTGCTGGATGACAAAAAGAATTATGAAAATTTGGAAGAAGTAACGCAGTCATAACTTACATTATACAGAAGGCAATACTATATGAAAGAACTGGCTATATTTTATATCATTCCTTTGCATTATAAGGTAAATTCAGTAGCCAAACTTCCACAAGGACTACAAGCATAATTATAAAAAACTTAGTGGCATCATCCCTGATAAGACCGTGTAAAGCTTCAATTCCTATTTCTAATTTTACTGGATAACACAAGACAACAAATCTATTTTGCATTTTAATTGATGCAATGAGAAGAAATATGAATATAGTAACTCCAATGAACTGCAATCAACAACAGAAAGGATTGAGTAAATTGATTAATTTTCTTAAGGGATAAATAAATTGAGTGGGTCAAGAACTCAGTGCAAAGACCAGTAGACATTGAGGTAGTTAGAGAGAAGTACGTATTATAATAGGTTGTATTTCCTTTTTGTATTTTTGGATCCCTAGTTTATCTCCTGTTATTAAGACCCTAGAGATTTGGCAATATATTATATTGGCAGATAAACTAAAATTATATGTCTCACTAACCCATGTGGTATATTGCTCACATGTTCCGGATCGTATAACTGATAACATGTTAAGAAAGGTACATCAAAATAGGCTGATAGGTAGATGTTGTGAACCAGAAGAAACAAATATGAGAAAATGGATGCAACCCATGTGCAGCATAGACCCAGCAATCTTGAAAAATAGAAAGCCTAGCCTGGTGAATAATGAAATAATTCCCAGCAAAACGCACCAATCCTGTGTACGATACAATATAAACGAGACCCTCGTACAATTGAGTTGGCGACCTGCAACCTTGGCCTTCCACTCCTCGCGGCGCCCCTGCAGGTGACGCATCCATGAGACAAATGGGGAGAGTGAGGGGGAGAAAGAGAAGGGAGAGGCAAACCCTAAATCACTGCCAGATCCTTGCTCCTGATGCTCCGTCCCGCGCGTGGCATGTGCCTTCCTCTCCTTGCTGCGTCGAGCCGACGCCCTCACCCATGAGATAAAAAGGAGACGAGAGTGAGGGCAGGGGAAGATAGAGGGCGGGGGAGGAGGGGTAAACCATGAATCACCTCGAGCTCCTTGCTCCCGCTGCTCTGGCTCGCTAGCCTCTCTCAACCAATCTCGCCTGCATCCACTGATCCACCCACCCCTACTGCTTCCTCCCGCCGGCGTCGGGCTTCCCATGGCCCTCTGCCCCCGCTCCGACCCGACTGCCCGGCATGGGGCCTAAGGAGGAAGGGGCCTGGTGGCTGTGTTGATGAGGAACGAGGAGTGAGTGGCGCAGCGGCGGCGGCCCGGATCGAGGAAAGGAGCTAGGGTTCCTGTTTTGGCGGCTGACGAGGGACGGAGGGAGAGAGATGGACACGACCCAGCTTAGGAGTCAGCCTCGCACGATGAAATCGACAGGGCAGGCCAACCACTCCCTCCAACCCCGGACGGGATGCGGCAAGACGCCCACGCAGCGCACACACTGCGACCGACAAGTGGGACCAGCGGTTGCACGGGACCACATGTCATGGCACCAGTGAAACAGCAGCTAAAGCGTGCACCACACGGACTAGTAAGCTTGTAATTACTTCATAATTGTTTACCACTTTATGGTAAAAGTCTTGTTGTCATGTGTCAAAATATATCAATTTTTGTATCGCCACTCATGTGTCAAGTTGGAACATTTTCATATTATCACAAGCCTCTTTCAAATATTTGAGTTTCTTCAACAGAGGTCCTTCCATGGGTCTAGCCATGTTTGGCATCACATGACATATAGCACCGCCTGTGTATGTCGTGACAGATAGCACCGTCTGTGTATGTCGACTTTCCTGCACGACACATGCCCGGGTGAAGCCCTCCGATTGCCCACTCCCCATGTTATCTCTTTCCTGCAGAGATCTTGTACACACGTTTCTCTCTCCCTCATTCCACTCCTTGGTTCACATTTCCTTCCCAAGTCTCGCCAATTTTTCCATCCAATGGCTGTCGGGGCGGCCGAACCAGTCATCACCCGGCCGATGCCTATCGCGCGCCATGCACAAATTAGCCACCAACAATCCATTATAGTATCAATAACACTTTTTCAATGTAAGTACACTCCATAAATCTCATTGATTCTCGGATTTCTCATTACCAATATATCATAAATCAAACGTAGATTACTTGACATCCATTGATATTACAAAAAAGGGGGAAGTAGAAAGGAACCACAAATAAGAACTACACAACCAGAGATACAATCATTAAATATATCACAAATAAAAAACACCTGCAAGGTTGCCAAATTTTAGAACATAGGAAACACCTAGAAATTACTTGTTGATGCTCACCCCCGGTTGTTTCCATCCTGTGCATCTTGCAACCGCGTTGTAAACAGATTATTCTTGTCATCTTCTCTCAAGTTCGATGCTCTTGCAGGTACTGCAACAATACAAGGATATGCATTGTCTATTGTTATTGTAGGAGATATGCCCTAGAGGCAATAATAAATGTTATTGATTATCTCCCTGTTCATAATTATGTTTATGTTCCATGCTATAACTGCTATGGTTCTCGAGTCTACAATAACCACGAGGCTCGGAGGAAGACTCATATGCACGTGTGGAATAATAAACGGTAAAATGTATTCCTAGTCTGGCCTCTAAGACTGGCTCAAGTATTGCATGATGATCCTGTTTTCCTGATCATGGGCATGGCTATGCTGGCAATTTTGAGGGCACAATGTTGGTAGAACACTTGTGTTGAATCGACCCGAATTGATGTTATGCTATGAGATACAATCGTCACTAGTTAATGGTTAATAACACAGAGATGGTTAACGTTTGCATAATTCCTTAGACCATGAGAGTATCGAGTTTCTTCATGCTTGCTTCATGAACTTTGGGGTTTGTTAAACGTCATCTGTAAATGGGTGGCTATTACGGCGGCTTACGGGTTCATGGAAAAGTATGTCAAGTAACTCGATAGCTCAAGATTGGGATTTGCTCCTCCGACGATGGAGAGATATCTCTGGGCCCTCTCGGTGTTACGGTATCCATCATCGTCTGGCCAGACACTTTGTGATTTGATCACGGGGATGCCGGAACACTGGAACGAGAAAAGAGAACAATACCGGTAACGAGGTAACTGGCATAGTGGACAAGTTGTTGATCCACGGGGATGCCAACATGTCTCACCTCGGGTATTTGTAACATATCGCGAAGCAACAGGAATAGCACACGGCAACTGGAGGTTCACTCGAATATTCATTCGTGTGGGTATAGGGGTCAATATGGGTGTCCACGGCTCCGATGTTGATCATTGATCGGAAGGGGTTCCGGGTCATGTCTATACTTCACCGAACCTATAGGGTCACACGCTTAAGGGTCATCTATCTGCTGAATACTAGACAGGGAGTCTGAGAGAAAATCACCGAAAAAGTTTCGGACGAAACGGAAACGTTCCGGAGAGGATATCGGAATAGTTCCGGTGAAACTGAAAAGTTGTTTCAGGGTATTCCATAAAGTCAAATTGGTTTCGACACATGCCTGGAAATTATTGGAAGGTACCAGAATTGTTTCGGTAACTTCTGAGATTTTTCAGAGACAAAAACCGGAAATGTTCCGGACTGCCGGAACCGCTTTAGTTGCTTTTCACAGATGAAAATCACTAAACCGAAAAGTTGTTTCGGAGTACACCATAAAGTCAAAATGGTTTCGGCACATGCCTGATAATTCTTGGAGGGTGCCAGAATCGTTCTGGAAACTTTCTGGAATTTTCCGGGATGAAAACCGGAAATGTTCCGGAGCTGCCGGAACCGCTTCAGATGCTTTTCGCAGATGAAAATCACTAAACCGGAATTGTTTCGGATCGCGTTGAAAGTTATTTTAGTGGGTACTGGAAATGTTCTAAGCCCACATAAATATTTTCAGTTCGAACAGACGCTGAAAAATGTCGTCGTGAATAGTGAAATCAGCTTTATGGTTACTTTTTGGAAAGCCACCTTTTTGGGCTTTTGCTCCAAAATATCTTGGAGATGACATGGATGGATGTGGCTGAATTTTCAGCCCCTCCACCCCTCCTTCTCCTATAAATAGAGGTGGAGGGGGCAGCCCAAAACTCACTCCTTCTCACATACAAGTGCCATGACATTTCTGGCTTCTCTCTCCCTCCCAGCAAAATAGTTTCGTAGAGCCGAAAGGCTGTCTGGGTTCCGGTGGGAACTAGTTCTGGACGGCGAAGCCCTGCCGGATAGATGACACCGTATGTGTGCAACTCTGTAGAGAGATCGTAGTTTCGGTCTTAGTTCGAGAGCGCCTCCCGAAGGGCTGTCCGAGTGACTGTCCGAGTTTCGATGGTCCTCCCGAAGGGCTGTCCGAGTGACTGTCCGAGTTTCGATGGTCCTCCCGGAGGGCTGTCCGTGACACCGTCCGAGGGACTGTCCGACCGCCTCCCGGAGGGCTGTCCGGGGGCGGATGAGGGTATACATCCTCGCGGTTGGGAGGTTGTAAATCCTAGCTGCGGGGATCTGCACCGCCGATCGTCATCGACTCTACTTCCGCTGCGCTATGAGTCGGTAACGAAACAGATCAAACCTTGTATGCAGTCTCCATAGTGATCCTGGGCTGGTACGTAGGTCGGAAATTTTTTGTTTTCTGCTGCGTTACCCTACAGTTATTTCCTATCTTGAAAAATTGTTGCCACTAACAAGATTTCCTCAAGTCCTTACAGCTGGTATATCATGCAAACTAATCGTAATGTTCCCTGTCAAGATTTAAACAGGGCTAAAAAATTACAAACTAAACAATTATCATGTGTAGTCCGTGATGATAACTATTGAATATGAATTTTTGACCTGGTGAAAAGACTTCTTCACTGCACATCATTATTTATATAAAGCGGACAGAGAGCCGATTAAATGAGATGTTAGTTCGTCATGACATTCATATACTACCATATACCAATGCAGTGTATGTGCGACGAAAGCATAATAACAAGAGAATACAGTGTTCTATTCTCACTTACATAGTTAACATCAATTTACAAAACATACCTTATGTAATTGTCGCGGTGTTTCAAACAAGATGTGAAAAACCGAACTAAAAATGAAATGTACAGAGAACATAACTATTTTAAAAAGACGCAAGCTTCTCCTTGTCATTTGGCATGAACAACCGCTGTGTAAAGTTACATCAGAAGAGTAAAAAACACATATGTTAGAGAAGGGTACAGACTAATATCTTGCAATGGATGCAAGTACGTAGTTTCATTTGGCATTCAGTAATTAATCAACACAAATCACCATGAATCAAAGGTCTGGCTCTAGCATATATGCTTTACTTGGTGCATTTGAAAGTAAACCCTCATATCAACCTATCTAAATACCTGAAGGTTTACAACTTGGCAGTTCAGGAGCCCAATGACCACACCAAAGCCTCAGTTCTTCTTAATATGAATTATTTCTGAAAATTGAATCCAAAAATTCTGTTAAGTGAATTGGGCATAGTCAACTGGGAATAAGAACATAAACTAACACAATCCAACTGTATTGACAAAATTGATACGCCTCTAAACAACGCATTTCAGAAGAGAACATAAAGAAGGAGATGAATGCTCACTTGTACACACTCTAAAATTTATTAGTAGACGTTTTGATTCAATTCCCAGTGAGAAATGTCAAATTGCTAGACAATGTCACAACTTCGTGAAAATCATTCTGACTACATCTACAAGCTATAGTTCCCCATATAAGCTTAGGCTAGCGACTTTGGAAATACATCAAATTTAAAAGCTATAGTTCCGAATATGATGTATAATGTGATGTCAATTGCCTGTCTCAGTCGAGTCACCGCAACCTTCACGTCCTGCACCAGCCTCTCCCCCATGGCGCCGCCATAGAAAGTTGGCACCCCCTCCTCCTCCATGGCCTCACAACAGCAACACACGCACGTGATGCGCGTTGGGACAACTAAACCTTGCGCACAACAGCAGATGTTGGCCAATGGATCGCAGCTAGTTGACAGAAAAAAGAGAGGGGGAAATGCAAGTATGGACCGGCAAGAATTCAAAGAGATTTGTTGGTCCTGTCCGTGACCCTGCTCCTGCTGCTGTCAAGGAAAAATTCAGAGAAAATGAGCACAAAAGGCCCGTGGCTGATGCTTGTGCACCACGCACTCAACCAGCTGACAGCCCATATCTACCACACGCGAACCCCGACCGCTGGCCCCGCTCGCCCTTGACCTCCTGCCGTCGCACGCCCTCCGGCCACCGACCCATGCTCCCTCAGCCCACCAAGACACGCACACCCCACAGCGGTCATCGCGCCTCGCTATGCCTCCACCTCCAGGGGAGAGATGTGAAACACCATAGTTGGGAGGGGTGCGGTGGGAGGGAGATGAGGCGGCGGCGGGGGTGTCGGGAGGACCGACCTGCGGGTAAATTGAGGTGAAATACCTTCTGAGGATAACCACTAATTCCTCCATGGATACCACCTTCGTGCACTCTTTGGCCTTCACATACACTTGACAAAGCACACAAAAGCCATGGCAAATCAATCAATGAAGCATGACAGGGGGGAGAGAACCACGTGGAATGGGGAGAGAGAGGGAGGGTGGAAGGGACGTACGGTGTTCTTGATGGATTCGGTGGCGAGGATGGCGGAGTTGGGCCATGGATGGTCGAAGCGTTCGGCCATGGATGGGGATCCGATCTGTGCTGGGATCCCCGCGATTGCGTTGGCCAGCGCCAGATTGCTGTAGAGGTCGCCAGCGCGCAGGAGATGCCCACCTGTCACAAACACGATGCTTAGGCCGGGGACAACGAGCAAGTCAGCCTCCTCATCCATGAGCGCAGCCACCCCGTCGTCCGCTCGGCCACCATCTGTACGCATCTGGTGTGTGGGGTGATGGTTCCAGCGGTGGGCGTGGGTTGTTATTTTCCCCTATGCGGTGGAGTATGGTCAGTCAAGGTAAATTATTAAGTGCACCCAGAAAAAAAGTTAGGCTAAGGATAGCTGTTAGATTAGTTTAGTGGGCCTAATCATACGATGGTAATGAGTCTGTGTACGTTTTATGGGGTGCGTTTAGAGAAAATCATGTTTGCTCTTTTATAAGTAGTATAGATATAGATGCGCATGCGCCTGCCCATACCGCGTATCCCACGGAGCCAATCCCCGCGTCACACAACCGCCCGCGCCCAACCCATCGCGCGAGGAGTCCAAGCTAGCGGAGCCGATGAACGGGACCAACAACAGAACTGGCCCACCCATCATCGCGAGAAGGAGGTGCGCATGCATCAGCCAACCTTTTCGCAGCCCCCTGATGCACGCACGCCGCAGTCAGAGGACGCGGTCAGTGCGGAACGACGCAACGTGCAGCCCATCCCGTGAGGATCCAGCTGACGAGCGGGGCCAGCACCAGCACCGGCCCACCTGTCATGTGAGAAGCGCATGCAAACCTGGTGCGTATGCATCTGCCAACCCTTCCGCGTCCCATCACGCACGCACGACGCGGTCAGCGCTGGGCGATCCACGCGACGTGCGACGAAGTGCTCACCCGAGATTTTTGAACCCAGCCAATCAAAGAACATGTTGAGCCCACTAGTCATCGGCTTTCACGCACGACAGTTGAGTCAAAGCACGTTGACCTGACTAAAGCCAATCGGACGAACATGAATGGCACGAAATCGGGGAAGCCTCAGGTGAGCAGGTCGGCCAGCCACCTTATATGTTAGAATTGGTTTTCATTTATCTCGAAATGAGGTTCAGTGGTGATTTTTCTTCTCTGTTGGTAGTAGCAGGACTTCACACGTTCACCAAACATGCTAGTTACTAGAGAAAAAAAACATGCATGCGCAGGGAGCAGTGTGTGTGTAGCACTACCGACGTGAATGCCACATTGCGGAGCACAACCTTACACAGTAGAGGTATCTAGGCAGCGGCGAGGAGCACCAGATGGCAGTGTTGCGTAGCGGTGCGGGAGCAAAGTGGTGAGCACCTATGCACTGATGCTCCCGTACACATGCTTCTTTTTCTTCACTCTAATGTACACACTGAACCACACGCATATGTCAAAAGTTTTCTATTTTGCATAGACTGAATCAGAGAGCCCCTCATATAAATTTTTGCTTTTTTGTATACAATGAACGAGAACTTGAAGAAATTATGAACTTCCTCATTTTTTGCATATCTCATAGAAAAGCGTAGGAAA
This sequence comes from Elymus sibiricus, assembly GCA_039707655.1. NCBI lineage: Eukaryota > Viridiplantae > Streptophyta > Magnoliopsida > Poales > Poaceae > Elymus > Elymus sibiricus. The sequence continues at coordinate 246,663,580 of CM077675.1, forward strand.
GATTAGTCAAATACATAAAAACCAGTCCCCGCAATCCAGTTGACATGGAAATCATGACCAAAAAAATCATTTTCCTCAACTATTCTCACACGAAAGCAGCAAGAACGAAAAATTAGATGAGAGAAGAGCAAACATCGGTTGAGATAAGAGCAGAGGCCAAGCCACGGCGGAGTAGATGGAAGGTCACGCAATTGCCTCTCACACAATTCCTCTCTCTATGTGAACACACAAGCATCAGCTGCACTGAAATCAAATGGACAACTTTGAAAACTTCAGGAAGCATCAACTCCCCTATGTGGCTACATATTAAATTTGGTATACATGAACTTTTTGCAAAGAACTTCATGAACTTCTTTAGCTGGGTAAAAGATAGCCATGCACAAATATAAATTGAAGTTTTTAACATACGAACTAAAGCTATGGACAAATTTAAATGAGCCTTTTTCAACACTACATGAATCTGAATTTGCATGGGTGGCTGTAGTATCATGCTGGAGTGGCCACAGGTTCGGGGAGGTACAGGATGTGATTCGTCCAGCAGATGCCTACATCCGCGGTAGCAGCGCCAAACACCCTGTTGATTTCTTCTGTAGATCCAACGATGCTTCAACACTGGTGGCCGAGCAACAAAAATAACGACAATTAATGCTAATGGCAGAGAGATTAGATGAAGTAGATAGGCATTTAAATTATACCACTTATGAGGTTGCTGAATTTTCCTCGAGGTGATCACAACGAAGAGCGCCATCCCCACTCCTCGGAGAAGTAATTTGGACTTCTTGGACTTCTCTATTTCTGTAATTTAGACTTCTTCATTGTATAAATTGGACTTCTTTGTTTCATTCTGTAGTAATGAGGAAAATTTGAGTTTTTTATATGCATTGAACTACTTTGTTATTTTAGTTTGAACTTCTCTATTTTATTCTTTTAATAAGGAGGAAAATATGAGTTTTAATATACATTGAAGTATTTTAAAATTGAACTTATTACTTTTTATTTTTGCTAGGAGTGGTTTAACAAACATCCAACTGCTATGATATTTAAACATGAAATTTTTATTTTACTTTTTAGAAAAGAAGAAAAATTGTTTTTCTTTCTTTAATAAACTTCGAACTTCTCTATTTTTAAAATTTGAACTTCATAGTTTTTTTGAACTTCTATTTTTTTTCTATGTATGAACTTCTGATTTATTCAAGAAATAAAGGAATAACATACCCATTGCACGAGCACACCTAACACACGCACACACGACCACCACACACATGCACACACGACCATCTTATAATAGTAATGGGTGGCGACACATTGTGGGCTTCTGAGGTTTACTAAACTAGTGGACCCGTTGCGCCAAATGGCGCGGAGGCACGCTAAATCCATGTGCGCGATGAAAAAAATATCCATGGTTTTAATCCCCTTTAATAGGAAACATGTTGGATTGCAGTCTATAATGAGGTATATATACACATTTTAATTTGATAGCACAAAATACTTTCTACAATGTTTTGAAATCATGTTCGCATTGATAACATTTGTATTTTTAGTGACTTTGTGTTTGAGAAAAAAATACATAGGATCTTGTTAAAAATATATGTACCTTTAACATCATCAGTGGTTTCAAAATATTTTCATTAGTTAGGAGCTTTAGATGAACCGTTGCATCAAATGACGCAGAGACCAACTAACACCATGTATGCTTTGAAAAAAAAAATCCATGTATTGGTAGGTTTAGCTATGGCCAATTAGCGTGCACTGCTCTAAACAGGGCCGGTCCTGAATTTTCAGAGGCCCGGGGCGAACTTAAAAAGTGGGCCCTCTAGTGAAAAAAAAACAATTATATATATTGATATAAAGCGCAATGTTTCTTTTGGATTGAAAGATCTAGGGAATTTCATTACCAAATAACGTCTCATAATACAGCATCTCTCTTTCTCTTTTGCAATTTCAAGCTGCACATCCTTATCAATAGTTTGATTGTTACGTAGTCTCACTCTTAGTTCATTCCACGTGTTCATATTAGTGAGGTGCTCGATACTATTCTCATGATGTTTAAGCCGCTCACTTAAATGTTTCCAGTCACATAGTCCCTCAGATGCTAACATACTTTTACTAGCTTGAGATTTAAACAACTTGCAACAAAAACAGTAAACTTTGTTCACATGTTTAGAGTACACTAACCATTTTCTATCACTTACCTCACCATTGCTTAACTTTCTTGAGTAGTACGCATACGAAAAATGTCTACAACTAGAAGTATTATCCGACTGAAACACAAGATTGTAGTCCCTTTTAGGCCCCTTCTCAACTAAAATGTCTCTAGACTTATTGTCAAGATTCTCCCAATTCCGAGGGTCGTAAATATCTAAAGGACTAGTTTCTTGTTCATTTGGAATTGGGTTTTCAGTATTGGCATCATTTTCATGCTCACTCGAATTTCTGCCCTGATTGTGATCATTTGTAGAATCTAAGGCGTCTACAGGCTGTTGATCTAATTCATTTGAACTCTCAGCAGTGACATTCCTAGGAAGAAATTTGTGCATAGCACCTTTTTGAGTATCAATGAACTCTTTTTCTGCCTTTTTCTTTCTTCTTTTCTCAGAACCAGACAAATGCTTTTTAGGCAACATTTTTACAGGAAAGGAGCGGGAACACCTGAATTTGTCGGAGTATTGAAGAAATCCAGCTATCCAGTCCCAAGCATCTCGGATCTTGCGATGGTCCTTCGATCCTCAAATGAGCAGCCTATACAGTAGAGAAGATCGGTCAGGGAATCACTAAAACACCAAAAAAACAGTACAAAGATGCAGCTGAAAACGACTCAGAAATTACAAGAACCTTGTGAACTGAGCTGTTAACCCAGGAAAATTGCAATTTGCAAAGAGACTGGGCTGATGAAGTGTGGTCTGATGTCCCTGGCTCGATGGAAATACTTATAGGGAAATCCATAGGGAAGTGAGATGGAGAAGAAATCGGCTACACGGAAATATCCATTAATTTGCTAGCCACGACGTGTGCTTTGGGAGTAGGAGCGCTGGAGCGGGATGAGGAACGAGAAGACGGAGGAATAAGTGAGTCTCGAGAGAAGAAACGGCGGCGGCGGCGGCTGGATCGAAGAGAATCCGGCTCTGGCTGCCTCCTCACATTCTCGTACGTAACCTAGTTAGGCTATGGACAATTATGGGCTTTTTCTGTTGGGCTTACAAGTATATACCTAGTGTATATATGCACAGGGTTGGGGCCCCCCGTCGGGCTGGGCCCTAGGGCGTCGCCCTTCTTGCCCCTACCCAGGGCCGGCCCTGGCTCTAAACCCCAGTTTCAGAATCAGTATTTACATAATCGGAGATGATGAAACGACGCAAGTTCACAAGAGCCACTACCTAGTATCACCATCAATGTCCCTCTGGATAGTCGTGAAGACACTATCAAAGCGTGTTGTCTTCGTCCCTCCATTATGCTCCAAATTTCCAGAGATAAAAGCGTTCATAGTTTTCTTTCGCCCGACATAGCATCTTGCCACCAGAGAAGAGCAGAATCAGTTGGAGTGACCTTGTTTCAGAATCATTCCGAAAATAAAAATTCCTAAAATCTAACCAACATTAGATGCATGAACATCTGACTCAACATAATGCCACGTATAGATCTTAATCTTATAAAACCAAAAATGAACAACATTAAAAAGGGGACATTGCATATATAATGAAATAAAAATGTCCACCAGTGCATCGGTGCCATTCTCACAAGCCTCAGCCGATTTTGAAAAGGTAAAATAGCATCAAACACGGGAAACTTAACACCCATCCAAAAATCCTGGAATCTGATACATGAAGAACATCATATGAATGGCTACCATACATAGTATAAAACATGAAACTATTTGCTTTAATTGACAAACCATGTCATAATTGATTAATATTTTGCATCCCACGAAGGTCATCGGACCAATCACTACTTGCTCCATCGCCTATTGACGACAAAACTGGAGCTTCTCATAGACATGAGACCAAAATTTGCATTTTTGGTTTGGCTGAAGCAAATGCTAGTCATAGCACAAGATCCCTTCCAGCCTCATGCTTCAGCCTAAAACATCTCTTGTACGCACATCAAGTACCTCATGAGCACAAAATAGAAATGAATATATACGTTAGTAAGTCCAGAAATTAACCAAATACAGGGATCTTAACCACATTGTTTTACATGCATCAAGATGTAAGATGTGGTGACCTTGGTGCCACAACCATGGAGGCAGGGCCAGTCGGCTGCCAAAATTTTATACTACGACGTGAAGCTGCAAAGCTGAGACTTAACAACACATTTCTGAATCTAATTAGCTTGTCTATTTGTTGGAAGAAATTCATAATTTATTCACACATTCACATACATCATAGAACCCCGCAGAGCCTACAAGTGCAGATTAAGATGCATTTAGAAGCAAACCAATAGAAGTATGTCTACACGGGAATTGATGAAATATCTTGTAACGAAAGCAGATCAAAAGTACAACCCATAGACATACAGGCAGTAACACACTTGTTACTCACATTTATCCAAAATATTGTTTCCAGAAGGAAACATAAGTTGCAAAGTTTTATATGTATTGTCTCAATATGATCAGTAAACTAACTAAAATAAATAAAGCATGAATGCCAACTAAACATATGTAAACTTAATTAATTTATAAGCTAAATGTGTGAAAAGCAATCACAGTTAACTTAGGAACTAAATTTCACAACCTCAACAGATTGCCCCACAAACATGATATCCTAACCGGGTCCTACAACACATTGGACAATGAGCACAATATATGATTATATTACGCAAGTACACTGAATGTCGTAGGCAGTGTACTTCCTAGGCTACTCTGAAAAATGAACATACCTAAGTCTCGATGGTACAACAGATAGATCTATGTCTGTGCCATCTTCTATATTACTACCAAGAAAAGGAAGAACATGTGAGCTAGACTTCTTTGCTTCAAGCAAATCTTTGAGTCTTGAGAAGGAAATGGTCAAGCGGTTGCAGTTGAGGTTCTTGCACTTCAATACAAAGGCACTAATTTGGCAGCATTTAAAGAAAAATAGAAGTATCATAGTGCATTAACCCTCAGTCCTCATGCATGATTATTTGTGCATCGAGCAATTACATAGAAGCGTGAATGAAGCTGGTGGCCTTCTAGATACACTAAATGGGAGCACAAACAATGTGTCCACACATCATGGGGATCAAGATGGTCCTACTATTATTCCTATAAACAAAAGCATCTTAGAAAATTCAAGCGTTGATGATAACATATCTAAGTTCAGAAATTAACTTCTAGCTTTGCACTGATTTGTAAGAGCACAAGCAAAAAAACATTGGTCCGTGGAGGGAATGAGGAAGAAGATAGTACTTGCGGAGAACATCCATGGCCACAACATCATCTCATGGCCATGGCAAATGGAATCAACTTTTAGTTTTCAAATAGAAAATTACTAATAACACTTGCTGACGGCACCATTGTATGGTGACCACACAACACTTTCACCAACGGTCGCCGAAATAGTGAGCAGATGAAAAGAGGGAACGACTTGCTAGCTTTACGAACGGACACCAACATCTTATTAACCTAATAATCTTCGGAAATGTAAAACACTATTTTGTGAAAGAAACATAAGCATGTGATGAAGGGAAACTTATTACCAAATGGAAGAAAACAAATAAGGGTATTTGTTCCGATACTGTAGAACCTAACATTAGCTCTTGATTTGTGAAGTACAGATAAAACCATAAGAGTGGCCAAGTAAATACCATGGACTACCCATGACCCAGAATGGAAACCACCACCATATATATTTTCCGTGCATCAACATATATCTGTTAAAAAACAGAGAATTGTTTCTACGCTTGCACATATATCCGCTAGAGCTTTTCCAAGAATTACCTTTGTGAAGAGCCTTCATTAGAGGACGGACACTTCTTCTCAAACTTTACAATCAATTTGGACCAATTCATTAAATTGAAGAAGAATCTTCTTCTTCACCCTGCACTCTTATTCAAAACTAAAGGGGATATCTTTTGCATATTATCAACCGGGGTGAAGTATGCCTTGGGCAGCAGGTTGCAGCCATCCCGGATCCAAGACTTGGCATTGAGAATATCCGCACAAACAATGTCACAGTCAGTGTGAGTGCCATAATGAAGTGCTAGAATGGATAAATTGTTCAGGTACAAACTTTTGACGCACGGGGTATCGATGCGGTCACGGTTGAAGATGATAGCGGCGACAGTATTCAGCTCCCCGTCTATAAAGTAACTGCCGAGGTCCTCATACTCTCAGGTCCCATCCCTAAACTTGTTCCCCAGGTACAGCTTGCAGTGCCGCGCATCCAGAACTTGCATTGTCCCTGTAACACAGGTTGTTCCAATCTCTACTATTAAAGGGGGATCGAACGTCGTCGTGATGGTTCGACCTCGATCGACCGCCCCCTCCTATCGCTAGCCATCCTACCACCGATTTTTTTCTCATCCCTCCGAAAACCAGAGGCAAGTAAACAAAAGAACCAAGCGGTTCAATCAACCTCTTCTTTCCAGCGCAAAACCAGCCCACGTACTCGCTCCAAAGGATAAGGAATAAAAAAGAGAGAAAGCAACCACGATCACATGACCCACGATCAGACGTCCCATATGGCCACGCCCCATCTTTCCCAACCCTCTCTCCTAGTCGTTCCCTCCGGAGAAATAATCGCCGCTCCAGGCGGCTGCCACCAGATCCTCCGTTCCCTCACCCCAGACTATGACGTGCCCCGCGCGTAGGTCTGCGACCTCGTGTAGCAGTACGTCAGCGTCTCCGCCATCGAGGAGGGTGGGGACGAGCAGCCGGGGCGGATTGAGAGATGATGGCGGCCAACGGTGCCACATCGGTGCCTTATGGATCGGGCCTAGTGTCTCCGCCATCGAGGAGGGTGGGGACGAGCAGCCGGGGCGGATAGAGAGATGATGGCGGCCAACGGTGCCACATCGGTGCCTTATGGATCGGGCCTCCGGGATGCCCGACGGCCTAGGTAAACCGGGTTCTTCGAGGCCATGAAAGCACAACCTGGCGGCCCTCAAACTCCTGAGAACCTCGCAGTCATCCGAGACGTTCTGCTCGACTCCTTGCTGGGTGAGATTGATTCATTGATATTACGATTGCCACGCTTATTTTTGTGATACTGCCGACATAAGGGGTTTAACTCGTGTGTAATTAGTACAGTACTTGCAAATATGTAGTGCAGGTAGGAGAACGGTCCGGTGTTGTGTGGATCTAATGGGTGTCGTGGCTCAGCCCAGCGGCTCTAGAGATCCTGGCGATTCCAGGTTAGTTGGAACATCTTGTTTCCAATTATGATTTCTTCACATTGGGGCTATTACTCCTGATGCTACAACTGAAACTTAGAAATTGTAACCATGCATGGCCAACAGTGGTACCAACAGTGTTAGCTATTTGTGTATCTGCAGTAGATACACTACTACATATTTACTGTTTATTGTCGGTCTTGAGCACTTCATGTAAAATGAAATTGAACAAACTATTTTTTTCCGCCTGGGAAACTACTATTATGAAACTCTGGATATGCAATATAGTAGTTTCTAGAACTGTAGTCTGTATCTTTCACAGTATTGCATATGTATAATAAAATACTACTCCGACTGGACTCGTCTCATTAGTGAAAAAGAAGCATTCGTCCTTTTTGGGGAAGGAATCCCTAAAAATACACCATATCAATCAATCCCCGGGTCGAATGTACGATGTTTCTTTTTCTTCGAGAGGATGTCTTTTTGAGTGATCATGATCTTTCAGCCATACAGTTTGATCAGGTGTAGCGAGGCAAGTCACAACCTAAGGCTTGATCTTCATTCTTGGAATGGTATTTGATCTGTAGGTAATTGTTTATATGTTGGATCATGTGCAGGACAAGGAGCATGCCAGTTTTCCTTTACAACCTGCCTTCTTCTACAAAGGATTTGTGTTCACTTCATGGCTGGTAGTCAGGGTGCTGGTTGATGCGGGGGCGCATGTGACCGATGCCTTCTATGATCGAAAAATGTATCAAAGATTTTCTTGCAAGATAGTTAGTAGAGATCCTTTTCTAAATCACTTATACAGGAGCAGCCTACACATCCAATATTATGCAGTTTTGTTTTTTGTGTGCTAACAAATTAGAATGAACATTCCTCCATGGCAAGCATGCATTGGTTGAACATTAATTTTAACCAATAATTTGTTGCACATATTATTGAAAATACAATTGCCAAACAAATTCTGAAGGTTACATGGTTTGTTGAGGCACGTATCACTAATATTGAATTGTCAACGGGAGCTACCTCGCACTGTAGTATTTTTAAGCAAGATATCTTTCTGTTCCCTTACCAACTGAACATAGGTTCATATATTGCTAGGAAATAAAGATGCAACTAAAAAAACAAGAAACAAATATGGGTTATCATGACAAATATATTGCTTCTGTATTTTCTCCAAATAGTATCATGATTTTAATGTATGCCAATTTCTACCAGTGCCCTTCTATCCATATAGTTGAATCTAAAGGATACATGAAATGAGAGTGGTGGTGCCTGCTAACTAACACCGATGCATGAAGTTACTTGATAAAAAAATAGGTATGCAATCCGTCCCCATATCAGGTCCATGCTGAATCCAGCTTGGAACAGGTACATCAAAATTCACAGTATCTATGCATGTCTCTTCTGAATCCAGTGTCATTAAATGGTTTGGACTTGTCCCTATAGTGGGATGTCAGGAAATATCCTTCACATCGTTCGGAATACTTATTGTCGACATGACTGTTAATATTACAGGTTTCTATTGTTTCTAGGAGCTGCAAGACGGTGGTCATTCTGAAATGTTTAAGATGTAGATTGTAAAGATGCAATACCTGACAGTGTTCTGATAATTCATTTTGGCCTGACCATGTATTCTGCTAGCTGTTATCTGCATGTAGGACTGTAACATGAAGATGTGTTCTCACTTTTTGCCTTGGTCAGGCTTATATTTTTTGTCCCCATGACTCAAGATTGTTACAGTAGACATCTATAGATAAGAATGTAAAATGAATGTGATGTACATGAAGGTGAAGCTAATGTTTTTCTTGCTTCTTTAACAATGTGTTATTTAGCATTCTATTTATTTTGTATTCATTAGGAAATTTTGATGGCACAATTTTTTTATTAGTGATCGTTATCCAACGGGACCAAATTATCTCGTCACTGCTCCACAATCCAGAACTTGTGATATGACATCAAATTGGAAAATGCTCAACAAATTTATGATCTCTTTTTTCCTTGTCTTGATTGGCAACAAAACATTTGTATGTTTCTTATTGGTATATTATGATTGCAATATTGCGCATAGGTTCATCCTTCCAGTTTAAGCAAAAATAGATTCCTCTAGATGTATAAGTCTATTCAATGATAAAAATGTGAGATGACGAGGGTAGTGGACACAATTGTTAGATTTAAATGTGAAGCCTATGGGTGTGGTGACATGGCCGTTGAATGTCGTGGTGTCAATCTTGTTATCGTATAACCCTCATCTCATCGAATTGTATTTGTTTTTCATTATATCGATGCATCAGGGCATTGTTAATTGCTGCCAATTGTTATTTATAGTGCCAAAAGGCACTTGATGTTTGAGAAACGAAGCAAATAAAGTTGAGGCAAAGAAGAGACACATCAGAGAGAAACTAGGACATGCACAACTCGATGGGGATTTATAGGATGCAAGAAAAAAACTAGGACATGCACCGCGGGCTGGAGATATATAGGATGTGATGAATAATTGCATGCTATAGCGGAGAGACGTGGAATGGAGCCGAGCCAAGTGATGAGCTGATAGGAGATGTGAAAGAAAGATGAAGATTCGCAACCAACAATAATATGGCATGATTTGAGCTGCATGTGCATGCACTTCAAAATATAAACAAAATATTAATTATATATTTTATCGCCCGTGGCAATGCACAGGCATTTAACTAGTTCAAACCAAATTCAGAAACAAGCATCACGATGGTAGGACCAAGAACAACCTCTAGCCTAGCATCATCACGATCCAAACCAAATTCTGAAACCAAAATAAATAGAAAATGTTCAAAAAGATAGCCTTAACATTATGGTTGTCTAGTGAAATCATACACAATAATTCGAAGGTTATTGTAATACACTGTACTCATGCATTCTCACAAAACTTGTAAATCCTTATGACACGAGAAAATAAATGTATCCAGAAGCCCTCCATATGCGCAATCAACTGCGACAGACCAGGACTCGCTAGCAAGTTGCTGGATGACAAAAAGAATTATGAAAATTTGGAAGAAGTAACGCAGTCATAACTTACATTATACAGAAGGCAATACTATATGAAAGAACTGGCTATATTTTATATCATTCCTTTGCATTATAAGGTAAATTCAGTAGCCAAACTTCCACAAGGACTACAAGCATAATTATAAAAAACTTAGTGGCATCATCCCTGATAAGACCGTGTAAAGCTTCAATTCCTATTTCTAATTTTACTGGATAACACAAGACAACAAATCTATTTTGCATTTTAATTGATGCAATGAGAAGAAATATGAATATAGTAACTCCAATGAACTGCAATCAACAACAGAAAGGATTGAGTAAATTGATTAATTTTCTTAAGGGATAAATAAATTGAGTGGGTCAAGAACTCAGAGCGCAAAGACCAGTAGACATTGAGGTAGTTAGAGAGAAGTACGTATTATAATAGGTTGTATTTCCTTTTTGTATTTTTGGATCCCTAGTTTATCTCCTGTTATTAAGACCCTAGAGATTTGGCAATATATTATATTGGCAGATAAACTAAAATTATATGTCTCACTAACCCATGTGGTATATTGCTCACATGTTCCGGATCGTATAACTTATAACATGTTAAGAAAGGTACATCAAAATAGGCTGATAGGTAGATGTTGTGAACCAGAAGAAACAAATATGAGAAAATGGATGCAACCCATGTGCAGCATAGACCCAGCAATCTTGAAAAATAGAAAGCCTAGCCTGGTGAATAATGAAATAATTCCCAGCAAAACGCACCAATCCTGTGTACGATACAATATAAACGAGACCCTCGTACAATTGAGTTGGCGACCTGCAACCTTGGCCTTCCACTCCTCGCGGCGCCCCTGCAGGTGACGCATCCATGAGACAAATGGGGAGAGTGAGGGGGAGAAAGAGAAGGGAGAGGCAAACCCTAAATCACTGCCAGATCCTTGCTCCTGCTGCTCCTGATGCTCCGTCCCGCGCGTGGCATGTGCCTTCCTCTCCTTGCTGCGTCGAGCCGACGCCCTCACCCATGAGATAAAAAGGAGACGAGAGTGAGGGCAGGGGAAGATAGAGGGCGGGGGAGGAGGGGTAAACCATGAATCACCTCGAGCTCCTTGCTCCCGCTGCTCTGGCTCGCTAGCCTCTCTCAACCAATCTCGCCTGCATCCGATGATCCACCCACCCCTAGTGCTTCCTCCCGCCGGCGTCGGGCTTCCCATGGCCCTCTGCCCCCACTCCGACCCGACTGCCCGGCATGGGGCCTAAGGAGGAAGGGGCCTGGTGGCTGTGTTGATGAGGAAGGAGGAGTGAGTGGCGCAGCGGCGGTGGCCCGGATCGAGGAAAGGAGCTAGGGTTCCTGTTTTGGCGGCTGACGAGGGACGGAGAGAGAGAGATGGACACGACCCAGCGTCGGAGTCAGCCTCGCACGATGAAATCGACAGGGCAGGCCAACCACTCCCTCCAACCCCGGACGGGACGTGGCAAGACGCCCACGAAATGCCCACGCAGCGCACACACTGCGACCGACAAGTGGGACCAGCGGTTGCACGGGGCCACATGTCATGGCACCAGTGAAACAGCAGCTAAAGCGTGCACCACACGGACTAGTAAGCTTGCACGTGCAATGCACGTAATTACTTCATAATTGTTTACCACTTTATGGTAAAAGTCTCGTTGTCATGTGTCAAAATATATCAATTTTTGTATCGCCACTCATGTGTCAAGTTGGAACATTTTCATATTATCACAAGCCTCTTTCAAATATCTAAGTTTCTTCAACCACAGGTCCTTCAATGGGTCTAGTCATGCTTGGCATCACATGACATATAGCACCGCCTGTGTATGTCGTGACACATAGCACCGTATGTGTATGTCGACTTTCCTGCACGACACATGCCCAGGTGAAGCCCTCCCATTGCCCACTCCCCATGTTATCTCTTTCCCGCAGAGATCTTGTACACACGTTTCTCTCTCCCTCATTCCACTCCTTGGTTCACATTTCCTTCCCAAGTCTCGCCAATTTTGCCATCCAATGGCTGTCGGTGCGGCCGAACCAGTCATCACCCGGCTGATGCCTATCGCGCGCCATGCACAAATTAGCCACCAACAATCCATTATAGTATCAATAACACTTTTTCAATGTAAGTACACTCCATAAATCTCATTGATTCTCGGATTTCTCATTACAAATATATCATAAATCAAACATAGATTACTTGACATCCATTGATATTACAAAAAAGGGGGAAGTAGAAAGGAACCACAAATAAGAACTACACAACCAGAGATACAATCATCAAATATATCACAAATAAAAAACACCTGCAAGGTTGCCAAATTTTAGAACATAGGAAACACCTAGAAATTACTTGTTGATGCTCACCCCCGGTTGTTTCCATCATGTGCATCTTGCAACCGCGTTGTAAACAGATTATTCTTGTCATCTTCTCTCAAGTTCGATGCTCTTGCAGGTACTGCAACAATACAAGGATATGCATTGTCTATTGTTATTTCCTCTCTTGAAAAATTGTTGCCACTAACAAGATTTCCTCAAGTCCTTACAGCTGGTATATCATGCAAACTAATCGTAATGTTCCCTGTCAAGATTTAAACAGGGCTGAAAAATTACAAACTAAACAAAAATCATGTGTAGTCCGTGATGATAACTATTGAATATGAATTTTTGACCTGGTGAAAAGACTTCTTCACTGCACATCATTATTTATATAAAGCGGACAGAGAGCCGATTAAATGAGATGTTAGTTCGTCATGACATTCATATACTACCATATACCAATGCAGTGTATTTGCGATGGAAGCATAATAACAAGAGAATACAGTGTTCTGTTCTCACTTACATAGTTAACATCAATTTACAAAACATACCTTATGTAATTGTCGCAGTGCTTCAAACAAGATGTGAAAAACCAAATTAAAAATGAAATGTACACAGAACATAATAACTATTTTAAAAAGACGCAAGCTTCTCCTTGTCATTTGGCATGAACAACCGTTGTGTAAAGTTACATCAGAAGAGTATAAAACACATATGTTAAAGAAGGGACAAACTAATATCTTGCAATGGACGCAAGTACGTAGTTTCCTTTGGCATTCAGTAATTAATAAACACAAATCACCATGAATCAAAGGTCTGGCTTTAGCATATATGCTTTGCTTGGTGCATTTGAAAGTAAACACTCATATCAACCTATCTAAATACCCGAAGGTTTACAACTTGGCAGTTCAGGAGCCCAATGACCACACCAATGCCTCAGTTCTTCTTAATATGAATTATTTCTGAAAATTGAATCCAAAAATTATGTTAAGTGAATTGGGCATAGTCAACTGGGAATAAGAACATAAACTAACACAATCCAATTGTATTATCAAAATTGATACGCCTCTAAACAACACATTTCAGAAGAGAACATAAAGAAGGAGATGAATGCTCACTTGTCACACTCTAAAATTTATTAGTAGACGTTTTGATTCAATTCCCAGTGAGAAATGTCAAATTGTTAGACAATGTCACAACTTCGTGAAAATCATTCTGACTACATCTACAAGCTATAGTTCCCCATATAAGCTTAGGCTAGCGACTTTGGAAATACATCAAATTTAAAAGCTATAGTTCCGAATACGATGTATAATGTGATGTCAATTGCCTGTCTCAGTCGAGTCACCGCAACCTTCACGTCCTGCACCAGCCTCTCCCCCATGGCGCCGCCATAGAAAGCTGGCACCCCCTCCTCCGCCATGGCCTCACAACAGCAACACACGCACGTGGTGCGCGTTGGGACAACTAAACCTTGCGCACAACAGCAGATGTTGGCCAATGGATCGCAGCTAGTTGACAGAAAAAAGAAAGGGGGAAATGCAAGTATGGACCGGCAAGAATTCAAAGAAATTTGTTGGTCCTGTCCGTGACACTGCTCCTGCTGCTGTCAAGGAAAAATTCAGAGAAAATGAGCACAAAAGGCCCGTGGTTGATGCTTGTGCACCACGCACTCAACCAGCTGACAGCCCATATCTACCACATGTGAACCCCGACCGCTGGCCCCGCTCGCCCTTGACCTCCTGCCGTCACACGCCCTCCGGCCACCGACCCATGCTCCCTCAGCCCACCGAGACACGCACACCCCACAGCGGCCGTCGCGCCACGCTATGCCTACGCCTCCACGGGTGAGATGTGAAACACCATAGATGGGAGGGGTGCGGTGGGAGGGAGATGAGGTGGCGGCGGGGGTGTTGGGAGGACCGACCTGCGGGTAAATTGAGGTGAAATACCTTCTGAGGATAACCACTAATTCCTCCATGGACACCACCTTCGTGCACTCTTTGGCCTTCACATACACCTGACAAAGCACACAAAATCCATGGCAAATCAATCAACGAAGCAGGACAGGGGGGAGAGTACCACATGGAATGGGGAGAGAGAGGGAGGGTGGAAGGGACGTACGGTGTTCTTGATGGATTCGGTGGCGAGGATGGCGGAGTTGGGCCATGGATGGGGATCCGATCTATGCTGGGATCCCCGTGATTGTGTTGGCCAGCACCAGATTGCTGTAGAGGTCGCCAGTGCGCAGGAGATGCCCACCTGGCACAAGCACGACGCTTAGGCCGGGGACGATGAGCAAGTCAGCCTCCTCATCCATGAGCGCAGCCACCCCGTCGTCCGCTCGGCCACCATCTATACGCATCTGTTGTGTGGGGTGATGGTTCCAGCGGGGGGCATGGGTTGTTATTTTCCCCTATGCGGTGGAGTATGGTCAGTCAAGGTAAATTATTAAGTGCACCCAGAAAAAAAGTTAGGCTAAGGATAGCTCTTAGATTAGTTTAGTGGGCCTAATCGTACGATGATAATGAGTCTGTGTACGTTTTATGGGGTGCGTTTAGAGAAAATCATGTTTGCTCTTTTATAAGTAGTATAGATGCGCATGCGCCTGCCCATACCGCGTATCCCACGGAGCCAATCCCCGCGTCGCACAACCGTTGTTTGCAACTTTATTTTATCACAATTAAATCCTAGGGCATTTATTAGAGGAAAAGAGATGAGATATTAATTTCCAAAATGCTCAAGTGCTGTTTAGCAAAAAGATTAGGCACTGATCATGGTCATTACTGTGCACCATTACATGGGGGTGTTACAACTCTCCTCTACTAACAAGAATTCTCGTCCTGAGAATTAAAAGGTAGAGTAAGGGAAAAAGTTCTGGTTACGAAATTCTAACGAGTCTTCTTGTTCTTGTTGCTCTCATCGAAGAGGTTGATCCCCTTATGTTGAAGTCTTCAATTCTCTGTTCCAGGTCATCCTGATGAAGTCATCATCCTTTCTTCGGGATCTTCATAGTCCTACGAATGCGATAAGAGGGAAAACTCTGGAAGAACGTATCTCCACAAAGTTGGGCACCTGACAGTAAAATCAAGGAAGAAGACATGAATTATTGCTCGAGTTGTTACTCAGGGAATTTATTGAGAGCAAAATGCGATGGTACAAAAGTTTCAAACGGGTAGGCAATCATTCGATGCCTAATCAAAGATGGAAGGGTTGAGAGCAACGAATTAAATATTGCGTCTGATACTAGATTAGATCTTCCATTGGATGGTGGCTCGGGAATTACAAACGAAGCCCAGTGCAAAGGATACTTTGGAATCAAAGATGTACAGGAGAGTCAGGTTTTGATCCTGTGGAATTGAGGGTCGTGGGCCGACCATGTGGTTAAGAGCAGGAAGAGCTGTGACAACTTGCACGGTCATGAAAGAAGACGTGTCAGAGGATAGCTGGTCAGATATGTTGGCAACAACGTCGGTACCAAGGGCGGGGGACGAATAGAACCATTTTCCTGCTCGTAGAAACGAGGCGGACCAATAGGCAAAGTTCTCGTCCACCGGCGGTTACCGGAATGTTAACAACAATAGTAACAGGGTCTTACTGATAGAGTAGTACACCGAGGTATTTACCTAAGCAGGGAATTATCACTGCACAGATCAAATAAATCTCAAGAAAGGTTAAACAGACCAATGGAAAGGAAAATGTGATTATCACATTAAACAGACCAATGGAAAGGAAAATGTGTATACACGAGCATTAGGTGTATATCCTTTCCAAGAGCAAGCAGAGCGAGACAATCATGACAAGGCTCCAGGTAGGTAACCATTAAGACTAAGGGGCAAGGAATTTATGATGTTTACCCATACAACGATGTTTGGATAATTGATCAAGAAACATTTAGCATTATGCCTCCAATGTTCTTGTTTTGAGGATCGGTGTACCATAGACATGCTTCGAGATAGCAATGACATGGTCACCAGGTAAAGGTCAGACTTTGGATACACAAAGGATCCATCAGGAACAAGGGCAGATAGAGACCAATGTTATAATTCTTGGAAGATGTTCCAACCATCATATTTGACTGAGATTCAGATCTGTTTGGTATTTCGATACCTCGGACTTAGCAGGCCTGAGAAGGAAAAGGGATGCAACACAAATCGACAAGATCACGTTGCAAGAATCTCAGAACATGGAATACGGAAGCAAGCTCCGAAACAGGAGTCCATCATTAACCATGGAGAAGATGAGAAGGTGGCCGACGGGCTCAACAACAATTTATCGAGATTTCCATAAACATGGATTTCCATAATTATGAAAACAAGGTGATAGCATTGGTCACACCAATGATATAATGATGAATGTTCAAGAAAAACATCCACAATTAAACATTGATCAAAAAGTGCACCCGGAATTATAGACCAAGCGACACGATCAATGTTAGAATGGTGATTCAACAACTAACACACTAAGAATGAAATTACCACTCGTCAACTTTGAAGTAATAGGAATGCTTGAAGTATTGAATTCACAATTCACAGTTCACTTGTCGGTACTCCGGTTAAAAATAACACGGGGACCAAGTAATGAATGGTGATGGTAAGGAGTATCACTATATCAAGAATTCTTAAGAGATGGTGAAATTCTCACGACACCATTGACATAAGATATGGCATTACGCCAAGGTAGAACAGAACATAAGTTGGATATCAAGGAACTCAAGGTGCAACACAGAACATTAATAAGTTTGCGTTGGAGGGAAGGCGAGAATGTTGTCGATGATATCAGAAATCATCGAGGGGTAAGGATGGTATTTCTCACCATGAATTTGATTGATACTTGGGAGAGCTCAAAATGTTGATGATGATCACGACACATTTGTCGAGAAGTTTCATGAAGATGTAATCGATCAGCGATGACATCAAGTAAAGGAAGGGTGAAGCGAAAGGTTGTCGGAATCACAGATAAGATTGCTAGCTCAGAATCGATGTTGCCTTTCAAGACAACGAACATGATGTTGAAAGCTCGATGTAAGCTTAGCACTCTGTTGGAATTGTGTTCCGAGGATGAAGGACTTTGGTACCATGGTCAAGCTTCAGCATGACGATGATGAGGTAGCCAATCAGGCTAGGGATGACATGATCGAGTACAAACTCATAAGCAAAGAAGATTACTAAGAGTTGTTGAATCGCAATGCGGACTCGATTCCATTATCGGTGTCCTTGAGTGTCCAACAACTCAGAACACGAGGAAACTGGAATCAGTGAAGGAAAACATAGCTGATGAGGAGCTTATAAGAAGCTATGTAGCTCCATGATTTTCTCGAGATACCAGGGGTAATACTTGGATGTAGATCAGAATTAAAGCTTGGACCGATGTATTGATCCGCAGAAGACAAGTGCTTAAACTGGTCTAAGAATGGGATCAAAGGAGAACAGTCATGGTCGGAACCACGGTTGTAAAGTATCAAATCAGGTTGTAGCTTTGAAAGATTATCCGGCAAAACACCAGAAGAGTAGACCCCACCATGAGTTCACCCGAATTAAGGAAGGCATAGGTTCAACCCATCGGGGCATCTTAGGAACATATACCACAAGCTTCAAGAGTAATTAACACATGCTTGACAAAAGAGCATGGCTGACAAAAGCATAAGATGCAACTTACCAGAGGGAGAAGACACAATTTACCAATGGCATCATGTATCAGGGGAAGAACTCACAAGGATTTTGAATGTGAAGGATGCTATCGGATAATAACCCAACAATGGTTTTGTTGGAAATATGCCCTAGAGGCAATTAATAAAGTGTTTATTATCATATTTCCCCGTTCATGATAATGGTTTATTATTCATGCTAGAATTGTATTGACCGGAAACTTAATACATGTGTGAATAGATAAACAAATACTGAGTCCCTAGTAAGCCTCTACTAGACTAGCTCGTTGATCAAAAGATGGTCAAGATTTCCTGACCATGGACATGAGTTGTCATTTGATAACGGGATCACATCATTAGGAGAATGATGTGATGGACTTGACCCAACCGTCAGCATAGCATATGATCGTTCAGTTTAATGCTATTGCTTTCACTATGTCAAATACACGTTCCTCTGACCATGAGATCATGCAACTCCCGGATACCGTAGGAATACTTTGGGTGTATCAAACGTCACAACGTAACTGGGTGATTATAAAGGTGCACTACAGGTATCTCCGAAAGTGTTTGTTGAGTTGGCATGGATCAAGATTGGGATTTGTCACTCCGACTATCGGAGAGGTATCTCTGGGCCCTCTCGGTAATACAGCATCACAGAAGCCTTGCAAACACCGTGACTAAAGAGTTAGTTGCAAGATGATGTATTACGGAACGAGTAAAGAGACTTGCCGGTAACGAGATTGAACTAGGTATTGGATACCGACGATCGAATCTCGGGCAAGTAACATACCGCCGGACAAAGGGAACAACGTATGTTGTCATATGAGGTTCACCGAAAAAGATCTTCGTGGAATATGTAGGAACCAATATGAGCATCCAGGTCCCGCTGTTGGTTATTGACCAGAGAGTTGTCTCGGTCATGTCTACATCATTCCCGAACCCGTAGGGTCCGCACACTTAAGGTTCGATGACGATATAGTATTATATGAGTTATGTGATTGGTGACCGAATGTTGTTCGGAGTCCCGGATGAGATCACGGACATGACGAGGAGTCTCGGAATGTCCGAGAGGTAAAGATTCATATATTGGAAGGCTATATTCGGACGTCGGAAAGGTTCCGAGTGATTCGGGTATTTTTCGGAGTACCGGGGAGTTACGGGAATTCACCGGGAGAAGTAATGGGCCTTATTGGGCCATACGGGAAAAGGAGAGGCAGGCCACGTGAGGAGGCGCGCGCCCCCCTTGCCCAAACCGAATTGGACTAGGGGAGGGGGCGCAGCCCCCTCTTTCCTTTCCCTCTCCCTTCCCCCTTTCCTACTCCGTATGGGAGGTGGAATCCTACTAGGACTAAGGAGTCCTAGTAGGACTCCCCACACTTGGCGCACCCCTAGGGGGCCGGCCTCCTCCCTCTCATCCTTTATATACGGGGGCAAGGGGGCACCCCAAAACACACAATTGTCCCATAGCCGTGTGCGGTGCCCCGATCTCCGTTTTCCACCTCGGTCATATTTTCGGAGAGCTTAGGCGAAGCCCTGCCGGAATCACTTCACCGTCACCGTCGCCACACCGTCGTGCTGACGGAACTCATCTACTTCCTCGACGTCTTGCTGGATCAAGAAGGCGAGGATCGTCACCGAGCTGCACGTGTGTAGAACTCGGAGGTGCCGTACGTTCGGTACTCGATCGGTGGAGCTCGAAGGATTGTTCGACTACATCAACCGCGTTGTGAGACGCTTCCGCTAACGGTCTACGAGGGTACGTAGACACACTCTCCCCTCTCGTAGCGATGCATCTCCATGGATAGATCTTGCGTGAGCGTAGGAAATTTTTGAAATTCATGCTCCGTTCCCCAACAGGTTTGGCATCCCACAACGGAATCTGATGTGAGTATCGGAACCCAATCAGTGGAAGAAAGAAAGCACGACATCAGATTATAGAACATCCAAATAATTTGATGCTTAAATAACCAAAGGAATTAAGATTTCCCAATTGGTGTATTGGAAACAGATGTTCCGATCAAATACAAGTAAGATGAAAGGACTTAGATGGACAATCAATCAAGGTTGATTTGTCGGGAACCAACCCATGTTTTGAAAGACGTCTGAGCCAGACGGATAATTTATGATAATCAACTGATGACTGCGTGCATCCACACACAGGTTGAATCAATAAAATCAAATGAAAATCACAGAGGATTCTAATGGATATTTCTTGACATATGGAATTAACCATAACGCAAGCATGTGAGGGAATGTCAAGAGCAAAAGGGTACTGAGGATTTTGGAAGATCGAATAGTAATTCGAATGATTTCGTGAAACTCATGACAACTGAGGACGAACGAATCTCCGATAAGATACTTCGATGTACCTTGTAATAACAAGGGCAAATGGATACGAAAGTAAGAGGGACAATTGCATGTAGTCATCCATAGGGGTTGACGGTGGAAGGAATCGCAAAGCGATGAGCACGAGTTCTCGGGAGAACATCGGAGAGTATCTTTGGAATCTTCTGATGAAGCAGGCGATCATCTGGAATGAGGGGCTCTCCGGGAGAAAGTAGTTACGAGATCCTAAGGTTAGAGTTAGTAAAATCTTTAACCCGAAATAGACGAGAGATTAGAACCCAGAGTATAGATGAGGAATAAAAGATCCTAATGCCACCCGATTGAGATGTGGGCCCGTAAGCCACAGCATCGGTGTTAGTAAAAGTTTTTCAATGTCTAGACTCAACTTCGGCCAAGGAGTTGGAAAGGGGGCTACCTACAGGCAACCTAGCTCTGCTACCAACTTGCGACGCCCCCGGTTTAACCGTGCACTAATCATACACGCATTTATGCACGATCAAGACTAGAGACTCGCTGGAAGGAATCACAACACAACACTAAACACAAATTAAAATAATTCAAGCTTCATATTACAGCCAGGGGCCTCGAGGGCTCGAATAAAATAGCTTGAGTGCAAAGTCAGCGGAAGCAACAACATCTGAGTACAGACATAAAAGGTACACAAGTTTTGCCTTAAGAAGGCTAGCACAAACATAAGCAGTGGATCGAAAGAGGCGAGGCCTCCTGCCTGGGAACCTCCGAACTACTCCTGGACGTCAGAGAAGTCTACGTCGTAGTAGGCTCCATCCTGGTAGTAGTGGCCTCCGTCGGGGTAGTAGTAGTCGTCGACGGGGTGAACTGCATCCTAGGTCTCCTGGGCTCCGTCATCTGGTTGCGGCATCGTTGCAAAGCAATGGTGAGTACTCATCCAAAGTACTCGCAAGACTTACATCAAAACTATGCTAGATATGCACCAGTATCAAAGGAATGGGGCTATATCTTTGGACTAAACTGCAGAAATGCCAGAAGAGGGAAGAAGGCCTAGTCCTATCGAAGACTAGCATCTTCAGCGTCTTACAGCATAAGACGAGAGTTCAAAGCAGCATATTTTAATTAACAGGGGTATAATGTAGCAAGGCCCAGAGATTCTTCCTCGACTCCCTGTGAGAAAGCAATCCCGGAGCCAATAATTCAAGTAACATCATAAGTATCCAGTTCTAGTTATCATAGGCCAGGATAATTTCTGAGCGCCCGTTACCGTGGACACGGCTAATCGATTAGTTTAACTTCCCTGCAGGGGTGCACAAACTTACCCAACATGCTCGATAAACTCTGGCCGGATACAATTTTCGGGTCATACCCGGCCTCGGCCGATCGACACGACGTAGTCCTACCTAGGCTCAACAGAGAGGCCAACACGCCGGTCTACATCCTAATAGCTCGGGGTCTTGGGCCATCGCCCTCGCCATCCTGCACGTTACGCCACCGGCCGGGATCTGTCCTAGCACACCCTAATCCAAGAGCTGTGCGTTCCAGACCACCCGGGCGCGGGTCGCTCCATGTGACATCTGAAGAGCTTTCGGGAGAATGTACGCCGTAGAGTGCCCATACTTTTTCCCGCGTGGTGGTTAGTGCGAAAGAGGCCAGAGGCCTTCTCAGATCACATATCCAAACCCGTTAGTGAATTTATAGTTTGCGGTGACGATCGGTCCCACCATCCCGTCGCCCCGTCTCGATGCTTATGGCAAGGACATCACTGTCCGGCCACGCCTCGTAATAACCCTTTGGATGCCTTACCGGCGCATCCCACCACATCTTACTCACACGGGTACCCTTGGGGCCGACCCATCTCAAGACTGTCGGGAACTCAGGCCCACCTCAACAGAGTGGTACCGCCTGTCCCTTCAGCCCCGTCTTTCACATGTAATTCAGTGCCAAGTCAAAAAGGCTGTGTGTCAGAACACCAAGTGGATATCCGAGGAATCACTCTCGATATATCACACCCGGGGTATGTGAGGTGATGTGTCGGTAACGGCTTGTCAGTCATGTTGACTGAGTCTTCTGTCTTCAAGTCCTCGATGACGACGGTGATGAAAGCAGGGGCAACAACAATAGTAAAATGGGGGCCACAGGGGGACACTATCGATACCTATACTACAACATTGTATGAAAGCAGGTATGAAAGCAGTATTCAAAAACAGGCTATGCATCGGAATAGGTGCTTGTTTAAATACAGTAGCAAAATCTAATGCAAGCATGTGGAAGAAAGAATAGGTGATATCGGAATGATCAAGGGGGTTTTGCTTGCCTTGTTGCTCTGCTGCAAAAGACTGGTCGTCAGGGGCGTAGTCGTACTCGGCAGCAGCGTCAGTCTCGGAGGCTACCGGAGAGAAGAGGGGGAAGAAACAATAAATACAAGCAAACAGATGCAACACGATGCATGACATGGCAATACGCAGTGCTAGGGGTAGTCTAACGCAGTACTACACGTATCAGACGGAACGGGAGAATATCTGACGATATTTCCCGGGTCTTTGGATTTATCGGACAGACGACCCGGAGGGGAAAAGTTCCATGTTCATCATGCTAGGAGCATGTGATAGACGAACGGATAGCGTATTCGGATTCATGGGATTTTTCTGATCAACTTTCATGTATAAAACTTTTTCATCTGAGCTACGGATTATTTTATACGATTTTTCAAAGATTTAAACAATTTCTAGAATTAACAGATTATTATTAATTCGAAAAATGCTATATGACATCAGCATGAGGTCAGCACTGCATCAGCAGTCAACAGTCTCAGTTGACTGGTAAAACTGACATGTGGGGCCCCCTTGTCATAGACTCAGGGTTAATTTCAGTTTTAAATTAATCTAACCAGAGACTAATTAGTGAGTGGGGTCCATCTGTCAGTGAGTCATTAGTGTTAAATTAATTATTTTCATTAATCTAATTAACCAATTTAGTTATCTGACAAGGCTGGCCCACTGTCATACACAGGGTGGGTATTGGACCCACCTGTCATTGACTGGCCGAGCCCAGTCAGCAGGTTGACTAGGTCAACGGTCAACGAGGGGGCTCGGGGCCCACGGGTCAATGACCCTGCGGGTGGCCCCGGCCCGGCCAGGTCAGCGGCGGCGCCGTCCGGCCACCGGAACAGCTCCGGCGAGCTCCCGAATCGGCGGGGAGGCTCGGAAATCGCCTATGGTGGGTCATTTCGCGCTGTTCTTGTTGCGTTCGAAAGCTGGCATCGTCGCACGTCCATTCCGGCCATCAGGGCGAGCTGGGATGGCCTGTGGCGTCGCCGGCGTCGAGGTTGGCGGAGGTGAGCTCCGGGCGCCGGCGGCAAACAACTAACCGAGGCGAAAACGAGCCATCTAGCGGTACTACGCGGGCCTACGCAACGCGTGGCGTCGAACGGCGGTGACGACAGGACCAAAAGGTCACCGTATGGTCGCCGGCGTTGAGCTCCGGCGGAAGAGCTTTCGGGCTCCGGTGGAATCCGATGCTACGGCTACGAATCAAGGGCGAGAGAGAGAGAGGAAGGAGCAGGAGCTCACAGCAGTCCTGCAGATGTGCAAAGCGGGCTCGGGGGAGGCCTGGAGTAGCCGGAACCGTCGCCGGAGCGCGGCGGCGATCCGAGGAAGAAGAAGCTCGTGGCCGTCGCTGCAGGGGCTCCGGGGCTTGGTCC
Organism: Elymus sibiricus; assembly: GCA_039707655.1. Lineage (NCBI taxonomy): Eukaryota > Viridiplantae > Streptophyta > Magnoliopsida > Poales > Poaceae > Elymus > Elymus sibiricus. Next base: position 246,687,895 of record CM077675.1, read on the forward strand.
AGTGCTCGGGGAGGAAGAGGTGGTCGCGGCGGAGCTCGTGGGCGTGACGGCAAGGCGCGAGAGGCTTTGTGGGCGCGACTAGCCGGCGTCCATGGCGGCGGTGGCGCTCGGGAGAGGTGCGGACGAGCGATGGAGAGGGAGGGAGGAGTGGCAGAGGCGTCCAGAGGGGTGCGGGGGCTTGCTCTTATCCATCCACGCACGCAGAAAAAGATCTGGCGAGGAGGGGGGCCTGGCGAGCGCGCGCGCTCCCTGCTCGACAGCGAGCGAGGGGGAGCAGTGCGGGAGGAGGGAGACGACGGCGCTGGCGGGCTGGGCTGTGCACTGTAGCACTGGGCCTAAGTGCACAGTGTGCTTTTCCTTTTTATTTCTTTTCTTTTTCCTGATTTCTTTTTCAGCTTCTGTTTTAATTCATTTTGGCACTATTTCTTTACTGCAAAAATGTGCCACTGGGTCCAAACAATACTTGGCAATATTCTTCCACACCTCACCAAGTTTGAGGAATTTTCAAATCTGTTTGAATTATTCAAAAGGATTTAAGAGCACATTTAAAATGCAAATTGCCTCTGTTTTGATGGTGGGGTCCACACCAACATCAAGGTGATGTTGTTTTCCTAAACAACATTTGATTTGTGATTTTTCACAAGTGTGCAACATTTTTAACTTGCTGTTTGCAACTTTATTTTATCACAATTAAATCCTAGGGCATTTATTAGAGGAAAAGAGATGAGATATTAATTTCCAAAATGATCAAGTGCTGTTTAGCAAAAAGATTAGGCACTGATCATGGTCATTACTGTGCACCATTACATGGGGGTGTTACAGTTTTAGCCACACCAATACCTATAGGGTGCTTGCCAACCTTGGAAGGAACAAGGGTTCGAGCACTCTCATCATGTCTTGGACTTGTACTCATCAATTCTTCCCTAGGATGGTAATCCTGTGTCCCGGGGAATGCTTTATGGTAGTCGGTCAAATCCAACTACTCCACTGTAAAAAAAAGACCATAAAACAATTGAAGTTCAGATACAACACAAGCTTCAGTCCAACAAATATGGATGACATGATTACTATTGAAGTTTAGCTATAAAAATAAAAATCTTCAGCTAAAAGAAAGTGTTGCATTTAAAAACTAATTAAGTTTAGGTACAACATAAGGCACAGTTCAAAAAAAACTGATGACATGAAAATTATTCAAGTTCAGCTACCAAAACATCAGAAGGTATCATCACTGAAGTTCATGTATAATAAAAGCTACAGTTCAAGGAAGTAATGACATGAAAAACTATTAAAATAAAATATACAAGTAAATAAAAGACAATGTATCAGGATACAAATAACAAAAAGAGATATAAAAGTAGCCAAAACTGTAAGTTTCAAGACTTACATGTATAGTAGCCAAACATATCCATGAAATTTGTTTCAAACAAGTTGGAAGACGCAATTGAATACAACCATGTCTTGCTGATATCCAAGATATCCAAGAACCCCATTATGATAAGAATTAACATTCCTAAGCATGAAGAACCCGTAGTCGATACTGCCATCAAACAAAGAAACATTATAAAAAAAAGAACGCCAAAGCACAACAAAACGTTGCAGCTTACATACTCATACATATAAGCAAAAATAATAGAGAGAAACTAGTACTCATACTTGTTATTTTGTTGGGGGACATCAATCCAATCCAAAGGGAAGTGGTCAATAGAAACTGGACAGAAGGGTGTCTCCCTGTCATTGTCGGCATCGCTCCCAAGCATCTTGATGTTATCAGTCATCCGTCGAAAGAGACGCATTGAACATTCATCACTTGGTCCATAGTAGGAGTCGAGAAGCTGAAACCTTTCATTCTTGAAGTCAAGAAATTTAATTCAAGAAATATAGAAACCCAATGCCCAATACCACCCATGTGAGGAGGAATTTCAGGTGGGTCAAAAGTAGGGAAAATAACCTGGCGCAAGATAAACACACAATCATTAAAACTGATATTAATATCAAAAGCACAAATAAAACAAATACAAACAGAGAGGATCATAGTGGAAACAAGTATAGAGACAAGTACAGAAAATTGGTTAGAAAATCGTGGGCATCCATGCTATCATGACCAGTCGCATTGAACTTCCTCACACGAGAATCAAATTTCCCTATGTAAATCTTGTCCTAATAAACAGATAACATCAAAATAATAGATAAGGGGCAATAAAATAGGTATATATAAATATAATGAGACCGACAAGTTCAGACTAATTTGAAAAAGAACAAGATAAAAGAAAAAACTATAGGGTTGTCTACACAAACCTAATACGAGAGGATAAACTTGTCTAACCTCTGGTATTTGCAACGTAGACAATAAAGGGCAACCTCAGCGACAGCAGATCGAAGCATTCCGTGAGAAGCAAAATACGATGCGACATCTTCAATAGTAACTTCACACTCATTGTTTTGGAACATAACCTTTGATCTAAAAACAAAAAATAATGACATCAAATGTTGATTCATTCAACTATGAAGCTCCCCTTATATTCAAAGTGTGCTTTATTAACTAATTGAGAGTACCAACATAAGAAGTCAAGAAGTTTAGCTATAAAACCACAGGTAGTACATAATTTATATGCACATAAATTCTGACTGGCTGCACTCACCTCTTAGAACAATCATTCATAAGCCTAGCTACACTGAAATAAAAGTCATCAACCTTCTTTTTGATGGCCGCAATTTCACTATCTGCTCAGCAACGAATAGAATAAGAGCAAGATACAAAACATACATAAATATATACAAGAAAGAAGGGTTGAATATACACATGAATAATGGTTGCATATACACAGGATTTAGGAAGAAGGGTTGGGTATAAAACACAAAAATATATATAAACGATTTTTCGGTATGGGAAAAAACATACAATACATTGACACAAGTGTTACCTGAAAATGATGATATTGCCATGCACTCAACTAACAAAAATCAGTTTCAAACACATAGATCATGACAGGAGCTAGAAACAACGCAAACACATTCAGCTGCTACATCAAAGAGAACCCAAAAGATTAAAAACATCATAACCCATGCAATACACACCTCCCCCACATAAAACTAAATGCACTTCACTTTATTTACATTCACATGACACATTTCAAATTTTAGGACAAACAAGAAGTTCAACTTGTAACACACAGACAGTACATAGGGATATCAAGAGGCAAAAGGAAAACAAAAGGCATGCGGATGGGGGAAAAAGAGAGAAGCATGATCCTATCTTTTATGGATCTTGCGTAAAGCAGTAGCAGAACTGGACAGATCCTCCTCCTTTCCCAAACTATCAGTTTCAGTTTCTGAATCATCGTCATCGCTAGTAGATATTACAATATCATCTTCATGTACACCAGTAGGAGCTGTAGAGTCTGATACAACAAAAACTATTGGTTGTGCTGCAGTAGGAGGACCTGGAGAATCAGCATCAACAACCACTAATGGCTTTGCTGCAAGAGACTTCGCCGGTCCTGCATGAGTGCTACCAGTCTCAACATCTGCCTCGATGGAATCTTTCTCAGAACTGCTGGCATTAACGATGGTATCACCTCAAGTCGACTTGTGCTGCTCAGCATCAAAAATCGCATCACCAATGGACGAATGTTGTTCAGTTCAATCCAGCCCATCGGAGCAGCCAATGCCTGACACATCTTTGTTTGGAAGCTTTTCTGAAGCAACATTAACATCGTCAAACTGCGACAACAACAAAACTCATTAAAAATGGGCACATAGCAAAAAAACATGAAGTAAAAGAAAAAGGAAACAAATGGACAAGAAAGATACTACCTTAGAAACTTTGACAACTGACATATGAAGGAAGTCCAAGGACAGTAAACATAGAAGGTCAACTGTGAACAATAACACTCAACAAGAAGTTCAGATACTGTAAATAAAGAAGGTCAACTTTGACCACAAACATATCATGGAAGTTTAAATACAGTAAATATAAAGAAGGTAAGCTATTAACACTAACACATCAAGGAAGAACTTCAAATATTGTAAACCAAGAAGGTCGGCTATGAACAGTAATACTTGAAAAGAAGTTCAAAGACATAAAAACAAGAAGGTCAACTATTAAAAACACTAAAAACTAAACACTAACACTAAACATTAAATCAAATAACTTTCAAAAACGAGAAAACAAACCTCTTCAGCACGCTCCTCGTTGCCTCCGTCATGACCCAAATGAACAGAATCATGCCTTTCAATCTGTTTGATAACAACACTAGCCTCATCTTCAAAATGCTTGCAACGAGCATCCTGCATTTTCTTAAACAATCCAAAGCTAGTATGGAGGTGGACCGTGCTCTGACGAATCTCAGCAAGAATTTCATCTTTAATTGACAAAGCCCCCTTCAAAGACTCCACATCAAAACCATGACCGGGTGGAAGAATCCCATCGACACGACTAAGACGCTCAACCGTTGTTGGAACACGGGCAATCTCCCCACAAACAGTGCTCAAAAGACCATCGATCCTACCAAGGGAAACACTGGCAGCATCGAACAAACCCTTCGCAGACTCTGAAGAAATGCCAGCTGCAACATTCATACGGGCAGAAGAACCCCCAGATACTTCAGGGGGAGCAGCAGTGTTCACATTCTGGGAGCATTCAATTCTGGGGGCAGCTTCACTACCAAGACCGGTGGCATGCGGCATGGTAAGAAAAGGTCATTCAATATGCCTAAAGAACATAACCTCAGCCTATGTCTTCCACTACACGCAAATAAAATTCAAACGGGTCAAAAAATAATAAAGGGACAAGAAAAAAAAGTGAAGATAACATCAGAAGTTCAAGTTATACTAAGGAAAGAATAATGCATAATAAAACTCACAGGCAGATTCCCAAAAACCCGGTTGGCTGGGTCATCATCACCCTTCTTAACCAAGTCAGTAGTAGCATGCTTAGATAGCTTGGCCTGGTCCATCAAATTGATGCGAGGAGTTCTCAAATCTAGAAAGGCTTCTTGCCAAGGATAAGGCAGTCCAGATACATAGGAAGCGATGCAATGCCACAGCCTATAACAACTTTTCCCCTGCTAGTCCCTTGTTGATACCTAATTACAGCCTTTCGAAGATCATCAACATGCAACTGGCAATAGTCAATATTTGCCATATCTTCAAAAACAAGATTCTCAGCCATTGCTGCCTCCATGGAAACCAGTGTAGACGTACCAGGAATAACAACCTTCATGAAAAGAATCAAGTAAAACACCTGATGTGCCTAATCATCTTTCTTTTCATCATTCACAAGTTCCTCGAGGATCTTTCGCGGATCCTTTGTCTTGATATTATCACTCCTCTTATAACCAAGTTTGGCCTTCAGACTCATAACAGCGTTATCGAATCCATCCTTGGAGGGCCTAGTAGGGGTACGATCACCTTGAGGGAAACCAAAACAATGGTGAACAACATCACTTGTAATACGCAAATACTTGTTTTTCTCGCCCATGTCTAGAATCATAGTTCAAGGGTCAATCTTGGTGTAGATGTGGCCCATCAAAGGAAGAGAAATGTTCGAATCAGTCTTCAAGTAAAAAACACAACCAAAACCAGCCTTGACAACCCTCTCCTTATGACTAGTTTGTAGCAATTTTGCGCACACCTTCACCTCTTTCACTGAGCAGCGAATCGTCTTGTTAAAACGTTTTGCATCGTCTTGTCCTTCAACAGCTCCTTCCAGTGCTTGGCCTCCTCTTTTCCTCCTCACAGGTCTCTTCACAAGCTCATACTACAAAAAATGCAATAGAAGAAACCATGGCAGAACAATGTGCTAATGAAAATAAACCAGAAGTTCAGCAATGTTGAACAAGGAAGAACTACATAAACAAATAGAGCATGCCAAAAAATGGGTATAGCAATGTATATACCAGAAGTTCAACAATGTAAAACAAGGCATTTGAACCATGTATAATCAGAAGTTCAACTCTTTTTTAATGATAGCAATGTATATACCAGAAGTTCAACAATGTACAACAAGGCAGTTCAACCATGTATAACCAGAAGTTCAACTATTTTTTCCATGTTAACAATAATATACCCGAAGTTCAACAATGTAGAACAAGGCGGTACTACATACACAAATTTAGAGCATGCATACAAAACAACTAAGAAAATAAAAATATTAACATAAGGAACAAAAAACAACAATAAATATAACAGATTTATACCTCATCAGCACCTTCATCATCATCATCCTCATCATCAACGTCAAAATCAACATCATCCTGGCCATCTGCATTAACACGAGAACGCTTCTTGCAACCCTTGTTAACCTTTGCCGGCCCACCCTTGCGCTTAACGCCACATTTATTGCCCTTCCCAGATACACCAACACCAAGCGAAGACGATGTAGGCTTCCCACAGCCAGGAACACGAGGACTACGACATGGAGTAACACCAGCAGCTTGACCACTAATTTTTGGAATTTCACCTACACTTGGACTTGCAACCTTATAAACACGTGGGCTCCTTCGAGGAGTAACTTCACCAATGAGATGCTTCTTCATTATGGTCTACTTGAATTTCTTCTTCATAGGGCCAATCATGTTATCACTGGCACGCGCCACGTCTTCTTCAGCACAGGACACATGCCCAAGTGTGGGCTTAGCATGGTCACCATATTCAGAAACATTAGAACCTTTCTGTAGGCGGGCCGCCTTCTTCCTTCAAAAGCTTCTAGCTTTTTCCTCTTGCGTTCATCCTCTAGAGGAAGCTGCACAAGCACATCATCAGCTTGTGTGACTGGTTCAGTGCCATCAACGGATTGGGATTGCGTCTCTGACAACTGAAGAGAGCACAAAGGCTCCTGAATGGGATTGCAATCTTCAGCCGATGGAGCCACCTGCTCAGCCTAAGCAGTCTTCTCAGCCCAACCCAGGTCAGATAAAACAGTGTTGATGGTATTAACAGATTCTTCACTAGCTACATCTACAAAAACACAGAAACAAAACAAAGGAAAAGAGTCAAGAACAAATACAAAACACATGATAGGAACAAGTTCAAAAACATGGCTCTAGAATTTCAAAAATAAAAAGGAGTTGCACATACTAGGTGAAGCAAGAGCTGCAGACGCAAGATCTACGAGATTTAATTTTTTTCTCAAGACTGCAAGCAACCTCAGCAACTAAACTCAAAGGCAGAAGTGATTTTGTTGCATCAGTCTTTGGAACATCAAGATTAACTTCTGAACCCCCATCTTGATCAAAAGAAGTTTTTTTAGAATTATTAATGTCATCACCAACTACAAAAAGGAAGAAAGGCAGCTGATGTCGGAATCGGGGCTCTGGGGACCCAAGAGAGGTTCGAAATCTGGGGTGCTCCGGCTCTCCAACCTCGCTCTCTCACCCTAACCTACGGCGATGCTCCGGCGTGCTTGAGCCTTGGGGGAAAGACTATGAACACAGCGATCTACCCAGGTTCGAGCCACCTTGCGGTGTAAAACCCTACTCCTGCTTGTCTGGATTGTTTAGTCGGAGAGAGTGAATACAAATCAGCCCCCCTTTTCTATGTTTTCCGCCCCCCTTCATATACTGACCTCGGTCTTCTTTCCCCCGTACACTCGCTGGGAAGGGTTGCCACAACAGCCAGTTGGAAGGGGGACAGGACTGCAGCCTATCCTGCCTAAAGCAGTCTTCACGTGCAAAGCCACCTGTCGTGACGCATCGATGGGCTCGAGGATGACCTCCATCCTGGCGAGCCCCGACCTTGTTCTTATTTCACCAAAGGGGAAACCTTTTAAGGGTTGCTTTGGGGTCGGTGGCTGGCCCTGCTTCCTTAGCATGGGAAGGGAAAACTGCCCATCCGTGCTCGCTGCAAGGCGCCAGGAACCGCCTGGTATGGCACGCGGCACCCGCGCAAAGCCCCCATGGGGCATCCCCAGGAGGCGGTCTCCCGAGGGCATCCTCGCGAGGCCCTCGGAAGCGCCTTCAGCCAGAGTCTTCTTGAAGCGGGGGTCCCCATGGTCACCCCTACCGTGACGCCATACTCCAGGCCGCGTTGGGCCCGTACCATGCGTCGTGCCATGGGCCCCAGGCAAACGGGCCTGTGTACCCCCAGTCCCAGGAGCCCGACAGTAGCCCCGGGGCCGGGCCATGAACGATCCCGCCGATAGGAAGGGACGAAATGTCATGGGCTCCAACCACCTGCGGGGCCGATGCAACACATGGTGCACGACGAGGCGAGAATTGCCCCCACTCCCCATGACGCCTCGGCAAACCTCCGGACTGACGTAAAGCATGCGCGCGGCTCAGAGCCATCATTGCCCCTACAAACCTCTCATTTTCCTTCTCGCACGTTCCTTCCTACGCAAGGTTGCTTTTCCCTCGTCAGATCTCCGCCGCCTTCTGTCCCGCCTTGCCGCAGCCGACCAGTGCTCTGGGTGCGTGTCGTTTTGGGCTGTGAACACGATGGCGAGAGAGTGCATCGACATGGAGTTCCATCACGAAGCGAAAGGCATCCAGAAGCAGTGGGTGTATGTGGACGCTACCCAATAGAGCCCCTTGCCGTCGATTCCTTCGTCCCTGGTGTTGCTGAGCTCCGGGTGGCGGCACGAGAGGCTCGATGACCCACGGCTGTCGCAGGTGACGAAGAGGCTCGCCGTCCTGCGGGCCGCAGGAGTGACGGTGACGATGGTCATGAGGGAATTCCTCCGCAGGAGGATTGCCCCCCTCCAACGCCATTCTCGCCCGATGTGGACTTTTACCGGCCCGGCGGATGCCATGCGACTCTATACCGAATCACTGCGGGCCGACGTGCTTTGCGGGGTGCTCAAGGCCTTGACCGGCCAGGGAGCGGGTGGACTCCCCGAACGCGGGCTTCCCCTGTACAACTACAAAAACAAGGTGACCCTCGTCGCGGGGATGCCCTACTTCGACCAATGGGGGCTGTTCCCCGAGGGCCACGCGGGCTCTCGGGACAATCCTTTCTTGGTGACCCTTGAAACAGAGGGTTCGGGCGACCCCGAGCCCCCGGCTGCAGCCGCTGGAGGTGGCGGCTCTTCACCCCGACGACCCTGCCCTCCGAGGAGCCCTGGGCACGCGACCCCCGGACCGCTCGCCGCCGAGGGGGGGCGCTATGCTTGGCGCCCGCCCTCCCCCTCCGAACAAGGCTAGGGCCGGCACCGAGGTCGCCCGTCCTCCCCCCGGGGCTGATCGCGAGAAGGGAGTCCCGCCCGGGGGGCAGTGCTGGTGTGCTGCCAGGGGTGTTGAGGAAGCGTCCCTCTTCTTCCATGACCGTTTCAATGTGTTCGGGCACCTGATCCTCTTTCCTGTGCAGGCTAGCTTTGAGAAAAAAGGCTAGGCCGCTTCCGGTCCCGACGCCCTCTTCTCCACCACCCTCCGAGGCCTGGAGGGGCGGGGAGGACGCGCCCCGTCAAGGCGTGGCTGGCGCACCTGGGCACGAGGCGGTCTCTGACGTGGCTTGAGACTGCATCGGTATTTCCCCAAAGAGGAAGGGATGATGCAGCACAACGACGGTAAGTATTTCCCTCAGTTATGAAACCAAGGTTATCGAACCAGTATGAGGATCACCACCACCCAATAAACAACAACTGCACACAAACAACAAATACTTGCAACCCGATACGAAAGAGAGGTTGTCAATCTCTCTACGGTAAAAAGATAGATTAGGTAATGATAGATTGGAGAGATAGATCTCTCAAGAACACAAAATAGAAAAGGCAAATAAAATATGCAGCAATATATCTTTGGGTTTTTGGTTTTGTAGATCTGAAAACAAAGATGCAAAAAGATAGACCGGAAAGCAATATGTTGGAAAAGTAGACCCGGGGGCCGTAGGATTCACTAGTGGCTTCTCTCATGAGTATAGCGCACGGTGGGTGAACAAATTACTGTTGGGCAATTGATAGAAGATCAAATAATCATGACGATATCCAATGCAATGATCATTATATAGGCATCATGTCCAAGATAGGTAGACCGACTCCTGCCTGCATCTACCTCTATTACTCCACACATCGACCGCTATCCAGCATGCATCTAGTGTATTAAGTTCATGGAAAAACGGAGTAATGCAATAAGAACGATGGCATGATGTAGACAAGATCTATTCATGTAGGAATAGACCCCATCTTGTTATCCTTAATGGAAACGATACATGCGTGCCTTGCTGCCCCTTCTGTCACCGGGAAAGGACACCGCAAGATCGAACCCATCACAAAGCACCTCTTCCCATGGCAAGAAAAATCAATCTAGTCGGCCTAACTAAACCAAAGATTCGAAAAAGAAATACGAGGCTATAAGCAATCATGCATATGAGAGATCAAAGAAGACTCAAATAATATTCATGGATAGAAACTGATCATGAACTCAAAATTCATCGGATCCCAACAAACACACCGCAAAAGTTTACATCAAATAGATCTCCAAGAGACCATTGTATTGAGAATCATAAGAGAGAGAGAGAGAGAGGAAGCCATCTAGCTACTGCCTACGGACCCGTAGGTCTATGGTGGACTACTCACGCATCATCGGAAAGGCACCTATGAAGAAGATGAACCCCTCCGTGATGGTGTTTAGATTGGATCTCGAGGTTCTGGAACTTGCGGCGGCTGGAATTGTGTTTCATTGACTCCCCTAGGGTTTTTGGAATATTTGGGAATTTATAGGCGTCAGAGGCGGTGGAGAGGGGCCCCGTGGAGGGCACAACCCATCAGGGCGCGCCGGGGGCCCCCTGGCGCGCCCTGGTGGGTTGTGCTCTCCACAGCCCACCTTCTTGGCAATTCTTTGGCCCACTGGGTGTCTTCTGGTCCAGAAAAAATCTCCAAAAAGTTTCGTCGCGATTGGACTCCGTTTGGTATTGATATTCTGTGAAGTAAAAAACAAGCAAAAACAGCAACTGGCACTTTGGCACTATGTCAATAGGTTAGTCCCAAAAAATGATTTAAAGTTGTTATAAAATGATTGTAAAACATCCAAGAATGATAATATAATAGCATGGAACAAGCAAAAATTATAGATACGTTGGAGACGTATCAGCATCCCCAAGCTTAATTCCTACCCGTCCTCGAGTAGGTTAATGATAAAACCAGAATTCTTGATGTGGAATGTTGCCTAACATGTTCATCATATTCTTTTCTTTTGTATAGCATGGACATTTGGACTTATAGATGATTCAAAGCAATAGTCTAGTTTTAACATAATGACTTCAATACTCAAGCATGCCAACAAGCAACCATGTCTTTCAAAATATCAACACTAAAGAAAGTTATCCCAAGCCCATCATGCTCAATCATTGATCCATTCATGAAACACACTCAAATATTAGCTATACCCAATGCTCAAGTACGATCATAGTGCCCCTAGTTGGTGCTTATAAGAGAAGATGGAGACTCAAAGTAAAAATAAAAATTGCATAAAGTAAATAGATAGGCCCTTCGCAGAGGGAAGTAGGGATTTCTAGAGGTGCCAGAGCTCAAAGTTTTAAATTGAGAGAGAAAAATATTTAGGCTGGCATGCTTTTCCTGTCAACGAAAACGACAAAGTAGCTCACGATACTTTCCATGCTAGATATATCATAGGCGGTTCCCAAACAAAAAATAAAGTTTATTCCTTTTTCCACCAAACTTTCACTTTCCATGGCGGGTCGTATCCACGGTTGCCTTCCATACCAACACTTTCCAAGGAATTTATTATTTGACAACATAAAGTAAATATTTTTTATTTTTCATTTCGGGAATGGGCATCCCTATTACCGCCGCACTCTCGTGCAATGACAAGTGAATAAACACTCATCTTGAGAATAACACATCTAGCATGGAAAAATATTGGACACTCCCCACCGTTTCATGAGCGGTACGAGCACACAAAAGAGAACATTTATTTTGAAAATTTAGAGATGGCACATACAAATTTGCTTGGAACGGCATGGAAATACCGCATATAGGTAGGTATGGTGGACTCATAAGGCAAAACTTGGTTCAAGGATTTTGGATGCACAAGTAGTATTCCTACTTAGTACAAATGGAGGCTAGCAAATAGATTGAGAAGCAACCAAACCAAGAAACGAAAATTCACATAAGTGAGCATTGAGCATAACTGTCACGCCCAAGATGCGATCCTATCCTTATTTTGGCATGAGGGCCTTGACAGAGATAGAAGCGCATCTCGTCGTTTCGCAAGAATGGATATCATTACAAGTACATGTAAAGAAGAGATGAGTATATGGAATTGGCTTACACTCACCACAAGCTACATCAATATCACATCAATACAACAACATATCCAAACAACATACAGAAGAGCAGGGTCTGACTACGGACGAAAACAAACGATAAAATGACATCCATCCTTGCTATCCCAGGATGCCGTCCTGGAACCCATCCTAGATCGATGAAGAATAAGAACTCCAAATCAAACAAGCATTGCGCTCATGTCAAATCATCGCATTACCTGTACCTGCAACTGTTGTTGTAGTAATCTGTGAGCCACGGGGACTCAACAATCTAATTTCCAAGGGTATCAAAACTATTAAAGCTTAATGAGTGAGGTATGGTTAAGTGGTGAGGCTGCAGCAAGCACTAAGCATTTATTTGAGTGGCTAACTTACGAGTACAAGAATAAGGGGGATGATCGTCGCATAAAACGGTCGTGAACTAGTAATGATCTCCAAGAGATCCTGAACACCTACTTACGAACAAACATAACCCCACCGTGTTCTCTCTCGGTTCAGAAATAACGAGAAGAGACAGTCACGGTTACACACACGGTTGGTGTATTTTATTTGAGTTTACTTCAAGTTTGCTATGACCGGGTGTTAAACAAAGTTTCCAAGTTGCCATGTAACCGCGGGCACGGCTTTCCGAAAGATTTAACCCTATAGGGGTGCTCCAACTCATCCATCACAAACTAACCACACGCTGCGTTGGAATTCCTCAACCGCGGAATCACCCGTAGTATTCGCGGAATCCCGATGGAAAATCTCAACTTCGAGATAGCCCGAAGTGTCATCGAAATCCCGTGCACAAGACGTTCGAGCAAGGTAAAACAAGTCCAGCAAGACCGCCCGACTTGTCGACGAACCCGATAGGAGCCGCGTATCTCGTTCTCAGGACACGACCGGATGAGCACAGCATACAGTGGCCTGATAGAAATCTCCCGAGTTGCCCCAGGTTGGCCCCGCACACGACTCTGTTTTGGACCAGCACCAGCAGCACTGGCCCCCCTGTATTATGTTGAATAACGAACCTCGGGTAGCGCTAACTCCCTATGCGTCAAATTAATTATCAGAATTATTATGTTGGGCAAATGTAGTACAAAAGTTGGGCCTTGCCAGACAAGTTTTATCCTAAAACGAAAATCAAGGGGGTCCCCATAACAACCCCGAGCATGTTAGGAGCGCTCAATATGGAACATAACACCGATTCACAAGTAACTAGGGCGGCAAGAGTGGAACAAAACACTGAGCAAAAGGCCAAGCCTTCCACCCTTTACCAAGTATATATGTGCATTAAATTAAATAGTTATAAATATTGTGATATATCAAAAATATCCATGTTGCACATGGAAAGAACTTGCACCTGCAACTAGCAACGCTATAAGAAGGGCTGAGCAAGCGGTAACATAGCCAAACAATGTTTGATGGGACGTGGAGGGGGTTAGAGGCTTTTCATGGCATTTGGGAGGCTTGACAAACAAGTGGTAGGTATCGAGACAAGCGATAGAAACGAGACATCTAGCATGCAATGATAGTAATGGTATCCAGGGAAATGATCATCTTGCCTGAGATCCCGCTTGGAAGAAGATCGAGTCCATGAAGAAGACGAGCCAACGTAGTCGAACGAATCCTCACACTCCGAACGGTTTCGGAACTCTATCGTGAAGAAACAATCCGGAAACAACAATCAACACATGATAACACCACAACATATGCATGACATGATGCACAAACAAACATGTTACATGTCTGGTTTAATTATGCAAGGCATGGCAAAGCACAACAATCGAATCTACACGTTAAGTGAAGCTCAATATGCAACGAGTTGCATATTGACGAAACTCCACGTTCAAATCATTATTTCACTCTCGTTTAGGTACTCATCAATATTAAATGTTGTTTAACATGGGTGGTCATGGCATAGATTGAAGAAGGAATTTCACAATTTTAAATGGAGAAGGAGAACATAACAAGATAATAACTCTCCACATTACGAGAAATGCAGTTAATGTTGTTTAATTAAACAATCGTTTTAAATGTTGCTTATCATGGGAAGAGGTGAAACGTGAACAACTACATCAACTAGGCATTTTAAATGAGGCAGGAAGCAACATATAGCATTTCCGAAACGTCCTCATATGCAAGTTTTGAATTTGGTCCAGATCTACTCTAAACATATTTTATATTTATTAAACAGCAAAATAAAGTGTGCCATCAGATTCTACACGTTTTTCTAGTCAAGTTACATATGTGGAACATTTTTATCGGAGCTACGGTTTGGTAGTTATGAAATAAATCATTTTAGCATGGCATTAACGCAAATATAAACAAACAGCAAGTTTAAACATTTTAAACATGGGTGAAAGTTGGGAATTGTGAATCTACACGAAACTCTGAACATCTTACATATCTACAACATTTTAATCCGACGCACGGTTGTTTAATTATTAAATGCATGAACTATGAGGGTTTTTCTGCAAAACAGTTTTTCTCTAGATAATTACTAAATTCGCAGGAGCAGGAAAAATCTACATGGGCCGAAACCGGGCGAGCACTAGACGGCTATCTACTGCACTGAGGTCGATATAGCAAGCAGAGCATATTGGGTCAAAGCCCACTACACATGGTGAGCGAGACAACCCTAAGCAACGCTCACGCGAGGAAGGGAGGACGTGCGCTCACCCAAGGCCTCATGGGCCTGCTCGGTGACGGGCCTGCTGCAGCGATGGGGAGGTGAGGCTGGCGCGGATTTGGGCCTGGCGGGGAGTCACGACTGGCTGGGCCTTGCATGGCCGAGGGAGGCCTGGGCCGGCGGCGCACTGGAGGAGAGGCTGGCCCAAGCGAGCGCTCAGTCAACGGGGTCGGGGCTCGCTTCCTGCTCCCGCACGAATAGGAGGCTCATGGTGGCGCGGAGCAGATGCAGAGGATGGCGGCGACGCATCTCTGGCGATGGGGCATGCGTGGAGAGATGGATCCAGCCGCTCCTGACGGGATCCGGCGAGGGGAAGGCCGGAGGCGCGAGATCCGGCGATGGTGCTGCTCCGAGAGAAAGAGGTCATGAGGAGAGAAGAAGCAGGAGGAAGGAGGAGGGAATGGGTGGAATAGGGAGGAATGGGGAGACCTCAGGGTTCACCGGCGTCGGGCCTCGCCGGAGCTCCGGTGGTCGACCGGCGAGGTTCTGCGTCGAGGTGGCGGGGGCTTCCTTGGCCGGCGAGGAGGCGCGGGCATCGTCGACGGGGACGGGGTCTCGGGCGCTCCTCAGGCGCGACGGAGGCTGCGAGCGGTGGCGGGCTCGTCCGAGCCCAGATGGGCTCGGGCAGGCCCCGATCTGGGCCGGGAGGGCCGACGCGAGGTGGGAGACAAGAGAGGTGGCCGTGGGCAGCGGCGACGGCACGCACGGATCTCGAGGCGGCTAGGGTTGCCCGATTTGGACGGCTAGGGGTCTATTTATAGCAATGGGGGGCTAGGTTTGGGGGTTTTTTGTCCGAATTCGGACCGCGCGGTCGCGATCGGATGGCTCCGGTCGCGAGCTTAGGCTAGGTTGGGTGGTTGGGCTGTGTAGAGGGGTTTGGGCCTAGAAGAGAAGGAAGTTTGCGGCCCATGACTAGTTTGGAAAACCGAAAACGTCCGACAAATAAACCGATGATGGTGCCACTACGGTCGACCATTCGGGTATCAAATGACCTCCGATTGCGACGAAATTTGGCAGGCGGTCTACCTACAATAAAACAATACCGCATGCCAACTTTCGACCCAATCCGAGAATATTTTTCGTGCACTTTTTAAAAACATTTTTTTAAACGATGTCGCGGGCGCGTGCGTGTGTGGTTGGTCTCAAAACGGTCGTCGACGAGAATGGAGAGAACCGACAACTACGAATGGATGCGAGTTTTGAAAAAATGGCGGCAACGGAGTGTCGATGCTGTGCAAATGATGCAAATGATGCGATGAAGAATGCGACAGCCAAACAAATCACACGACGACAATGGAATAAAACGGGAATCTTATGGAGCGTCAGTCTCGGGCTGTTACAATAACTAACACCAAATAATGCACCACAAGTAGGATGTAATTTCATTGCATAACTATTAACTTTTGTACTTGCATAGGGAATCACAAACCTTAACACCAATATTCCTACTAAAGCACAATTACTCACTAACATGACTCACATATTACTATCATCATGTTTCAAAACTATTACAAGGAATCAAGTTTAATTTGCCCAATGATCTTCATGAAAGTTTTTATTATATCCTCCTTGGATATCTATCATTTTGGGACTAGTTTCATATATTGCCATTGCTTTTTTTTACAAGCTCAAACAAATTTAAGTGAAGCACATGAACATAAAGATTTCATCTCTCAAAAAGATATAAGTGAAGCATGAGAGGATTTCTTCAAAATTTACTAACTCTCAAATTAATCTAAGTGAAGCATGAGAGTATTTCTACAAAAATTTCCAAGCACACCGTGCTCAAAAAGATATAAGTGAAGCACCAGAGCAATTCTATAGCTCAAAATTTTTAAGTGAAGCATAGAGAGCAATTCTAACAAATCATGACATAATTTTGGCTCTCCTAAATAGGTGTGTACAGCAAGGATACAAAGGAAAAACAAACAAGCAAAGCAAGCAAAGATACAAGACGCTCCAAGCAAAACTCATGATGTGTGACGAATAAAAATATAGCTCCAAGTAAAATACCAATGGTTGTTAGAAGAAAGAGGGGATGCCACTCGGGGGCATCCCCAAGCTTAGTTGCTTGTTACTCTTTGGATATATCTTGGGGGTGCGGTAGCATCCCCAAGCTTAGGATTTTATCACTCCTTATTCCTTCATCCATCGTGATCTCACACAAAACTTGAAAACTTCAATCACACAAAACTCAACAAAATCTTTGTGAGACCCGTTAGTATAATAAAGCAAATCACTACTTTAGGTACTGTTGCAAACCCATTCATATTTTATTATTGCATTATACCTACTGTATTTTAACTTTACCATTGCTTATAGCCCCCGATACAAACCATAGATTCATCAAAACAAGCACACAATGCAACGAAAACAGAATCTGTCTTAAACAGAACAGTCTGTAGTAATCTGTACTCTAACCATACTTCTGTAACTCTAAAAATTCTAAACAATTAGGACAACGTAAGGAATTTGTATATAAATACTGTGTTAAAATTTCAGATCAAGATCACGTTCCAGAAAAAAATTAAAATTCAAATACTGGACGCAAAGTTTCTGTTTCAGATTCATCATCGCTTCTACTCATCCTATCAATCATCCTAAAGGTTCTACTTGGCACAAACACTAAATAAACCACAAAAACACAATAATAACAGAGGCATAATTGTGTCAACACACAAAAACAGAAAGTAAAAAGCAAAAATAAATTTATTCATTGGGTTGCCTCCCAACAAGCGCTATCGTTTTACGCCCCTAGCTAGGCATAATGCATAGATTCAAGTATTGTCATCTTTGGTTTTGGATCCATAGGATGCCCTCATGATTGATTCATATGGTGGCTTAATTCTTGTTCTAGGGAAGTGTTCCATACCCTTTCTTAGTGGAAATTGAAAACGAATATTGCCCTCTTTCATATCAATCACGGCACCTATAGTGCGTAAAAACGGTCTACCAAGTATGATGGTACAAGACGGATTGCAATCAATATCAAGCACAATAAAATCAATAGGCACATAGTTCCTATTTGCAAGAATAAGAACATCATTAATTCTTCCCAACGGCCTTTTAATAGTAGAATCCGCCAAGTGCAAATTAAGAGAGCATTCTTCAATATTGGTAAGACCAAGCACATCACATAAAGATTTCAGAATCGTGGAAACACTAGCACCCAAATCACATAAAGCAAAGCACTCATAATTTTTAATCTTGACATTAATGGTGGGTTCCCACTCATCATGTAATTTTCTAGGAATATAAATCTCCAACTCCAACTTTTCTTCAAAAGATTTCATCATGGCATCAACGATATGTTTAGTAAAAGCTTTATTTTGCTCCTAAGCATGGGGTGAATTCAACATGGATTGCAGCAAAGAAATACATTCAATCAAAGAGCAACTATCATAATTAAAGTCTTTGCAATCCAAAATAGTGGGCACATCACTTCAAGTTTTGACCTCTTCAAACCCACTTTTAGCAAAATTTTCATCAAGATTTTCACCCTCCAAATTATTGGGACGCCTTCTAGCTAAAGTTGACTCTACTTCAGTCCCTTCATTATCAATTTTAATATTACTAAACAAGGAATCAATAGTAGAAACACCAATCACTTTAAGATCTACATCTTTTTTATCCTCTAGAGAGATCGGTTTGGCGGCCATTTGATTTATCAAAGTAGCTTGCACATCAGAGATTTTACCAAGCAAATTTTCAGCATGAGCATATTTGATTGAAGATTGCAAACTTCTCTACTGATATCATCGAGTTGTTTCATTATGGCATCTAACACGGTAGAGTGTTCTCTAAGCTCATCGGTAAAATACTTATTATGCTCATATTGTGTAGTCATATATTCCTTAGTACTTTTCTCAATTTCAAGCAAAATATTGGGGTAAGGAACTTCATAGTACTTTCGTTGGGGCATCATGACTACGCAAACAAGATTGCAAGCAAGGAAGAGATCCGGCAAGAAAAATGGCAAACGAAAAAGAGGGCGAATAAAATGGAAAATTGGTAAAGTAGGGGAGAGGAAAACGAGAGGCAAATGGCAAATAATGTAATTGCAAGGAGATGAGATTTGTGATTAGGAACCTGGTAGATGATGATGGAGTCCCCTCGGCGCCTTAGATAGGCACGTAGAAGAGACCGCTTCCTCCCCGGCAACGGCGCCAGAAATTCCTTTGATGTGGCTTGAGACTACAACGGTATTTCCCCAAAGAGGAAGGGATGGTGCAGCACAGCGACGGTAAGTATTTCCCTCGGTTATGAAACCAAGGTTATCGAACCAGTAGGAGGATCACCACCACCCAATAAGCAGCACCTACACACAAACAACAAATACTTGCAACCCGACGCGAAAGAGAGGTTGTCAATCTCTCTACGGTAAAAAGATAGATTAGGTAATGATAGATAGGAGAGATAGATCTCTCAAGAACACACAATAGAAAAGGCAAATAAAATATGCAGCAATATATTTTTGGGTTTTTGGTTTTGTAGATCTGAAAACAAAGATACAAAAAGATAGATTGGAAAGCAATATGTTGGAAAAGTAGACCCGGGGGCCGTAGGATTCACTAGTGGCTTCTCTCATGACGATATCCAAGGCGATGATCATTATATAGGCATCACGTCCAAGATAGGTAGACCAACTCCTGCCTGCATCTACCTCTATTACTCCACACATCGACCGCTATCCAGCATGCATCTAGTGTATTAAGTTCATGGAAAAACAGAGTAATGCAATAAGAACGATGACATGATGTAGACAAGATCTATTCATGTAGGAATAGACCCCATCTTGTTATCCTTAATGGCAACGATACATGCGTGCCTTGCTGCCCCTTCTGTCACTGGGAATGGACACCGCAAGATCGAACCCATCACAAAGCACCTCTTCCCATGGCAAGAAAAATCAATCTAGTCGGCCTAACTAAACCAAAGATTCGAAAAAGAAATACGAGGCTATAAGCAATCATGCATATGAGAGATCAAAGAAGACTCAAATAATATTCATGGATAGAAACTGATCATGAACTCAAAATTCATCGGATCCCAACAAACACACCGCAAAAGTTTACATCAAATAGATCTCCAAGAGACCATTGTATTGAGAATCATAAGAGAGAGAAAGGAAGCCATCTAGCTACTGCCTACGGACCCGTAGGTCTATGGTGGACTACTCACTCATCATCAGAAAGGCACCTATGAAAAAGATGAACCCCTCCGTGATGGTGTTTAGATTGGATCTCGAGGTTTTGGAACTTGCGGCGGCTGGAATTTTGTTTCGTCGACTCCCCTAGGGTTTTTGGAATATTTGGGAATTTATAAGCGTCAGAGGCGGTGGAGAGGGGCCCCATGGAGGGCACAACCCATCAGGGCGCGCCTGGGGCCCCTGGCGCGCCCTGGTGGGTTGTGCTCTCCTCATCCCACCTTCTTGGCTCTTCTTTGGCCCACTAGATGTCTTCTGATCCAGAAAAAATCTCCAAAAAGTTTCGTCGTGATTGGACTCCGTTTGGTATTGATATTCTGCGAAGTAAAAAACAAGCAAAAACAGCAACTGGCACTTTGGCACTATGTCAATAGGTTAGTCCCAAAAAATGATTTAAAGTTGTTATAAAATGATTGTAAAACATCCAAGAATGATAATATAACAGCATGGAACAAGCAAAAATTATAGATACATTGGAGACGTATCAGTCTCACCGTCTCCCATCGGGGGTGTGGGGCTCGGGACATTAATCTCCCCTCCCCCCCTACCGTGGATGCTTCCCACTGCGACGCGCTAGCGGGCCCTCATGCGGCACCTTCGGGGGCCTGTTCCCCACCTTCAGGTGTGCCTGCGGCCTCGGCTGGTGGTGAGCGAACGAAGGCGGGGCTGCCGGTTGCCAAGGCCAAGCCTGCGGACCCCGATGCTCCAAGGGGGACTCTGAGCTCGCGGTGCAAGCCACCCCACGCAGGAGGGACTAGGCTGGCGCTGGCTAGTCCTTAGCCCCCGTCGGGTAGCACCGGGACGTCCTTGGCAGACGAGGGCGCGACTGCCAACCCGGACTGGGCACTAGCGCTCTTGAGGTTCTGGACCGCGGTCCGACACGGTCTCTTCTGGAGTGCTGCGGGTGCGCTGGGCTAGCTGGAGGCGGAGCTTCGTGACATCGAGGTGCGCTTTGCCGAGGAGCAGTTACATCTGGCGCGGGGATGGCATCAGCTTGAGGTCGCCGCCAAACTGGGTCGTCGCGAGCATGAAGCGGCATGCTTGAGGAGTGAAGCGTCCGTTGACGAGGCGAAGGCTGCGCTCGAACGTGCCCACGGGGAAGCTGCGGAGGCGGACCGGCGTCGTGAAGCAGCAGAGGCCCAGGAGCAAGAACTTCTGGCCTCGAATGCTTCCCTAGAAAAGCGGCTCCGAGATCTGGAGGACGGCCTCTCTACTTTCGCCGGGGAGCTGGCGGCGCGCGAGGCAAGCCTCCGAGCCCTCGAACGAAATATCGCCTCGCCATCTCTCGGGCAGTGCTTGGAGCGGAAGCGGCTGGAGGCGCTGAACCACGACATGACCACCACCCAGGCCTCTTATGACTGGCGCCTGAAGGAGGCCAATGCCCGCCCGACGGCTAAAGACAAGAGGATCCAGGAGGACGCCGATTCGAAGGTCGAGCGGGCCCGCCATGCCCTCGCAAAGGAGTACCATGATAAGCTGGTGCAACAGGAGAACCGCTTCAAGGTGCGGCGCCAAGGGTTGCAGCAGAATGTAGACGGCCTTCAGGAGATGTTGACCGAGGCCGAGAGGCGGCGGGAGGCCGCGGTAAAAGCTCAAGCCGACACCGAAGCTGAACTAGCGTCCCTTCAAGGGCGGGTGGGGAGCGTCGCATCCCTCGTGGAGCAGGCGACGGACAACGCGAATCGGGATCGGGGGCAACAACACATGTGCTCCCAGATGTTCCAAAGCCTCGGGCGACGGGCCCGTCGTGCCCTGGGTTCCATCTGCAAGGAGGGCTCCCCGATCCTCTTGTGCCCGATGATGCCGGTTATCTCGACTTTTTCACCAAGGTCGTGGAGCGGCTCGAGACGGGCACAAAGGAGGTGGGCAAGATCATTGAGGATGAGAGCCACGATGTTCTTGCCCAGGCACTGACGCACGTCTTCAGCCAACTGCTCCACGCCAATCCTAGCTTTGACTTTGAGGTCGTGATATCCCCTCTCCTCGAGGAGATCCATGATGCCCTGGAGGAAGCTGTAGAAGTCTACGTGGGCGCACTGAGCGTGTAGTTCACCCCCGTTGGTCGCGAGGGTGATGGCACGAATGGCGATGGAGGCGGTGCGTCTCCTTAGGTTACCCTTTGTCTTTAGCGTCCGCCCATGACTTTATCGGGGCGCAAAATGGGTGATCCTCGCTTGGACCTCTTGTTGCCGTGGGGAATACTTTACGGTCCCGTGAACTCCTCCTCAATGCTTTTCGTACCCACTTCTGTTCTTGATGCTGCTAAAATCTGGGTCGTGGCCGAGAGAAAAGGTGTTCCAGGAGCGAGCATGGTCTCCTGAGGTGAAATGTTCAGTAGGGAACCCCCGGCCGAGGAGACGACCCCGCGCGCGCGGGTCCTACTCGGGGGGTTCTGTCTTCAGGAAGGCGCGTTCTCGTTGGCCCATCGTGTGCATCGCGCGAGGAGACCAGACACCAAGAGTTTTGGTGAGATGGCACGCTCGTGGGTCGGCCCATGGCCCGGACCACCACTTGGGCTTTCGATGCCATCGGGGCCGATCCGAGCGTAGGCGTCGTGCCCGGCCCCCGCTGGCACGAAGCACAGGAGGGGGCGAACGAAGACGCGTGTTTTGTCATAAGGTTTCAACAAAACGCTGCGATACTCAGGAAAATTGAAACCTTACTTAAGAGAAGAGACGATTTGGTTTATAAAATGGGTGGGGCGGCAGCTTCCTCGCCCAGCGCGGGGCATGGGGCTTCCACTTGGGCATGGGCATAGTCGCGGATCAAGAGTAATTCCTCCAGCGTGGAGCGTGGGGCTTCCACTTGGGCGTGGGCATAGTCGCGATTCGACAGTACTTCCGCCAGCGCTGAGCATGGGGCTTCCACTTGGACATGGGCATAGTCGTGGTTCGATAGTACTTCCGCCAGCGCTGAGCATGGGGATTCCATGCGTGGGTGGGGGTCGTCCAGAGGCCAAGGGGTGGCATATCAGGAGGCCCCGGGGTGTATATAGCCCCACTCATTCTTACGTGAGAGTGTCATGGGTAGATTCCATGGAGATGCCGGATGTCTGGTGTGTTTCGCACGGGGACTCCGTCCTTTATCTCCGAGGGGGCCGTGCCCAGCCCGGGGGCGCGGCGCCCCGAGCGGGGGCTTCCCACAAGGGTGAGGGCACGCTGAGGGCCCCTCCAGAGAGGATACGCCGCGGGGCGAGGCCCCAGACCCCATGGGTGCAAGGACGAATGATGCGACTGCAGCGGCGCCACAGGGCCCGCTGGCACCTTATGGCGCGGAGGGCGGCCTGGCGGCAGGCCTCCCTAGGGAGCAAAGGCTGCCTCCCCCCCGCGGGTCATCCCAACGTACCTTGTTGAATGACAGATTTTGCGGGGAACCGTGCTTGAACTCCTAGGGAAGGGCTGCCTGAGGCCCGTTGCCGAGGAAGGATGGGGCTGCGCCGGCAAGCTTAGCCGTGGTGGTGCGCTCGGGCCACAACACGGACTGCAGCTCGCCCGGCCGCCCTCTCCTGTTGGCTTAGGGCTTTTCCTTTAAAGATTCTTGCCTTGAGGCCCTTGGGGAACCTGGTGTCGGTGTCGAAACCAGCGGATCTCGGGTAGGGGGTCCTGAGCTGTGGATCTAGAATCGATGGGTAACAGGGGACGAAGGAGACGATGTTTACCCAGGTTCAGGCCCTCCTATGGAGGTAAAACCCTACGTCCTGCTTGGTTGTATTGATGTGTATGAAGATTACAGAGTCGATCTACCTCGAGATCAAGTAGCTAAACCCTAGATGAGTTCACCTGCCCTTTATGAACTAAACCCTCTGGCTTATATAGATACCAGGGGTCCCTAGGGTTACACATAGTTGGTTGCTGATCGAAGGAGTAAACATGCCTATTCTATCATCTTAAGCTTGAAGGGCACGCCACGGCTCCTGAAGTTTCCCCCTGGTCACGGGGTATCCGGTCAGTCCGATCCTCCAACGAGTGGCCCACAAGTCCGGCCCATAAGGAATAGGACGGCAGTCCGAGGACCCCTTAATCCCGGACTCCCTCGGTAGCCCCCGAACTAGCCTCCAATGCCGAGGTATGTAGTCCGTACGGTCCTGCGCTCCCAAAGTCTTTGGCTTGCGAGGTGAGTTCTTCTCCTTTGCTCTGTTCGGCAAACAATAATCCGGTCATTAGTGAGCTCTCAATCATCGAGACGTCACGGGGCCCACATCATTAACTTCGCCGTCCAGAATAAACGACGCCCCTCGATCCCTGTGCGCCAATGGGAGGCGGGCGGCCTAGCAGCCCTTTACAGGACTGCCCTTCCTGCAAGCGAAGGGGAGGAACCGTCTATTTAAGCAGGATGAATCGTGGCTCAGGCAACCCCTTCGTCTTCTTCACCATCGAAAAGCATCAAGCGAAAGAACTTGAGAGTATGGCGAGCATCCCTGGTTCCTCCTCGCGTCCTCACGGCCCCCTTCCCGGGGATTGGGCAAGTTGTTCAGTATCTCTCCTCCGGCTGCCCAACCTTGAGACCCAGGGTTATCTTCCCACCTCGGATCTGGCGTTTACCCACGCCGGATTGACTTCCTCGAATGGCGAGGCCTTCGCAGAGAACTTCCCTATTCCACGTAAGGGAGACCGGGTATGTTTCGTGTCCTTCCTCTTACGGGGCCTAGGATTCCCCATTCATCCCTTCTTGAGGGGACTATTGGAATTTTACGGGATCCAACTCCATCATCTCACCCCTGGATCCATCCTGCACATTTCGGGCTTTGTTGCCCTCTGTGAGATGTTCTTGGGCTGCAAGGCCCATGTTGATTTATGGAGGAAGTACTTCTCCCTCGTTCCCCGTACTCAGGGTGGGACAATTCGGGAAGTGGGCGGAGCCGAAGTATGGCGTATAGCCGGGACGGGGTATCCCGTGGGGACTCCGAAGAAAGAGTCCGAAGAATGGACCTCGGAATGGTTCTATATTGAGGACGTTCCCCTGTTCGACCCAGCTCGGAGGGGTCTACCCGAACACTCCGATGCTCCTTTGAAGAAAAGGTTCAACTGGCGACCGAAGAGTCCATCCCAAGAGGAAAGTGCCGAAGTAAAATGCCTAGCCACCCAAGTGAGGCTACTAGTTCACAGTAAGTTAACCATCATTGACGTGATGGCAGCCGTCATTGCTCGATGCGTTCAACCCCTTCAGCAAAGTACACACCCCCTGTGGCGTTACAACGGAACAAATGACACCACCCGTTCCCAATGGCAGGGTCCTACCAATCAGGCGGCAATGGCGGCCATACTGGCCGATCTTTTCAAAGGAGAAAAAGAAGATTTTGCTCGACTGTCAGCCAAGGATGGCTATTCGAGTCATAACCCCATCGAATGGGTATGCCTTTGGCTTTGTTTTCTGAGTTCGGATATTTATGTATAATCTTTCTGATCGAAACTTTTAATCTGTCCGAACAGAGTTGGAGGCGCTGGGTCGAGACAATTAGCTGTCCAGCGCCTCAACCAGAGAGTTATTCCCACGACGACAATCCCGGATTCCATGACGATCCGGAGCTATCAATTGAATACGAGGACGGGGTCTTTTACCAGGAGAGCCTTGACGGCTCCAAGGTGGCCCTTATAGCCGATCACCCTGGACCACTCCCTTCTTCCACCACTGGTAAAAAGAAAGCCTCTTCCCGTAAAGGGCGAGCGAACCCGGCCAACCCGAGTGTGCCGATCTCTACCCCCAAGGGCCGTCGGTCCACGCATCGAACTACGGCAGCAGGGCCCGTACCGAGCAACAGCGGGAATCCTCCTCGTGTGGCAACCGCGGGGACCACCTCCACCGTGCACTCAACCAATAAGCACTCATAAAATTCTCGTGTCGAAATACTCAGGAGACGAGTACAGCCACCTTCTTCCGGGAACGTCACCGAGGCGCCAGGCAACCATCATGAACCAAGGTCTTCTGCTCAGGCCGAACTTGACGCGGAAGCCCCTGTGACGGACCAGCCCCCTGAAGATTGTGGGGGCGTCTTGGTCACTAACTCCGAGGTAGAGAGTGCGATGAATCACCGGCGGCGAAAGGAAGCCTTGCGCCACCAAGTGTTTTCCGATCAAAAGTTTAATGCCCTAAGTACGGTGGACGCATACATTGGAGCTACCCGAGCTGGGCTTGAGGGAGCCGCCAAACTCGAGGTGAGCCGAACACAGGTACAAACCATGAAGGCCGAGCTTGAGCAAGTGAAGAATTTCACCCGAGAGGCGCATGGTGAGTATGTCAATTTACCAAATTATTCGATATTCCCGTACTGATCAGAGAGTACTTTATAGCAGCTGAGTCCATAGGGCAGTTGTAGAAAGATTTGGATACAGCCCGAGAATCTCAGAGGTATGCCGAATCTCAGCATGAGGCTGGCTGCCGTGTGTTGAGCCAAAGTCTTGAGGAAAAGAACTGGCTTAAGGTAGAAAACCGGCGGCAAGCCGAAGAGCTTGAGAGTTTGAAAACTCAATTGGCTCAAGCCCAGGAAGAGAACCAGAGATTACAGAGGGGCATGTTCTGTAAGTGCACTTATATCTTCGTAATTCCGAAAAGTACCTTTATTATATCAAGTGTGAGGGACATGCTTCGTCTCGTGTCTAGGTCTCCTGACCGGGCGGTCCGAGGAAGAAATCAGATCATTCCGAGGGAACCTACTGAAGGAACTGTCCGTCATACATGAGCGGGCTCAGAGAGCCATGAGGAGCATGACCAAAGCGCTCTGGCCTTCCGAGACGCCTCCAGAAGGGATGTCCGAACTGGCTGATTGGTTTAAAGGAGCCCGATGTCGTTTTGAGTTATGGAAGACATCAGCTTGTCGAGAGGGAGTGCGGGAGGCGTGGGCAATTGTCAAGACCCGCTCTACCAAACTTAACCCAGAGCATATGGCTCGGGTTGGGCCGGTAGGGCCGGATGGGCAAGAAGTACCAGTTCATTTGGTTTACGACCAAGTGATGCCTGCCGCTCGTCTTTCGCAAGAAGATTGCACCCTGGATACCTTAATAGATAATCTTGACCAGCAACGAGGTGTTTGATTCTATGTAACTATGTACTTTAAATCAAAAACTTCTCCGTCTATGCTGTAAACGTTGTCTTAACCGGTCATCGGCTTCAACCTCCCTCGCTAAGAGCTTGGGAGTGTTCCGTATTGGATGTCCTCCGATAAAAGGAACTTATTTCGGGGAACCATGCAATCCGGCCTTTCGGTGCGAACAGACAGAACGTGCATAGGGAGATATGTTATATTACTGCTTAACATAAGAAACATCTTCCGAAGAAAATAGTTCCTCTATCGGTACCTTCCTTCAGGTTGCTACATAGATCGTAGACATCATGGCCGTATACTACCAGTATGCGGATAATGGCTTCTTTGGGGAAAGAATCCCAGGTAATGGTGATAACCACCACAAGTTTTTTACTTCCGTCGTGGCCGACCAATTTTCTTCTTAAGATAGCTAGCTTTCGGCTTCACCCGTCTGAGGTACGTATCCGGATGACCCGGTCGTAGCAATCGCAGAGGTGCTCCCTTTACCCTCTAGCCGAACAATCGGGAACATAGAGGGTAAGCACAGGAGCGAGGCAACCCAGCTTGGCCAAAATCTAAGGTCCAATTGATGCATATACTGGTGTAAAAACGATAAGGGAAGTGTGCATGCACAATACATGTGAATCGGTGCACAGAGTATATAGTAATCGGCTTCGAGAAGAAGCCCCCAGGTGTTTTTTCGGATAGGACATTTGAAGATGTATGCCGAAAAACTTAACACAAGCTCGGTTTAGCCGAACACATGCTGGGAAATGATATCCAATCCTGTAAAGCTAAAATGGAAGGGAAAGAATACGAAAGAAAAAGAAGAAAAAGAAAAAGAAAGGTAAGAAATATGACAACACCGGTCTAGCCGTAAAAGCGCCGAAGACGAGCTGCGTTCCATGGGTTTGGTTCGAGGTGATTGTCTGGCAGGTTGCGGAGGCGATAAGCCCCTCCTGTAAGTACTTCGTCAATTATGAAAGGGCCCTCCCACTTGGGTTTGAGTTTATGCTTCTGCTTCTCTGGGAGTCGTAAGACGAGTTCGCCCACATTATATGCCTTCGCTCTAACCTCCCTGCTTTGGTAGCGCCGAGCCTGCTGTTGATAGAAAGTAGAGCGGGCCCGAGCTATATCGTGCTCTCCTTCCAAGGCGTCTAAGTTGTCCTGCCGATCTAACTCGGCCTCCTTTTCTTCGTACATGCGTACCCTAGGTGCGTCTTGAATGATATCGCAGGGAAGGACTGCTTCTGCCCCGTAGACCATAAAAACGGTGTGTATCCCGTTGATCGATTCGGGGTGGTACGCAGACCCCATAGGACGGAGTCAAGCTCCTCTACCCAATGGTAGTCAAATTCATGAAGAGATCGGACCAGACGTGGTTTGATGCCACTCATGATTAGGCCGTTGGCCCGTTCGACTTGTCCATTGGTCTGCGGGTGATACACCGAGGCGTAATTGAGCTTGATGCCCATGTTTGCGCACCAGTCCTTCACCTCCTGGGCGGTGAAATTGGATCCATTGTCCGTTATTATGCTGTGCGGAACACCATAACGGTGTACCACACCGGATATAAAGTTGAGTACCGGTCCGGACTTAGCTGATCTGACTGGTTTTGCTTCGATCCATTTGGTGAACTTGTCGACCATGACCAGCAGGTATTTATTTTTCTTGGTCCCCCCTTTAAGTGGTCCGACCATATCCAGCCCCCAGACCGCGAAAGGCCAGGTGATCGGAATAGTCTGAAGAGCTGTCGGGGCATATGGCTTTGATTTGCGAATAGTTGACATCCAACACAATGTTGGATGAGTGCTTGGGCGTCCGCTCGAGCGGTGGGCCAAAAGAATCTGGCTTGAAAGGCTTTGCTTACTAAGGCCCGTGCTGTGACGTGGTGACCGCCCATGCCTGCGTGGACTTCGGCCAAAAGCTGCCTTCCTTCTTCCTCAGATATGCACCGTTGGAGTATCCCGGTAGTGCTTTTCTTATATAACTCACCCTCGTGGACCTTATAGGCCTTGGATCGTCGAATTATGTGTCTCGCCTCCATCTGGTCGTCGGGGAGTTCTTGGCGGAGAAGGCAGGCAAGGAAGGGCTCGGTCCATGGTGCGATTACTGCCATGACCTCATGAGCCGAAGGCGTTTCTTCAATTATGGAACCGCCGATGATTTGCTCATCTGGTTCATGTGTAGGAGGGACGATCTCTTCCGTATCGATGGCTCCAGCGCCCTTATTCTCGTCCTGCCATACCACCGATGGCTTGAAAAGCCGTTCAAGGAAGGTATTTTTTGGGACGGGGTCGCGCTTGGCCCCCATATGGGCGAGAATGTCGGCAGCCTGATTGCTGTCTCTAGCGACGTGGTGGAATTCTAGCCCCTCGAACCGTGCGGATATTTTAAGAACGACATTTCTGTATGCTGCCATCTTTGGGTTTTTAGCATTGAATTCGCCGTTGATTTGAGAGATGGCGAGATTAGAGTCTCCCCGTACTTCAAGCCGTTGTATGCCCATCGATGCTGCCATCCGAAGCCCGTGCAATAGTGCTTTGTATTCGGCCGCATTGTTGGAGTCGGCGTACATGATCTGCAACACGTACCGGACGTTGTCTCCCGTGGGAGATGTGAGGATAAATCCAGCCCCCAGTCCGGCCAGCGTCTTGGATCCATCGAAGTACATCGTCCAATGGGAGTATGTACTATATTCTCTGGGGAGATCGGCCTCTGTCCATTCGGCAAGGAAATCGGCCAACACGTGAGATTTAATAGCTCGTCGTGGCTTATAGGTGATTTCGAAAGGAAGGAGTTCGATGGCCCATTTGGCTATGCGGCTGGTGGCGTCCCTGTTATTGATTATATCGTTCAAGGGTACTTCGGATGCAACGTGACCGAACATTCTTGAAAGTAATGTCTGAGCTTTCGTGATGCCATAAACACTGTATAGGCTATCTTCTGGTAGTGCGGATATCTAGACTTGCATGGCGTTAGCACTTCTGACACGTAGTAAACTGGCTTTTGCACACGGAATTTGTGACCCTCGTCCTCTCATTCGACGATGAGCACCGCACTAACCAGTTGATTGGTGGCCGAGATGTACAGTAACATTGGTTCACCGGCGCCTGGCGCCGTGAGTATGGGGTTGCTGGCCAGCAGTGTTTTAATTTCGTCTAGTGCAGTCATTGCTTCATCAGTCCACTCGAAGTTTTTGGTCCGTTTCAGCAGCCTGTAGAATGGTAAAGCCTTTTCACCAAGGCGGGAGATAAAGCGGCTCAAAGCCGCCAGGCAGCCCGCCAGCCTTTGGACGTGCTTTAGCTCTGTAGGAATCGCAAGTTGAGATAGGGCACGAATCTTAGCAGGATTCGCTTCTATTCCTCTATGGGAAACAATGAATCCGAGTAGTTTACCGACGGGAACTCCGAAGACACATTTGTCCGGATTGAGCCGTATATCATATTCCCGAAGACTAGCAAAAGTTTGCCTAAGGTCGTCTATCAGCTGGCCGACGTGTTTGGTCTTGATGACCACGTCGTCCACGTATGCCTCAACTGTTTTACCGACTTGTTTTTCGAGACATGTCTGAATCATACGCTGGTATGTAGCACCTGCGTTTTTTAGTCCGAAAGGCATTGTGTTAAAGCAGAAAGGCCCATAGGGGGTGATGAATGCAGTTGCAGCTTGATCGGATTCCTTCATTTTGATCTGATGGTATCCGGAATAAGCATCGAGGAAGCACAATGAGTCGTGTCCGGTTGTGGCGTCAATAATCTGGTCTATGCGTGGTAAGGGGAAAGGTTCCTTGGGGCAGGCTTTATTAAGGTCTTTGAAATCGACACACAGCCGCGAGGATTTATCTTTATTCAGTACCATCACCAGGTCTGCCAACCACTCGGGGTGTTTGATTTCTCTTATGAATCCGGCCTCCAGCAATTTTGCTAGTTCTTCGCCCATAGCTTGTCGCTTGGGTTCGGAAAATAGGCGTAAAGCCTGTTTGACGGGCTTGAAGCCTGCGATTATGTTCAGACTGTGTTCTGCTAGCCGTCGTGGGATTCCTGGCATATCCGAAGGATGCCAGGCAAAGATATCCTAGTTTTCTCATAAAAATGTTCGTAGTGCTTCGTCCACCATGGGGTCCAGCTGAGCTCCGATGGACGCTATTTTATTGGGGTCCGTTGGGTGTACCTGAAATTTGACGATTTCGTCTGCAGGTTTAAAGGACATGGGTTTGGGCCTCTTGCT
Source organism: Elymus sibiricus (assembly GCA_039707655.1). Classification (NCBI taxonomy): domain Eukaryota; kingdom Viridiplantae; phylum Streptophyta; class Magnoliopsida; order Poales; family Poaceae; genus Elymus; species Elymus sibiricus. The sequence continues at coordinate 246,719,242 of CM077675.1, forward strand.
AAGGACCACATCGTCCTTGTCCACTGTAGACCGGAGTGCGGTTAATTCCTCTGCTGCAAAGGTCTCAGCTAGTGCCTCGAGGGCGAGCGCTGTTGTTCTGTTTTCGGCTCGAAGGGCTCGATGCGGGTCACTTGTGATTGTGATCACCCCGTTTGGGCCTGGCATTTTGAGCTTCATATACCCGTAATGTGGTATAGCTTGAAATCTTGTGAAAGCGTCACGTCCCAACAGAGTGTGGTAACCACTGTGAAAGGGCACGATATGAAAGAGAAGTTCTTCGGATCTGTAGTTCTCGGGCGTGCCGAATACCACATCGAGGGTAACGCATCCGGAACAACGTGCCTCTTTCCCAGGGATAATCCCACGAAAGGTTGTGTTGCTATGTTCGACGCGGGATAGGTCGAACTGCATTTTTTTCAAGGTATCCTCGTAAATGAGGTTTAGACCACTGCCGCCATCCATTAGCACCTTTTGTAACCTGAAACCATCGACGATGGTGTTGAGGACCAGTGCAGCAGGTGTTCGGGCGGGGCGGGTGATTGGTTGATCAGCTTCTCTAAAGGTGATCGGTGTGTCTGTCCATGAGTTCGTTGCTGCCACCTGATAGATTTGTTCGAGTTCTCGAAGAGCTCTCTTCATCTTATTCCTCGAGGAAAATGTTTCGTAGATCATCAGGATCTCGGCGTTGCATTTTGGTGGCGCTGTTGAACGTCTGCCTGGAGGTAGGGCCTCGAGGATGGCCTCTCCGCTTTTTGTGACCTGCCTGATGACCCAACAAGCTCTAAGGCTGTGAGTCGGGCTTGTGTTCAGTGATACGGAGTGTATAGGGCATGGCTTGTCTAATAGCCCGTCAGGGATAGTTCTGACTCCCGTAGGGGGTCTATTCTTTTTCTCAGCGGGTTCGTGTTTGGCCGGCCGTTTTGGAGGCATTCGCTTTTTCCGAGCTCCTCTAGGGTGTTTGGCAGGGACCGGATCCGAAAACAAACGTTCGGCTTGCCAGGTGCTTTCCATGGCGCAGTATTTTTGTACCAGGTCCGATAGCTCGGTGAAGTCATGAATGTGACGACGGGCTAGAGCATTGAGGATTCCTTCATTGTGCAGTATTAACTCCTGGCCATGAATGTGCTTTCCATGGCGCAGTATTTTTGTACCAGGTCCGATAGCTTGGTGAAGTCATGAATGTGACGACGGGCTAGAGCATTGAGGATTCCTTCATTGTGGAAATTTTGCCTGAAGGTTGCTATTAACTCCTGGCCACTAGAGTCTGGTACTCTGTCATTGATAAGGAGGAGTCTAGCCCAAAAATGATGGACTGATTCCCCTGGCTGTTGTTTAACTTCCCATAAGCCCGATAACTTGGGCTCTCCTGCGCTGCTTGAGGAGTGCTCGACTTGGGTGGTGGGCGGGGAAAATTTTAGTTTTTCGCCAGGATGTGAGTCCGGGATCACGGCGTTTGCCTCCCGTGTCATCGTGGGATCCGGCATGGTGGGTTCGGAGTCCATATTATAAACAGGACCCTTCTGCGCGGGTTCTAGGTCGCGCGCTAGATCGGCAGTCGATCCCGACCTGTTTCTGGTGTAGGTTCCGGATTCCGGATGGTAGGAGAGATCCTGACGGTCGGAAATTGGGATGTAAACTATCTTTAATTCCGGTAGGTGAGCGGACGAGCCTCCGGCCGGACACTCGATGGTGGCGACTAAGTGAGTGATCGGTGGGGTATGAATCTCCCTATCATCGGGTTTAAACCCGATCCGGTCGTACATTGAGGTTTGGCCATCGGTCAGACCCATGGTTTGAATCTGTCAGCCTTCTGGGAACGGGGGTACCCAGACCTGCCTGCTTGCAGCCCAGGGCATGGCCCACTTGACGGTCCATACGGCCCTGCGCGGCTTCACTCAAGACAAGACCCTCGCGAGAGTCCCACCCTCGCGAGGAGGACAACGCCAAGGCTCCCGGAAGGGGGAGGCTTCCCCAGGCCCCCTCCTGAGTGGCGGAGATCTCTATGCAATGCTCGGCCTCGGGAGGTCAAAGGTGACGCCAGTCAGGCCAGGCGGGCGCCAGCGCGCTAGAGGGGACAGTTTCCTCTTTGGTGCAAAGGAGACAGGGACGAGCGCAGGTTCCCGAGGCGCCCCGCCAAAGGTTTCCATTCCGGTGCAACGAGACCAGGCAAGCAGGCGCGGCAGGACGGATGTCACAAGCGAGCTCACCACCGCGTCACCACCACCTACTTTGCAGGCGAAGACCACCTTTCGTCAGGATAAGATGTACCTCCTGTCCCCTTTCGAATTTGGCCATTGTGGGATCCCTTCCCGCCATTGCGATAGGGAAGAGGACCCGGGCAGCTATAAATAGAGGCTAGGCTGCCCCATAGCGGAGAAGGATCGGACGCCACCAGAACGCACTCGTGAGGCAACTCATCACTGTACTAGTTCATCCACAAACCTCCTCGTGAGGCAATCCACCAAAAGTTGGAGTAGGGTTTTACGCTTCGCAGCGGCCCGAACCTGGGTAAACTCTCGTGTGCTGTCTTCCTCGCCATCGAGCGGGGTATCGTGTTGTGAGCTTGGAGGGGGTGAAGCTGTTGGAGATCTTCGCACACGCCCCTGAGTTCGAACTTCTTAGGGTTTTTGCGGAGCTCGAAATCTGACATTTGGCGCGCCAGGTAGGGGGCTTGTCGAAGTCTTCCTCAAGCCTCGCTCCTTCTCCGCTTCACCGTTCTGATGGCTGATGCTCGCTGAGCCCGCGCTGAGCGCCGTGCTGCTCGCGTCGCCCAGACAGCGCCCGTGGGCCACACCACCGCGCGCCGGTCCGCTTCTCCTGTGGCCAACGCCGCCACAGGCCCGGAAGCCCACGAGCAGCAGGACTCGTCACAGCCGGTCACCGCGCGGCGCGACGGCCGCACAGCTACGCCGTTGATCGTTCCAGCTACTGGGTCGTCTTCCCACGCTCGCCCCGGGCCGGCGCGGGGGTTGGGCGCACTCCTCATGGCGCGCGAGCTGCTGCGTTACTGCCCTACCCCCAACTACTACGACTGGCTCGGGTGCATTGCAGAGCTCGTCAGCGCCGCCGGCGACGCCTCGGCGCTCTCCTACTCATTCCAGCCCCAGCCCTCCCTGGCGGGCGACGACGCACATGATGTGATGCCTCCTCCTCCTCAGCGCGACGTCGACCCCAAGCCCAGGCGTGAAGCACGCCCGCGCGACCAGCCGTGTGGGCCCCCTGCGAGGGTGAGAGATGAAGTAAGCTGCCAGGTGGTGCCGCGGCCGCGCGCTGACGCGCGTGCGCTCCCCGCGCCGCTCCATCAGTGTCGCGACCGGGCGCCCTTAGAGGCAGCCGCGCAGGAGCATCAAGACCGGGTCCCTCCCGTGCACGCGGCACCCACGGGTCCAGTGGGTTGCCGCGCCATTGCCCCGGAGCTCCATCCGGCCGTGTGGCCCTGCAAGTTCAAGCCTGACCTACCTCCTCGCAATGACGGCACCCCAGATCCCGCCGAGTTCCTACAGCTCTACTCGCTGAGCATCCAGGCGGCCGGCGGGGACGACAAGGTCATGGCAAGCTGGTTCCCTATGGCACTCAAGGGTGGCGCGCTCTCCTGGCTCCTCAACCTCCCGGAGGGATCGATCACCTCCTGGGAAGACCTGCGTGAGCGCTTCATCGCCAACTTCCAAGGCACCCACGACCGCGCCCTCAGAGTGGGTGACCTGCGTCGCATAAAGCAACAGCCGGACGAGACCTTGCACAAGTTCATACAGTGCTTCACGACTGTCCGCCTCAAGATCCCGAGGGCGTCGGATGAGGCCATCATCTCGGCATTCACCGATGGCGTCAGGGACCTGAGGATGAGGGAGGAGCTCTCTATCAATGACGATCTGAGCTCGGCTCTGGAGATGTTCAACCTGGCGAACAAGTGCGCGAAAGCCGAAGAGGGCCGCGATCTTCCGGAGGCAGAACCCGAAGACAAGAAGACCAAGGCCCCCGCTGTGCTGGTGGCTGAGCCTGAGGCAAAGCGCAGTCGAGACGAGGAACCCCCCGCGGGAGGGCGACCGTTCTGCATCTTCCATGGCACCAATAGCCACAACACCATCGACTGTCAGGAGCTCAGGGTGGTCCGCGACGAACATTTCGGTCGGCGCCCTGCGTCAACGTACCCGGCATCAACAGGTCCGCGTCCCAGGACATCTTTTGGCCGACACGTGTCGGTCGCGGCGGGGTCTACCCGTGCAACTACATCCGCATGCCCTTCGGTCTGGCGAACGCGGGTGCCACGTTCCTGCGCCTTGCTCAGGCCATGTTCGCGCCTTACCAGGCCAGGCACCGCGAGGAGTTGGAGGAGGTGCCGGGCCCGAGCGAGTGCCCCGGGCCTCGTGAGGCGCCGGGCTCGTGAAGGCCAAGCTCGTAGAGGCACAAGGCCAAGCTCTGACGACTACCTCCACGCTTCAGCGGTATTTCCGCCAGGTGATTCTTTTTTGGTCCGTACCAGGTAACTTTTTGGTTTGCTCAGTTTGAGGGCGCCCATTGGGCCGCATTATCCTCAGGCGGCCAGGGCTCATCCCAGCCGCGTCATTTTCGCATGTATCAGATCCTTTCATGCATTTGATCTATTTCCAAAATATTCCAACCTGCATGCTCGGTGCTTCGCCGCCATGAATGTCGCCGCACCCTGATGATCCTGCCTTCGACCGCCTCGTGATTAAGGGCTGGCACGACGTCTGTGCTCGGGTCCGTCCCTGCAGCGTTGACAAATCCAAGTGGTCGAGCTCTGTCTCGCGGGCCAGCCCCGTGCACGTCACCTCCCATGGCCCTTGGTGTTGTGTCCTCGCATGAGCTAATCGGGAGTGGGTGAGTCAGGGCGCGCGACACGGTTCCTACAACCACAGTCGGCCTTTCACTGCCGTGGCAGCTGCACGCCGGGTGTTTCCTCCTCAGAGTTGTCGCATGAGAAGACTGGGCATGGCGTCTGTGCTCGGGTCCGTCCCTGCAGTGTCGACAAATCCAATGGCTGAGCTCTGTCTGGCGGGCCGGCCCCGTTCACGTCACCTCCTGGGGTCATTGGTGTTTGGCCTTCTCATGCGATGGCCCTTGGAAATCCATTCGGCGCAGGTTTCTCAAAATATACAGGACTTCAAGCGGCGCTTTCTACCGGAAGACTCAGGACTCAGGCGCAACCCGCCTTTGAGGTAGGGCCTCGTGAGACCCGAGCTGCCTCACGAGTGCCCAGATACACCTCCCAGTTCTACCGTGCAGGCCACGCGTACGAACTTAATGGGCTGTACATGCCCGGGGGGCTCAGGAGCCGGGGCCCCCCATTCACACGCCCAAGTGGAAGCCCCATGCTCCGCGCTGGCGGACAACACTGTCGCCCAAGCGACTATGCCCACGCAACGTGGAAGCCCTATGTTCTGTGCTGGGGATAAACAACTGAGGGCGCCCTAGCGGGTGCATTCAACCTCAGGACGGCCCCTCGCGGCTCCATCTCGCAGTATTCCCTTCGGATGCACGCGTGAGGGGGCTGCATGGGGGCTACGCTCAGTCCAGGCCTGGCGCTCGCCACCTTCCTAGGTCCCTGGTACCTGGTCTTCACGCGTCCCTCTCAGATGAAAGCTGGCGAGGAAAGGTATGGGAGCCGCTCGTACGTCAAGGGGGACCCCTGAGCATCGCGACTCCTGGTCATGTAGCCCCTCACCCCTTGGCACCGTCCTGGTGATCCGGACGCCCCAACGGCAGTTGAGGTATGCGCGGGGCCGGGCCCTGCCGACGCAGAGCTCAAGGCACTCCAAATCTCCAAGTTGACCCCGCCTTCGCCGCGTTCCCTTCATGAGGGCTGCTCGTACGTCAAGGGGGACTCCTGAGCATCGCGACTCAGGAGCCTCACTGGTCACGTAGCCCCTCGCCCCTTGGCACCGTCCTGGTGATCCGGACGCCCCAACGGCGGTCGAGGTATGCGCGGGACCGGGCCCTGCCGACGCAGAGCACTACAACAAGCAGGAAGGAAACGAGGCAAGGAAAGAAACCACACAACTTAGCAGTCATTACAAGCATTAAAATGTCTCTGGAAATGCAAACAAGTCTAACGCCTCCACGAGGCACGATGAACATTACAGGAAAAGACCCAGGAAGAGGAACTAGGAGGAGCTGGCACCACCGCCCGTCCCGATCGCGGGGAGCTCATCGTCGATATCGATGCCGTTATCATCGTCGTCACTAACCCTTGCAGCTGCAGGAGGAGGTGGGCGAACGGCGACGCAGGCGAACTTCTTCAGCAGCGCCCTCCACGGCCGTCGCCGTGGCGGCGCGAACCCCATGATCAACCGGACGGATCACGAAGCCGAAGTCAAAACTCGGCTCGTGAAGGTAGAGGTGGCTGAAGACACACGTCGCGGCCACGGAGAAGAGGTCGCGACACTCACTCTCCAAGACGTTCTCCACCCTGGCGACGGCACCCTCAAGCACCTCGACGAGCTTTGAAGAGAGCCCCACGAAGCCGCTCTCAGGAGCCACCAGGGGTTCCGTGAATCCCCCCCGGCAGATGGACTGCAGCGCCTGGCTGAGCCTGAGTTCGATGGAGGGGAGGGCATCCAGCTCCGCAGCCTTCCCCTCCTTAGCCGCAGCAAGGGCCTTCTCCCTGGAGTCAATCCGAGCCTTTTCTGCAGCTACCTCCTCCTTCACCCTGTCCAGATGCTCTCGCTCCATGGCTTGGTTGGTCGCCCCCTTGGACAGTGCGGCGTCGCGATCGGCAAGATTGGCTTCGCAGGTCTTGAGGTCCTCCTCCCGCTGGCGAAGCTGATCTGCGAGCGCAGTCTTTTCCTCCTGAAGAGCCTTCAAGCAAACCTCCGCCTCGTCGCAGCGCTTCATGACAGACGCTACGTCGGCTAGCGCCGCGTCACAAGCTGCCTTGGCTGACGCGGCCTCCTTCCTGCTCTCGGCCGCGGTGGCCTCGGCCTGGCTCCAGACCGCCACGACAGAAGCATCGGCCCAGAGCCACCCGGAGAGGAGCCCCAAGCGCTCCTTCCCGAGGCGATCGTCGGCGCTCCCGAGGGAGCCCCAGACCTAATCCAGAGCGGCGTAGGCCCCATCCAGGGTGCTCGACTCGACCAGAAGGCCGCAGGTCGGAGGCACCAGGGCCTGGCCCGGAGGTGGCGCCTGCGCGGCGGCAGGAACCGCCTCCAGGGGGCAGAAGCATGGAGAGCAGAAGGCGCCGGGGGCTGCGCTACTACCATAGACAAGGCAGAGATGGACGGTCCTACGACAAGCTGGACCTCGGGGACTGGCCCTTCAGACAGCGGCACGAACGGACCCCCAAGGGTAGAAACGGCCTCCCCAATGGTCATCGGGGGCTCCGCGGCCGTTACGGGGAGAGTCGCCCCGCGAGCCTCCTCGCCCGCGACGTCTGGCGCCTCATCAGGCGTCGGCAGGGCACCAGGAACGAGCATCGCGTCGGAAAGCACCTTCGGCTTGACGCCCGCCTTCTTCTTCCTCGCCCTCAACAAGGCAGCACTCCTGGTTGCCAAGCAAAGGAGGGACCATCAGCACGTAAGCCGCCGGTAGGCGGCCAAAGCCAAGCAGGATTACTTACTCTTCGACGTCGACCCACTTCCTCTTCTTCTCCACCTCGACGAAGGCGGGAACGCCCTCGCCCTTCTCCGGGGAGGCGCCGCCGCGTGGGGGAGCAGGAGCACTGTCCGCAAGGGCAGCGGCCGGAGAGGCCATTCCGGTCCCAGACACATCCGCCTCGCCCACAGGCTGCAGTTCGGGCAGGGGCGAGGCGGGGGCTTCGGCCACCTTGCTGGCGCGAGCAGAGCACTCCGGAGGGAGCCTGACCTCGCGTTTCCTCAGGGTCGCCCGGATAGCGGACCGAGCGGCACGAGGAGTGGGCCCCGGCCCCCTGAGGACCCTCGCGAGACACGAAGGACTTGCAACAGAGGATTCGCCGGCATCGTCGTCGTCTTCGAAGTCGCGGAGAAGCGCGCTCCGCGACGAAGGGGACACTTCCTCCAGATCGTCGTCCGCTGTCCCCTCCGAGTCTTCCCCGTCCGCGGCGTCGCCGGAGGACACCGCCACTAGGGATCCAGAGCACTCGGCCGTGGAGAGCCCCAGTTCATCAAAGGTGGGCATCGCGGTGACCAGATCAGCCTTGTCGTCGCGGTAGTACAGCGGGGCATAGGCCTCAGGAAGGTCCCCGGGGTCAACGTTGAGCAGGGTCGCCATAGCCCTGTTCAGCTCCCTGGGGGTCAGGCGTGCGGACCGAAGCCTGATGTCATCGCCACTGCCCTGATAGTCCCACATGGGCCTCGAGTGAGACTGGAGGGGCGCCATGCGCTGCGCCAGGAACTCCTTCACTATCATCCCCCCGGTCAACTTCCTGGCATTGATATCTTGAGAGATCTGCTCCAGGACGGGCTTGGCCCGGGGGTCAGAGAGCTTCGCAGAGCTCCACGCAAGGGTCTTCTCCGGCAACCCCTTTGGAAGATCCAGGAGGGAATTGACGCTCTTGAGATCCAAGAAGACCCAGCGATGCCTGAAGTTCTCCACCTTCTTCCCGGCCTTTAAGAGCATGTTCCCGCTCTGCACCACGACGAAGGAGACGCATGCCAACCGATGAGCGCCGTCATGAAGCCGTACGCTGAAGAAATGGCGGAAGAGGGCCACTGAAGGTTTCACGCCTACGAAGGCCTCGTAGTAAAAGGCGAAAACGGACAAGAGCAGGATGGAGTTGGGCTGGAGATGGAGAGCTTGGATCCCGTAGTGCTCAAGGATGGCGGTGAAGAACTTGGAGAAAGGCGGAACGAGCCCAGAGAAGATGCTATGGAGGAAGAAAGGGTAGGCCGACCTGGCCAGGCGATGCTTCTCCGCGGAGCCGCGCCATATCAAGGTCCGCCCCCACTCATTGGTACCATCCGCCGTCGATGGAAGCACCGGGGTGAGGTCCGCTTCCTTGGCTATGGTGGACTCTGAGAGCGCCGGTGAGATATAAGAAGAAGCTGAGCTCTAGGCTTCAGGTTTCGACTTGCCGGCGAGAGCCATCGAGAAGTCTTTGGGGTCGAGGAAGTGAGAAGGAAGACAGTGCGGTGCTGAGATCTAGAGAGATTCTCACAAAGGATGGAGATCTGGAAGGAGGAGCAGGAGTGCAGAAGAGGAAAGCAATAATGGCTCAATGCCGGACGTCAGGCTTTTGTCGGTTCGGGCAGTTGCCGAGGAGACACGGGAGCGGGGACGCCCGCATCAAACCGCGCACCGCACGCCAGACCTGGCCCGCAGACAATAAGGGCCCGCGGCGCTCCGGGTCATCTTCTTCGGCTTCATCTCGAAGCGAGCTCAAGCGCGCCTTGGGTCCGGGGGCTACTATCGAAGTTCTGGGAACGGGGGTACCCAGACCTGACTGCCTACGGCCCAGGGCATGGCCCACTTGACGGTCCGTACAGCCCTGCGCGGCTTCACTCAAGACAAGACGGTCCGTACAGCCCTGCGAGGAGGACAACGCCAAGGCTCCCAGAAGGGGGAGGCCTCCCTAGGCCCCCTCCTGAGTGGCGGAGATCTCTATGCAATGCTCGGCCTCGGGAGGTCAAAGGTGATGCCAGTCAGGCCAGGCGGGCGCTAGCGCGCCAGAGGGGACAGTTTCCTCTTTGGTGCAAAGGAGACAGGGACGAGCGCAGGTTCCTGAGGCGCCCTGCCAAAGGTTTCCATTCCGGTGCAACGAGACCAGGCCAGCAGGCGCGGCAGGACGGATGTCACCAGCGAGCCCACCACCGTGTCACCACCACCTACTTTCCAGGCGAAGACCACCTTTCGTCAGGATAAGATGTACCTCCTGTCCCCTTTCGAATTTGGCCATTGTGGGATCCCTTCCCGCCATTACGATAGGGAAGAGGACCCGGGCCGCTATAAATAGTGGCTAGGCTGCCCCGTAGCGGAGAAGGATTGGACGCCACCAGAACGCACTCGTGAGGCAACTCACCACTATACTAGTTCATCCACAAACCTCCTCGTGAGGCAATCTACCAAAAGCAGGAGTAGGGTTTTACGCTTCGCAGCAGCCCGAACCTGGGTAAACTCTCGTGTGCTGTCTTCTTCCTCGCCATCGAGCGGGGTATCGTGTTGTGAGCTTGGAGGGGGTGAAGCTGTTGGAGATCTTCGCACACGCCCCTGAGTTCGAACTTCTTAGGGTTTTTGCGGAGCCCAAAATCTGACAGAATCCGACCAAGCAACTCGTTTAATGACGAGATGCCGGCGGGGTCCATGTCGTTGGAGCGCATGGGGTTGATCCGCAGCGCCGTTGTCCCAGGGTTGCTCGACGACGCGCCCGGGTTGTATTCGGCTGTGGCAGATCCGGGCATATCAGCTGGGTTGGGCGTTATGGCCGACCCAGGGATAGAGGCCACCTCAGCGGTGGGACCTGCTGCCTCCGGCGTTAAGGCGTCGGGGCCTGCGGGCTCCTCTGTGAGAGCTAAGAGCTTCGTTAAAACGAGACCCCCCCGGGAGTCGGCGACGAACTCAAGGTTCCCGAATCTGACTTCCTGATCGGGGATGAAACTTCCGACTCGGCCAAGATGCTCGGCCGGATCGGCATGCGATATGATGCTGCCGAATGCAAAAATCTGACCAGGAATGAAAACGTCCTTGCTGCAGACTTCATCGCTGATGATAAGGTGAGCCATCGATTCCTCTAGCGATCGCGCAACGGAACTCTCAATGAAAGCACCAATGTCGGTGTCGAAACCGGCGGATCTCGGGTAGGGGGTCCCGAGCTGTGGATCTATAATTGATGGGTAACAGGGGACGAAGGAGATGATGTTTACCCAGGTTCTAGCCCTCCTATGGAGTTAAAACCTTACGTCCTACTTGGTTGTATTGTTGTGTATGAAGATTACAGAGTCGATCTACCTCAAGATCAAGTAGCTAAACCCTAGATGAGTTCACCTGCCCTTTACGAACTAAACCCTCTGGCTTATATAGATACCAGGGGTCCCTAGGGTTACACATAGTCGGTTGCTGATCGAAGGAGTAAACATGCCTATTCTATCATCTTAAGCTTGAAGGGCTCCCGGACTCCCTCACCTGGCATCGGCCTTCTCGGCCTGGCCATCGCCTGAAGGACGGCTTAACGGGGCCCCACGTACCTGCATACCAAAGTTAGCGCAAAACGACTTGAAGAAACTACATGCGAATTGGGAGCCTTTGTTGATGTAATGGGGGTGCACGACGGGGGGGGGGGGGGAGGGAGTCGTAGTCTTGAGGCCGTTCCTGGCGTCGAGGGAGGTAGCATGCCGCGACTACTTGAGGGCTTTAGGGGGGCGGCATCCGCTGGGACAGCTTGAACAGTCGGTTGAACACCAGGGTAGGGCGGGCTATTGCGCGAGACCCCTAATAGCCCCCGGCCCTCTCGTCCTGCTGGGCGTCATCATTCCTTCCGGGCGGCGGAGGCAAGGAGGGACGGTCGCGGCGACAATTCTGATTGAGGTTGGCGCGAGTGGCTTCGTGAGGACGCCTGGCGCGAGCAACCACGCGAGGTCCGCCCTAAGGGTAACACTGCCCTTGGGCGATCTGGCACGAGCAAACTCTTGGTGACTGATCTCATTCCGGGCTGGCGGAGGCGGTTCGCGGGGCGGGTCACGCGGCACACCTCCCAGCGGCGAGGCGCACAAACAACGCGTTAGCCAAGCCCCAGTCCACCGTCCGGAGGGTCGGGATTCGATCCTGCGTCGCGCCGAAGCCCGACTGGCTCGTCGTGCGGGGGAGGTGGCGGCGGCGCTCCTGCGCCACATCCCCAGCCCGAGACGGTGGGGGGCGGAGCGAGTGAGAAGGCGCCGTGGCTTCTCCGGTGGCAGTGATAAGCTCGGTGATGCGGCCCAGCCAGGCGTCGTAGCCGGCGTCTGCCGGACGGTGGCGGAGCAGTTCGCGCGCCATGAGCAGCGCAGCCTGTGTGTTCACGTGCTCAAGGCGAGCGTGGGAGGAGGAGGCCGTGGCAGTGCGGCCGTCCCTCTGCACGGAAGGGTGCATGGAGGAGTCCTTCTGCTCGCGTGCAGCAGGGTCGGTGGCGGCAGTGGCTTTGGCGCCGGCGGAGTGGCGGCGGCCGTTACCCGCGGGCACGGTCTGGACGACGTGGGCCGCTCAGCCTCAGCGCGCACACGATGGGCTTCAGCCATGGGGTCAGCGAGGGTGGAGCCGAAACGGAGCTGAAGAACGGCGATGCACCCCCTACCCGGCGCACCAAATGTCGGAATCGGGGCTCTGGGGACCCAAGAGAGGTTCGAACTCTGGGGTGCTCCGGCTCTCCAACCTCGCTCTCTCACCCTAACCTACGGCGATGCTCTGGTGTGCTTGAGCTTGGTGGGAAAGACTATGAACACAACGATCTACCCTGGTTCGGGCCACCTTGTGGTGTAAAACTCTACTCCTGCTTGTTTGGATTGCTAGTCGGAGATAGTGTATACAAATCAGTCCCCCTTTTCTACGTTTACCGCCTCCCCCTTCATATACTAACCTCGGTCCTCTTTCCCCCATACACTCGGAGGGAAGGGTTTCCACAACAACCAGTTGGAAGGGGGACAAGACTGCAGCCTATCCTGCCTAAAGCAGTCTTCGCCTGCAAATCCACCTATCGTGACGCATTGATGGGCTCAAGGATGACCTACATCCTGGCGAGCCCCGACCTTGGTCTTCTTTCACCAAAGGGGAAACCTTTTAAGGGTTGCTTTGGGGCCGGTGGCTGGCCCTTCTCCCCTAGCATGGGAAGGTGAAACTGCCCATCCGTGTTCGCTGGCACGGCGCCAGACACCGCCTGGTATGGTACGCGGCACCCGCGCAAAGCCCTCATGGGGCATCCCCACGAGGCGGTCTCCCGAGGGCATCCTCGCGAGGCCCTCGGAAGAGCCTTCAGCCGGAGTCTTCTTGAAGAGGGGGTCCCCACGGTCGCCCCTACCGTGACGCCATACTCCGGGCCACGCTGGGCCCGTACCACACGTCGTGCCATGGGTCCCAGGCAAATGGGCCTGGGTACCCCCAGTCACAGGAGCCCGATAGCTGAGTTTCAATTCAATACAAATAAATTGTGACGCCCCCGATCTCGTCCGTACGCTAATCAACCACGCAATGCGTACGACCAAGATTAGGGACTCACTGATTGATATCACAACACAACACTAGACACAAATTAAAGTCATACAACTTCATATTACAAGCCAGGGGCCTCGAGGGCTCGAATATAAAGCTCGACAAAGCACGAGTCAGCGGAAGCAAATAATATCTGAGTACAGACATAAGTTAAACAAGTTTTGCCTTAAGAAGGCTAGCACAAACATAAGCAATGGATCGAAAGAGGCGAGGCCTCCTGCTTGGGAACCTCCTAACTACTCCTGAGCGTCGGCAGTCTCCACGTAGTAGTAGGCTCCAGCGGTGGTGTAGTAGTCGCCTCCGGTGTACTCCATCTCCCGGGCTCCGTCGTCTGAACGCAGAATCGCATCGAGGGGGAAAGAGGAAGCAAAGAAGCAGTGAGTACTCATCCAAAGTACTCGCAAGACTGACATCAGAACTATGCTAAGTATGCATCAGTATCAATGGAGGGGTTATATCTGGGCTGACTGCAGAAAGCAAGAATAGGGGCAGGCCTAGTCCTATCGAAGACTAGCATCTTCAGCATCTTGCAGCATTAGAAGAGAGTAGACTGGTATCTCATATATAGTCATATTATTGTAGCAATTTTATTAAGTAACCACGCCCAGAGATTCTTCCTCGACTCCCTGCGAGGAAGCAATCTCGGAGCCAACATTCATTTCAAATTAAATCACAATTATAGTTGTATAAGGTCAAGGTACAACTCCAAGTCGTCCTGTTACCGTGGACACGGCTATTCGAATAGATTATTCATCCCTGCAGGGGTGCACCGCATTTCCAACACGCCTGATCACCTCCGGCCGGACACACTTTCCTGGGTCATGCCCGGCCTCGGGATAGCAGCACGTCGTCGCCCCACCTAGGCTCAACGAAGAGGCCAGCCCGCCGGTCTATATCCTAAGCGCGCAGGTTCGTGGGCCCACTTGCCCTTGCACTCCTGCACGATGCGTACGCGGCCGGAAGCAGACCTAGTACACTCCAGTCCAAGAGCTGCACCGTCCAGTCCAATCCGTCGCGCGCCGCTCCATTGCTGACGTCCGAAGAGCTTCGGCTGATACAACGACGCTGAGTACCTATAACTTCTCCCACGCGATGGTTTGGTGCGTAAAAAGGCCAACGACCCAACTCAGATCAAATACCCAACCCATTAGCATTTTATTAATGCGGGGCAATCGTGACCCTCCAAGTGCGGTCCCGTCACCCCTACTCGAGGATGTGTGGCAAGGGCCTCTCCTGCCTGTCCACGCCTCAACATAACCCGGATGCCTTACCGGCGCATCCCACCACATCTCACACACGGGTACCCTTGGGGCCGACCCGTCTCAAGACTGTCGGGAACTCAGGTCCACCTGAACCAGGGTGGTACCGCCTGTCCCTCCAGTCCCGTCTTCCACATGTAAACAATGTCAAGTTAAAGTAACTGTGTGTATAAAACATCAAGACGGAACCTGAGGAATCACCCTCAAAGGGCCCCGCTCGATGAAACCGTCAAGGTGGACCTAGAGGAATCACCCTCGGGGGTCCCACACTTGAGGGGTTGCACGACAGAGACATCGTCGGGAGTGGTGAAGGAGGAATCACCCTCGATAACCACGACCGACTAGCTACACTACAGAGTTAGCATCATGAGTACTTCACGAGGTGTCACCCCCGGTACTCGATAGTAGCTCTGCACAGTCGTACAACTAAGGGGTGTGCGGTGATGTGAGGGGCCTGGCTCGTCGGTCGGTTGACCGAGTCTTCGAGTCGTCGATGAAGAAGCAGGGGCAACTGGGACTAAGGGAGCACTAGGGATTCACTGATCAACCTATACTAAGCAGTTGATATGATTGCAGGTATAGTAACACTTTATCAAAACAGGCTATGCATCAGAATAGGAGCTAACTAATACAGTAGCAAAAATCTAATGCAAGAATAAGAGGGAGAGGAATAGGCGATATCGGAATGCTCAAGGGGGGGTTGCTTGCCTTGCTACTCTGCTGCAAAGGGCTGACCGTCAACGTCGTAGGCGTACCCGGCAGCAGCGTCAGTCTTGGGGTCTACCGGAGAGAAGAGGGGGGAGAAACAATAAATATAAGGCAGACAAATGCATCATGATGCATGACATGGCAATATGCAGGGCTAGACATGCACTAACGCAGTATTACACGTCGCAGACGGGTCGGAAGAATATCTGACGATATTTTTCGGGTCTCGGGCTACTACCGGACAGACGAAATCGATGGAAAAGTTCCATGTTTGCTATGCTAGGGGCACCTGACAGACTAACGGACTGCGTATTCGGATTCGTGGAATTATTCAGAGCAACTTTCATGTTCAAAACTTTTTAATCCGGACTACGCTTTATTTTATATTAATTTTTAAAGATTTAATAATATTCTGGAATTCCTTTTAATTATTAATTCGAATTATCCAAAACAGTAAATACTGTTTAAATTTAATTAATTAACAGATTAATTAATTAATCTAATTAAACTTAATCATCTAATTAACTAATTAATTACTTAATTAATTAATTCACTAATTAACTAAATAATTAATTTAACTAATTGTTTTTAATTACTTATTTATTTTTAACAATTTATTATTATTATTATTATTATTATTTTAACAGGGGCACTGGGCCCCGCGTGTCATTGGCTGGGCCGGACAATGTCCGGGCGGCACCCATTCGGGCGCCGGACATGTCCGCCCACACACACACCGCACTGCACGCGCGCGCGCGCACACACAGCAGCGCAGCCGGGCCGGGCCAGCAGCTGCAGCCGCAGCCGTCGGCGGCGACCCGCCGGGGGGGGGGGGGGGGGGCGGAGCTCACTGGGAGGGTCGGCGAGCGGCGGCGGGGACGAGGCGGCGGCGGCGCGACGAGGTGGCGGCGGGGCGGATGCTGCGACGGGGCGGCGAGTGCGGCCGGCGGCGGCGCGCGGGGACGGCCGGATCCGCCGGCGTCGTCGGGGGGGGGGGCGACCGGGCGGGGCGGCCAGCGCCCGTCGGCGGGGGTGGTGGGGGGCTGGGCTCGTCGGGGGGGGGGGGGGGGGCAAATCGGGGCCGGCTCGGGGGCGAGCCAGAGGGCGGCGGCGGGGGGGCGGGGAGGGGGGGGGGGAATCGGGCGCGATGGGGGCTGGGGCGCTAGGGTTTGCCCGTGGCCCCCCTTATAACAGCCGGCTAGGCCGGCCCTTTTCGGCCGAGTTAGGCCTTTTTTTTCTTTTTTTTAAAACAACGTCTGGTTTAATTAATTAGAGGCATTAAATTACTTCAAAAATTGCCGGTTTCAATTTTATAAAACCTTAGGGAATATTTGTAACC
Source organism: Elymus sibiricus (assembly GCA_039707655.1). Lineage (NCBI taxonomy): Eukaryota > Viridiplantae > Streptophyta > Magnoliopsida > Poales > Poaceae > Elymus > Elymus sibiricus. Next base: position 246,735,655 of record CM077675.1, read on the forward strand.
CATCCAACATTTTTATTTTGATAACTGAAAACTTTATTTGTTCAACTTTATTTTAAAATTGAATTTGAACGGGATTTGAATCCAACGCTAGATTAGCAACGATAAACGTGGTGACGTGGCATCATTAGCGTGGGATTACTGTAGCTTAATTACAATCATTACTGTAGCACAAAATCGGGGCGTCACAATTCTCCCCTACTAACAAGAATTCTCGTCCCGAGAATCAAGAAGTAGAAGGAAAGAGCCCGGGGTATTCTGCACGAAGATGATCTTCGCGTTCCCAAGTGGCTTCATCTTCAGAATGGTTTGCCCACTGCACTTTGAAGAACTTGGTAATCTTCTGACGAGTCCGACGTTCAGTTTCATCGAGAATGCGGACTGGTTGCTCTTTGTAAGAGAGGTCTTGTTGCAGCTCAAGCATATCATGATCCACTGCTCGGATAGGATCCTTGAAGCAGCGACGAAGCTGTGACACATGGAACACATCGTGAACCTGAGAAAGGTTTGACGGTAATTCCAGTTGATATGCCACTTTACCACGCCTTTCGAGAACAGTGAAAGGACCAATATATCGAGAAGCCAGCTTGCCCTTGATCCCGAAATGGTGTGTACCTCTCATTGGCGTGACTCGAAGATAAGCCTTTTCGCCAGGTTGATAGACCATATCTTTGTGATGACGGTCATACTGACTCTTCTGACGAGACTGAGCAGCCTTCAGATTTGCATGAATAATGCGGACTTGATCTTCGGCATGTTGGATAATATCCGGACCGATAAGTGTACGTTCCCCAGTTTCTGACCAATTCAGAGGAGTCCGACACTGACGTCCATATAACACTTAAAAAGGAGCCATCTTCAGACTAGCTTGATAGCTATTGTTGTAGGAGAACTCAGCATACGGGAGAGATTCCTCCCATTTCTTGCCGAAAGAAATGACACAAGCTCAAAGCATGTCTTCGAGAATCTGATTGACTCTTTCAACTTGTCCCTGGGATTGAGGGTGAAAAGCGGTGCTGAAGGACAAATGAGTTCCCATAGCTTCCTGGAAACTTGCCCAGAATCTTGAAGTGAATAAACTGCCACGGTCTGAACTGATAACCAGTGGAATACCGTGAAGTGAAACAATTCTGGACATGTAGAGAGTTGCCAGCTGACTAGCAGTGATCGTTTCTTTAACGGCTAGGAAATGTGCAACTTTGGACAACCGGTCAATGACGACAAGAATAGCATCATTACCTTTCTGCGATCTGGGAAAACCAGTAATGAAGTCCATTTCAACATGATCCCATTTCCATTCAGGAATAGAAATAGGTTGCAGAGTTCCGGCAGGCCTTTGATGTTCTGCTTTGATACGACGGCAAACATCACACTCGGCAACATAGCGAGCAATGTCTTGCTTCATGTTAGACCACCAGAATCTTTGCCGAATGTCTTGGTACATCTTGGTACTACCAGGATGAATAGACAGCGGAGTGTCATGTGCTTCCTTCATGACCTCCTGAGTCAAATCATTGTTTTCCTCCTTACTCGGTACCACAAGGCGGCCCTTGGAGTACAAAGCGCCATCCTCAGCAATAGTGAAGGGTGAGGGCTTTCCTTCTGCGAGATCGAATTTAATCCTCTCGACTTCATTGTCACACTTCTGAATCCACTTGATGACGTCCACAAGATCTGGTTTAGCAACCAGGGTATTAAGAGAACCCTGGGAAACAACATGGAGGTTCATTTTGTAGGACCCTTCAGGAGGGGGAGCGAGATATCCCTGAGGAACAATATGGAGGTTCAGCTTGCGAAATTCTTCTTGAAGAAGGGGGTGAACCTTGTGAACCTGAAGGTGATTGCAGTACGACTTGCGGCTCAAAGCATCAGCCATTACATTAGCCTTGCCAGGTGTATAAGAAATTCCCACGTTGTAATCTGCTATTCGTTCCATCCATCTCTGTTGACAGAGATTCAGATCTGGCTGAGTAAACATGTACTTCAGACTTTAGTGATCGGTGTAGATCTCGCAACGATTACCAACAAGGTATTGTCGCCACTCTTTCAGTGCATGAATTACTGCTGCTAGTTCAAGGTCATGAACTGGGTAGTTCTGTTCATGAGGACGCAATTGACGAGATGCATAAGCAACCACTCTGCGCTCTTGCATTAGGACACAACCCATTCCTTGACGTGAAGCATCACAATAAATGACGAAGTCCTTACGAGTATCCGGAGGAGCAAGCACTGGAGCAGACGTCAGTTTGTCCTTAAGTGCCTGAAAGCTCTCCTGACATTTTTCTATCCACTCATATTTAACACCTTTGTGAAGCCAATTGGTTAAGGGCTTTGCAATCTTGGAGAAGTTCTCGACGAATCGACGACAATAGTTGGTGAGTCCGAGAAAACTTCTGACTTGCTTGACGTTCTTCGGGGGAGTCCAGTCAAGAATAGCCTAAACTCATTCAAGGTTGACTGTAGTACCATCCTTGGAGATCACATGACCAAGGTAGGTTACTTCGTCCATCTAGAACTCACACTTTGAATACTTTGCATAAAGTTGATGTTCTCGAAGCCTCTCAAGTATAAGACGAAGATGTTCAACATGCTCTTCTTTATTCTTGGAGTAAACCCGAATATCATCCAGATAAACCATGACGAATTTATCGAGGTAATCCATGAATATATAGTTCATCAGGCGAGAGAAGGTTGCTGGAGGATTGGTTAAGCCGAAGGACATGACGGTGTACTCGTAAGAACCATAGAGAGTAACAAAGGCAGTCTTGGGAATATCCTCTTCACGTACCCGGATCTGATGGTAACCCAACCTCAAGTCGAGTTTGGAAAACACTGACGAACCAGCAAGTTGATCATACAAATCATTGATCCGAGGAAGCGGATATTTGTTTTGAATCGTTGCTTGGTTGATGGGACGGTAATCTTGGACCAATCGATTCGTACCATCTTTCTTCTTGACAAAGAGAGAAGGTGCTCCCCAAGCAGAGGAACTTGGACGAATGAAACCCAGACGAAGCGAATTGTCAATTTCTTGCTTAAGTTCAAGAAGTTCATGTGGTGGCATCTTATACGGACGCTTAGCAATAGGGGGGGGGGTGCCTGGCACTAAGTCGATGACAAACTCGGCAGCTCTTACAGGGGGAATCCCTGGGAGTTCTTCTGGAAAAACATCTTGAAAATCACGGACCACTGGAATGTTTTCAATCCCTTCAAGAGGTGATTCATTTAATGCATTCATGGCATATAGTCGGGCTTCAGCATTCCGGACAAGATGAGCATGATAGCTTACAATCTCATTCGAAGGATGTAGGAGGTGGACGGTTTTGGTGTCACAAACAATAGAAGTGGTATGCGCTTTCAACCAATCCATTCCGAGAATGAGATCGATATTGGAAGACTTCAACATTATGGGGGAGGCATGGAATTCCAACCCTTCAATTTCAATGGGAACATTGTGGCTAATAATGGAAGTCTGACATTGGCCTGCGGGGGTGTTTACCACTATTGGGACGCTCATCTCTTCGCACTTAATGTCATGCATGTATGCGAAATCTTCAGACATAAAAGAAGGCGATGCTCCTGTATCAAACAATACAGAAGCTGGTACTGAATTGACGAGAAGAGTACCCATCACAGTAGCAGGCTGGTCTTGAACTTGATTCAGATCAATATTGTTAGCTTGAACACGACCAGTGTTAGGCCTGGCGTTGCTGTTGCGGGTCTGGTTGGAAGGCAGTGCAAGTTGATTCTGATTCTGCTTGCATTCTCTAGCACGGTGTCCTGGACGACCACACTTGAAGCACAGCCCATCCTCAGGACGAGAAGGGGGAACAGGAGCTCGTGGTGGCGGAGCTGGGAGCCTCGGCTGCCTAGGTGGGGGTGGAGGCAGACGAGGTGCAGCATAGGACGGCCTCGGAGCAGGAGGCGGTGCATGGTACATGTTGTGGGGGATCCAGATCTTGCGCTTCTGAGCAGATGGACCTGAAGATGAGCCCATGTCACGGTTGCGCTTGCTGCTGTCCTTGTAGTCCTGCAGACCTGTTTCCACCAGAATGGACTTGTTCACCAAGGTGGCAAAGTTACCGAAGTCTTGAGCAAGGAGTGCCAGCTTGATATCCGGGTGGAGGCCTTCACGGAACTTCTCCTGCCTACGAGCATCAGTTGCAATGTCTTCTTCAGCATAGCGAGATAAGTCCAGAAATTCCCGCTGATAAGCATCCACAGTCTTGTTGCCCTGGACTAAGTTGCGGAATTCACGCTTCTTCTTATCCATCATTCCCTGAGGAATGTGACGAGCACGGAACGCAGCTTGGAACTCTGGCCAGGTGATGATTGTTCCAACAGGCTGAGAGCGCCTGTGGCTGTCCCACCATTGAGTAGCGGGGCCCTTCAGAAAGTACAAGGCAAAGGTGACATAGCTAGCCTCTGGGGCGCCTGAAGACTCCAGCTCATAAGTGATGTCACGGAGCCAGTCATCTGCGTCAAGCGGCTGAGTTGAGCTGCGGTAGATCGCAAGGTTGAGACGCATGAAGTCTTGCAGAGTCATTGGGGCTGGCTGCTGATTCATATTCGGCCTCGGGATCTGGTCCATCAGCCCTTGCATAAACTGGCGATTCAGTTCAAACTGTTGCATCATACCAGCCATGTAGTCCGGTGGTGGTGGTGGTTCAGGCGCACCACGACCACGACCAGCTGGCCTAACCATTCTGTCAAATTTTAACAGTGGTAGTTTAGCATTTGGTAATTGTAAAATCAATGAATCATTCATGAAGTAAATTGCACAAAGAAGGAAGTGCAATAAATACGACATAGTAGTTCAAATTTCAACATACAGATCCATACATAGGTCTATTACAAACCATAAGTCCGTTACAAATTAGACGATAGGTTCGGCATGAAAATAACCTAGACAACTAGGCGGCACGCAGGCACGCGGTGGAGGGATACAACAACGAGACATAGCGATATGCTACATCAACGTCGGGGACAACGAAAGTAACCACGGAACTGCACGTGACCCTGAATGTGAAACCTGGTGGCAGGGTCCTGCATCCCGTGCACACTCTGATGCAGAATCTGCATATTAAGCGGGAGCGCAGGTCCACGTGCCGGAGTACGACCTCCAACCTCAGGCCATTCAAGACCTGGAGGAAACTCTGTCCGAGGTGGGTAAAGGATGTGCTCCGGATGTATCCTCGCATGGACTGCTGGCATCAACTGCTCCATAGCCTGATGCAGACGAGCTCGGGTGGCGTACAACTCGACATTAAGAGCCCTGACAGTGCGATCCAGAGCCTCAGTGTACTGGACCAGAACCTGTGGGTCGTAACGACGACTCACGTAGGGGGTGTAGACAGCAGTGTAGGACCGGTCGTTGCGCTGCGGCGCAAAAGGGGTCAAGACCTCAGCATCGGCTGCCGTATCAACTCCAGCAGGGACATACGGGATGTATCTGCATGCCGTCTCCTCCAAACAAGGGTTCGCTGCACGGAGACGAACAATAGCAGCATAGGCAGCATCCTGTACTGCCATCTCAACAGTCACTCCAATGCCACGGAAGGTGTGCAGCTCAGTGATGGAGAGGTCCTGTCGATCCCAGATAACCATCTTAGCCTCATACTATTCCTGGTTGAACTCGCGGTAGTCCTCGTAAACAGTGTACTCGGGGTACCAGCGATATCCCAGCTTCTTCAAGAGGCCGATCAGAATGGCCGAGAACCCAGTCGTATCGTGCGCGAAGGTCAGACGAACGATCTGCCTACCGGGACGCATCTGTAACAAGGAGATTCAAGATATCAAATGACAGTGCGTGCATCATACTTCAAGAGAAAACAATTGTCGACGAAACAATCTCTGGTGGATGTGATCACGAGAACCTAATGTTAGATTTAGCAAAATCTTTAACCCGAAAGAGAAGAGAGATTAGAACCCAGAGTATAGACGAGGAGTAAAAGATCCTAATACCACCCGGTTGAGATGTGGGCCCGTAAGCCACACAACTATGTTAGTAAAAGTTTTCCAATGACTAGACTCAACTTCGGCCAAGGAGTTGGAAAGGGGGCTACCTATAGGCAGTCGGCTCTGATACCAACTTGTGACGCCCCCGATCTCGTCCGTACGCTAATCAACCACGCAATGCGTACGACCAAGATTAGGGACTCACTGATTGATATCACAACACAACACTAGACACAAATTAAAGTCATACAACTTCATATTACAAGCCAGGGGCCTCGAGGCCTCGAATATAAAGCTCGACAAAGCACGAGTCAGCGGAAGCAAATAATATCTGAGTACAAACATAAGTTAAACAAGTTTTGCCTTAAGAAGGCTAGCACAAACATAAGCAACAGATCGAAAGAGGCGAGGCCTCCTGCCTGGGAACCCCCTAACTACTCCTGAGCGTCGGCAGTCTCCACGTAGTAGTAGGCTCCAGCGGTGGTGTAGTAGTCGCCTCCGGCGTACTCCATCTCCTGGGCTCCGTCGTCTGAACGCAGAATCGCATCGAGGGGGAAAGAGGAAGCAAAGCAGCAGTGAGTACTCATCCAAAGTACTCGCAAGACTGACATTAGAACTATGCTAAGTATGCATCAGTATCAATGGAGGGGTTATATCTGGGCTGACTGCAGAAAGCAAGAATAGGGGGAAGGCCTAGTCCTATCGAAGAGTAGCATCTTCAGCATCTTGCAGCATTAGAAGAGAGTAGACTGGTATCTCATATATAATCATATTATTGTAGCAATTTTATTAAGTAACCATGTCCAGAGATTCTTCCTCGACTCCCTGCGAGGAAGCAATCTCGGAGCCAACATTCATTTCAAATTAAATCACAATTATAGTTGTATAAGGTCAAGGTACAACTCCAAGTCGTCCTGTTACCGTGGACACGGCTATTCGAATAGATTATTCATCCCTGCAGGGGTGCACCGCATTTCCAACACGCGTGATCACCTCCGGCCGGACACACTTTCCTGGGTCATGCCCGGCCTCGGGATAGCAGCACTTCGTCGCCCCACCTAGGATCAACGAAGAGGCCAGCCCGCCGATCTAAATCCTAAGCGCGCAGGTTCGTGGGCCCACTTGCCCTTGCACTCCTGCACGATGCGTACGCGGCCGGAAGTAGACCTAGTACACTCCAGTGCAAGAGCTGCACCGTCCAGTCCAATCCGTCGCGCGCCGCTCCATTGCTGACGTCCGAAGAGCTTTGGCTGATACAACGACGCTGAGTACCCATAACTTCTCCCACGCGATGATTTGGTGCGTAAAAAGGCCAACGACCCAACTCAGATCAAATACCCAACCCATTAGCATTTTATTAATGCGGGGCAATCGCGACCCTCAAAGTGCGGTCCTGTCACCCCGACTCGAGGATGTGTGGCAAGGGCCTCTCCTGCCCGTCCACGCCTCAACATAACCCGGATGCCTTACCGGCGCATCCCACCACATCTCACACACGGGTGCCCTTGGGGCCGACCCGTCTCAAGACTATCGGGAACTCAGGTCCACCTCAACCAGGGTGGTACCGCCTGTCCCTCCAGTCCCGTCTTCCACATGTAAACAATGTCAAGTTAAAGTAACTGTGTGTATAAAACATCAAGACGGAACCTGAGGAATCACCCTCAAAGGGCCCCGCTCGATGAAACCGTCAAGGTGGACCTAGAGGAATCACCCTCGGGGGTCCCACACTTGAAGGGTTGCACGACAGAGACATCGTCGGGAGTGGTGAAGGAGGAATCACCCTCGATAACCATGACCGACTAGCTACACTACAGAGTTAGCATCATGAGTACTTCACGAGGTGTCACCCCCGGTACTCGATAGTAGCTCTGCACAGTCGTACAACTAAGGGGTGTGCGGTGATGTGAGGGGCCTGGCTCGTCGGTCAGTTGACCGAGTCTTCGAGTCGTCGATGAAGAAGCAGGGGCAACTGGGACTAAGGGGGCACTAGGGATTCACTGATCAACCTATACTAAGCAGTTGATATGATTGCAGGTATAGTAACAGTTTATCAAAACAGGCTATGCATCAGAATAGGAGCTAACTAATACAGTAGCAAAAATCTAATGCAAGAATAAGAGGGAGAGGAATAGGCGATATCGGAATGCTCAAGGGGGGGTTGCTTGCCTTGCTGCTCTGCTGCAAAGGGCTGACCGTCAACGTCGTAGGCGTACCTGGAAGCAGCGTCAGTCTTGGGGTCTACCCGAGAGAAGAGGGGGGAGAAACAATAAATATAAGGCAGACAAATGCATCACGATGCATGACATGGCAATATGCAGGGCTAGACATGCACTAACGCAGTATTACACGTCGCAGACGGGTCGGAAGAATATCTGACGATATTTTCCGGGTCTCGGGCTACTACCGGACAGACGAAATCGATGGAAAAGTTCCATGTTTGCTATGCTAGGGGCACCTGACAGACTAACGGACTGCATATTCGGATTCGTGGAATTATTCTGAGCAACTTTCATGTTCAAAACTTTTTAATCCGTACTACGGTTTATTTTATATTAATTTTTAAAGATTTAATAATATTCTGGAATTCCTTTTAATTATTAATTCGAATTATCCAAAACAGTAAATACTGTTTAAATTTAATTAATTAACAGATTAATTAACAGCTTAATTAATTAATCTAATTAGACTTAATCATCTAATTAACTAAATAATTACTTAATTAATTAATTCACTAATTAACTAAATAATTAATTTAACTAATTGTTTTTAATTACTTATTTATTTTTAACAATTATTATTATTATTATTTTTAACAGGGGCACTGGGCCCCGCGTGTCATTGGCTGGGCCGGACAATGTCCGGGCGGCACCCATTCGGGCGCCGGACATGTCCGCCCACACACACACCGCACTGCACGCGCGCGCGCGCACACGCAGCAGCGCAGCCGGGCCGGGCCAGCAGCTGCAGCCGCAGCCGTCGGCGGCGGCGCGCCGGGGGGGGGGGGGGGGGGCGGCGGAGCTCACTGGGAGGGTCGGCGAGCGGCGGCGACGCGACGGCGGGGACGAGGCGGCGGCGGCGCGACGAGGTGGCGGCGGGGCGAGGAGGAGCCGGCTGGGCGGGGCGGATGCGGCGACGGGGCGGCGAGTGCGGCCGGCGGCGGCGCGCGGGGACAGCCGGATCCGCCGGCGTCCTTGGGGGGGGGCGACCGGGCGGGGCGGCCAGCGCCCGTCGGCGGGGGGGGGGGGGGGGGGGGCTGGGCTCGTCGGGGGGGGGCAAATCGGGGCCGGCTCGGGGGCGAGCCAGAGGGCGGCGGCGGGGGGGCGAGGGGGGGGGGGAATCGGGCGCGATGGGGGCTGGGGGCGCTAGGATTTGCCCCTGGCCCCCCTTATAACAGCCGGCTGGGCCGGCCCTTTTCGGCCCAGTTAGGCCTTTTTTTTCTTTTTTTAAAACAGCGTCTGGTTTAATTAATTAGAGGCATTAAATTACTTCAAAAATTGCCGGTTTCAATTTTATAAAACCTTAGGGAATATTTGTAACCCATCCAACATTTTTATTTTGATAACTGAAAACTTTATTTGTTCGACTTTATTTTAAAATTGAATTTGAACGGGATTTGAATCCAATGCTAGATTAGCAACGATAAACGTGGTGACGTGGCATCATTAGCGTGGGATTACTGTAGCTTAATTACAATCATTACTGTAGCACAAAATCGGGGCGTCACATAAATGGCATTAGAAATGAAAACACAAAGCCTAAGATATATACAAAAAAATAAAACTATGTACACCAAAGGCAGTACTACATAAACAAGATGGAGCATCAGAGAAACAATCAATAACAATGAATAGCTAGAAGTTCAGCAAAAACTAATAAATCAGTAAAAAAATGCACAACGAGAAGTTTCAAATAAATTTCACGATAAAATAATAAAAGCCCAGAAGTTCAACTTTGTGACCAAGCCAGTACTACATAGACATATAGAGCATGAGCAAAACAATCTATGTCACTGAATAGCCACAAGTTCAACAATATACAACCAGAAATCCCAACTACTTTTCATTACCATGAAAATGATAACACAAATAAAAAGATATACACTAAACCCTAAAACAATGGGAAGTTCGAACACACTTGATGAGACAGTTCATTAGTAATACATCACAAATTCACTAAGACAAACACTGCTAACCTCAACTACAAAGTAAAATGCATACATATCAGCTTTTTAAGAAGTTCCCACTTTCAAATATGGTCAGTTCAACAATACAAAGAAGTGAAGATCAGGGCAGTCATATAAAAGTAAACTCATATTTATAAGACAAGATGCATATACATACAAAAACAAAAGAGACAATACTACAACTACAAGCACAACCAATCATTAAAAGTATCTGATTTATAGGAAATGAAGCCATTAAAACTAAATGATGCATATGCACTATGATTCAAATCCAAAGTAAAAAACAATAAAAACAAGGTATCACCTAATGAAGGGCCTGAAGCCATCAAAACACCCCTCCCTAATGCAGAATGGTCGAAACCCTAGATCCACCTAAAAAACAAACACAAAAAAAACATAAGAAACATATACCAAAAGAAGATGCATCTACAAACAAAACATAGTTGAAAATCAACTCAAACAAGGAGAGAACCCTAGAATTTAAGAACTAAATCGTAGGAACCAATAGCTACATGGCCATGAATACAAACAGACCCACGACAAATGCAATTCACAGAAGACTAAAGCAAAAACTTGCACAAAGAGACGAAATCAAAGCATCTACGCATCCTCTAGAAGAACCCTACCTACCCTTGGTTGCAAGCATCAGAAGAAAGGGGAGAGGCGGATGCAAGAACACAGGCAAGAAACAGAGCAACTGTGAGACATAGCCTAGATCTGGCGAATAACAAGAGCGGGCGCTCGGGGGAGGCAGCAGTTTGTACCTATCCAGAAGGCCCTGATGCACGACGCCGTGACGGTTCTTCCTCCCCACGACACCAGGAGAAGTTGCTAGCACACAGGCGGTTGCAAGCTTCGATTTCAGGCAGAAAAAGAGCGCCACGGGTGGGAGCATGGGGCGCAGGGCGTGGGGTTGCGGCGCCGGTTGCTCAACCCACTCGCGGCAGGAGAGAGTGGCGATGAATCCGGAGGGCAGGAGGGAGACGGGAGCGAGCGTGAGGAATACGAGAGAGAGATAAAGAGCGAGCGTGAGGTAGGGGGTTTTCTGACAGGGTGGGAGAGCGACGGTGAATAAATGCAGATAACACCCTCCACTACAGAATAAATGCACCATTTCAACACCACTACAATATAAATGGACCATTTAAACACTCAATATAGTAAATAAAAACAAATATAAATGATGCATGTCATAAGAAAAGATTAAATAATACCCTATAGAAGTATTTGATGTCACAAACGTCACGAAGAAAAAGGATCATATTAATAAATCTGAAAACACTATTTATGTACTACTAAAAGATACCAGCCTCAAATTAAAAAACCTTAGACTTACATCCACATGCATCACAATAAAATTCATCTGCTCCAACCCATTCTTTGCTCAGCATTGCAATGGTTCACACACAGGAACAATCAATTAAAATTCAAAAATACACCGACAAAGAAAGAGCCAAAGTACAACTGTTGGTAACCCTTAGAAACAAAGAACAAAAGGAAAAACAATTTAGAAACAAAAGAAGTTCAAATACACAAACAAAGGAAGTCCACATATAACAAAAAGAGAAGTTCGAATTCAACGACACGCTAAGTCACACTTTCAATAGAAAACAATTAAAATAAAGGACTCGCCTCCACATGCGACGACACGGCACGCCGCGTCATCGCCTGCTCCGGCTCGTTCTTGTCTCGGCCTCGCTGGGGGAGGGGAGGGGGTGGTCCCTCCCCCTCCCCCATGGCTCGGGCTAGCACTAACGCGGCAGTGCGCTTGGTTGACAGGCGCAACACGGTTATTTTGTTTCCACCCCCAAGCATGCACCCTAGAGCCACACCCATGAGATAGATAGTGGTGTCACGGATGGGATAGACTGGCCTCTGCATGCGATGATGCGGCACGCCGCGTCGTCGCCTACTCCGGCTCGTTCCTATCTCGGCCTCACTTGAGAAGGGGAGGGGGGTCAGGACCACCCTCCCCCCCGGCTCGGCCTCGCGCTAACGCGACAGTGCGCTTGGTTGACAGGCGCAATGCGGTTATTCTGTTTCCACCCCCACGCACGCACTCCATGGCCACACCTCTAAGATAGATAGTGGGCTCACGGATGTGACAGACTTGCCTCTGCATGCAAGGATGTGGCACGCCGTGTCGTCGCCTTCTCTGGCTCGTTCCTATCTCTCCCACGTCTGGGGAGGGGAGGGGGGTCCCAACCCCCTCCCTCGGCTCGGCCTCGCGCTAACGCGATAGTGCGCTTGGTTGACACGCGCAATGCGGTTATTTTGTTTCCTCCCCCCACGCACGCACCCCAGAGCCACACCCCTAAGATAGATAGTGGGTTACGGATGTGACGGACTCGCCTCCGCATGCGATGATGCGGCACGCCGCTTCGTCGCCTTCTCCGGCTCGTTACTGTCTCAGCCTCGCCGGGGGATGGGGGTCCCGACCCTCACTCCCGCCGGATCGTCCTCGCGCTAACGCGGCAATGTGCTTGTTTGACAGACACAATACGGTTATTCTGTTTCCACCCCCAACGCACACACCCTAGAGCCACACCCCTAAGATAGATAGTGGGGTCACGGATGTGACGGACTCGCCTCCGCACGCGACGATGCGGCACGCCGCATCGTCGCCTGCTCCAGATCGTTCCTCTCTCGGCCTCGCCGGGGGAGGGGAAGGGCAGGACAGATATTTAATAAAAAAACTTAAAAATTAAAATAATTTAAAATTGGACGTCTATTAAAAATACAAGGGTCGAATCTAAAAAAACATAGAGAAGTTTTAGATAATGAAGTTCAAAGTTTGTTAAAATAAATTTCGATGATTAAAATATTTAAATCCAAATTTTTTAATCAAAATTTAAATAAAGAAGTTCAAATTGTAAAGACATAATAGTGGAGCTATCCACATGCTAAAAATGATCCCTAAGTTTAGGATACATACCTACTGAAGTTCTACTACTATTCAAAGTATGAAAATATGTTGGGAAGAAAAAAGGATGCGTGTATCTATGGGCCAATTCCACAATTGCTCACAGGACAAAGTCAAAAAATCAAAACCAATTCATGAATAAAATTTATGAAAAAAGCAAACAAAGAAAAAAGAGGACAATGCTGCATTATCTTACAATGTGAACAAAAAACAGAAGTTCGAGTATAAATGATATAGAAGTCCAGATTCTACATCAAACCGTGACTGATCCAAAAACTAGCCATGATCGAATTTGTTTGAAACATACAATCCTTTGCATCTTGTGGCACCCCGGCTCAGAGAACCGGATTACCAGTGTTTCCAGCCCAGAGATCATGTCCTCTGGAAACACACAACAACTTGGAACAGAACATAACTGAACTTTATTGATAGATTTCGGGTACAAGCTCATATTTTACATCGATAGCGAGGCCAAAGGTACATCTGGTGCTATGATAGTATCTACATTATTTATGAAACATGGCAGGGCCTCGGAACTACTAAGTAATTCTACGGCGTAGCAGAACATAGCGGAGATTCCATCCACAGGGACACTACTGAAGACACAGCCTAGTTAGCATAGCACGAACCATCGGGACCTCCGCCCTCGGCTTCTCATGCATCTGGCATGATACGCCAGGTGAGTACTTTGAATGTACTCGCAAGCTCATGACAACCAAGTAATTCAGCAAACGATAGCATGGCAATCAACATGTTAAATTCTTAAGTGATTCACCTACTCTCATCAGCTACTAACTTACTCTCTCTCGGGTTGTCCCACAACCCTCGGAATACTCATAAGCCAATGAGTACTTCCGAACACAAGACGAGTTCTTCCATCATTATCATCACTATTACGGTTGACCACCTAGTGAGGTCTGGATGGGCTATCCAATACCGTGGACGCGGCTATTCGAATAGATTTTACACTCTGCAGAGGTTGCGCACTTTACCCACACCATGGAGCACCTGGCCTCATGATCCCATTCGGGTGGACCAGCATTGTTCCAACGAAACCTGCCTGACCCGTGACTCTCTCATCGTACCACCGGCATTCATCCTCCACCGGAGTCCTGCCCTGGGTGGCCCCTGTGTCACCTCGTGACACCTGCCACCGTCATGGCCAAACTAAACTGTCCCAAATGGGGACGCCGGCACAAAACTCAACTGGGCTCACAGGGTTATCGCCGCCTACCTGATCAGGGTAGCACGCACGCATAACCCTCCCTGTCTGGAGGTACCGGTGAAAGAGCATGGGGCCAGACCAAGTCAAGGCCATCCCATACCGGCAAATGTGGTTGCACGGATAAGCCCGGACAGGTGACTCAAGATCAACCAACTAAGTTCATCTAGCAAACATAGTGGTTCATCACAGTACTTAGGTATTTAAATTAAATTGCTATGGATTATCATATAGTAAATAAATAAACATAATGCATTGAAATATGCAATGCTATTGAAATGCTTCATGAAATGGGTGTCCTGGCTTGCCTTGCTCTGTTGGGTTGCCCAAGAACTCCTGGTCTTCAAATCCACAAAGATTTCCTTCTGAAAATATTTTTAAATGGCAAAAGGAAATGTCACATAAAGCCTTTTTGTTAACCAGAAATTTTGTGAATATTGGAATAATACCAACTTTGGTCAGAAAATAAAGGAGTTCAATACAAACTCAATGCCAAAAGAATCAACTGAATTGGACCTATAAATAAAAAGTTATTCAAGGTCAAAGTTTTTGGTCAAACCTGTTTTAAAATTGGAATTAAACTAAATACAGAAAAACCCACAGCGGGCCACGTCGGAGACGTAAAGTGGAGGGGCGCCTCCACTTATACCGCTTCGGGCGCGGGTTTGAGCCGCTGACAGGTGGGGCCCTTCGGTTGGATTTTAAAAGGGAAGAGAGAGAACCGAGCACCGCGATGCTCCGGCGATGGTCACCGGTGATAGAGACGGCGGCGAGGTCTGGCGACCGCGGGGATGAAACGAGCGCACGACGGCGAGCACGCACGTACCCGCAGATCCTCCGGAGGTGGTCGGACGGCGTCGCCCCCTTCTTCTCCGGCGGGTGACAGCTACGGGTGTCGTCGGCGGCGACGATTCCGGCAGGAATCCGGTCGGCCAAGAGCTCGAGGGGGTCTAGAGAGACTTGCTGGTCTCGATGGTGTGCTCAGGTGAGGCTGGAATGGGGTGGAGATGGCTGGCGGCAGAGCTCG
Source organism: Elymus sibiricus (assembly GCA_039707655.1). NCBI lineage: Eukaryota > Viridiplantae > Streptophyta > Magnoliopsida > Poales > Poaceae > Elymus > Elymus sibiricus. Next base: position 246,750,965 of record CM077675.1, read on the forward strand.
GGTGGCGGCGGATCTCCGGCGAGGTTTGAGGCCAGAGGGCCTCTCGGCCGTGGCTTGCTGCTCGGGGAGGTCGATTGGAGGCGAAGGTGGTGAGGTGATGAGTTCGGAGGGGCTGGCCGGGGCTTTATATAGGCGAGAGGCGAAGGCAGGCGCGCTCTCTGGAAACGGCGAGGCTCAGGCCATGTTGCCGGTACAAGAACGTTGCGCTGGCTGACCGGGAGCATTGATGAGACGGGAGAGAGCTGGGGGGAAAGTTAATGCGGGTGGAGGCAAGCGGAGGAAGGCGACACGCCGCTCGGCCACAGTGCAGCCACGAGTGACACAGTTCCCGGGCGCCGTGGCGGCTGTCGAGGGCGATTTCGGTGAGGAGAAGCTGTGGGAGAGGGTTATGTGGACGGCATCGGCAAAGTCGGCACGAACGGACAGCGTCTGGCAACGCGGGACAGCCCGAATGACCACACTCGACGCAGGCGTCGCACAGAGCACGTGCACTGGTATGCCAGTGCCGTGCTCACCACGGATGCGGCCACCAGGAGGCCACGCAAGCCTGGCGCGCCTTGTCCACTGCGTCGTCCTACTATCATTTAGCTCACCTGCACCTCTGGTTTGGCTGGATTCAGTCTGAAGTGAAGGGTAGCTTCAGCTACAGATTCTGACAGCAAACTTGAGGTAGATCTGGAGAGGTGGTGAGCTGTGAATGAAGCCAATGGAGATGTCTAGAGTGATCTGGGTTAGAAGGACTACAAACTGGCCAAATTTGAAAGGGTTTGAATAAGATTTGAATATAGTTCATGTGTAAACTACCATACTGGTCCAGAAACTTGTTGAGCTTGTGGCACTCATATGGTAGATCGCCTGATGATGAATTTTTGTGGAGGGAGGTCATTTGCTGCATAGAAGATGCCATAAAAATTTCAGAGCAATTAGGCACCTCTAGCTAGTACTTCCTTCACAAGGGTTTGGAATGAGCAGAAACTTGTCAGAATTTTGGTGCTGAAAATTTGTACTGGACAAGATGATATTTTTGAATATTGTGGCTAGATAGGACCCCTAGTATCTCAGGGAATTTATTGGGAATTTTCTGAGCTAGGAAAATGGGAGCTGCTTCACAACTGACCAATTCTGACCAGAGAAGAAATAATTATTCTGGCCAAAATTTTGTATTGGACAATGGAATATTTTTGGAGATTATGGGATTATATGATGATGAGAAGGTGTGACAAAAGTTTGGGATTTTATTGAGCATCCAAACTATAGGTTGCTTCACAACCCATAGTGATGACATAATTCCCCAAGGGAAGGAAATAAATTATTGGAAAAGATCAAATATTGGAGATTGATCCAGGAGAGGTGTGGAAAGGTTTTGGCAAGATGATGAGGGTTTTGGGTTACTTGGGAAAAGATTCAATGATTCATAAGTCCATAGTTGACTGAAAAACCAACCAAATTGCAAATAAAACCAAAAAGATTTCGAAAAGAAAAAGTTGTCAAAAACCAGGGTGTCACAAACCTACCCCCCTTAGGATGAATCTCGTCCTCGAGATTCGGTTGCTCAGGGAACAAGTGCGGGTATGCGGATCTTAGAAAATCTTCTCTTTCCCAGGTAGCCTCTTCCTCGGTATGGTGCTCCCACAATACCTTGTAAAACTTGATCACCTTACTCCTGGTAGTCCTTTCCATCTCATCCAAGATTCTGACAGGTTTCTCTTTGTAGGACAGATCTGTAGCCAGTTCTAGCTCACTCATATCTGCCTGCTTGATCGGTGGTGCAATGCACTTTCTTAACTGTGATATGTGGAAAACGTCGTGAACATCAGATAACTCCGGTGGTAGTTCCAACTGATATGCTACCCTGCCTTTCCTAGCAATTACTGGAAAGGGACCAATGTATCTTGGTGCAAGCTTTCCCCGGGTATGAAACCTCTTTACTCCCTGCATGGGGGTTACTCGAAGGTAAGCATATTCTCCGGGCTCAAAAGTCACTTCTCGGTGCTTTGGGTCATAGTAGCTCTTTTGGCGGGACTTGGCTGCTCAAAGACACTCGTGAATATCCTTGACTTGTTTCTCAGCCTCGAGCATCAAGTTTGTGCCAAAGATACGACTATCTCCTGTCTGAGACCAATTCAATGGGGTGCGGCACTTCCGCCCATATAGTGCTTCAAATGGTGACATCTTGAGACTTGACTGATAACTGTTGTTATAAGAAAATTCCGCATAGGGTAGACTATCTTCCCATTTGGGTCCATGGGTGAGAGCACAGGACCGAAGCATATCTTCCAGTATCTGGTTCACTCGTTCGGTCTGTCCATCTGTCTGCGGATGGTACGCCGTGCTATGCTTCAACATAGTTCCCAAAGCTTGGTGCAATCGTAACTAGAATGCTGAGGTGAATAGGGAGCCCCTATCGGAGGTGATAGACTTGGGTACTCCATGAAGACTGACTATCCGGGACATGTAGAGTTGCGCAAGCTGGTTTGCGTTAAAAGTGGTCTTTACCGGAATAAAGTGAACCACTTTTGTGAGTATATCCACAATGACCCAGATAGCATCATTACCTCTTGTTGACCTGGGCAGTCCAACAATGAGGTCCATGCATATGTCATCCCACTTCCACTGGGGAACTGGTAAAGGTTGTAGTAGCCCAGCGGGTTTCTGATGTTCAGCCTTGACTTTGTTGCAGATGTCGCAGCAGGCGACATAGTATGCTATGTCCCTTCGCATCCCTGGCCACCAAAAGGTCTCTCTCAGATCCTGACATCTTTGTGCCTCCCGGGTGGATGGAGTATGCGGACTCATGAGCTTCTCTGAGTATTCGTTGTCTCAGATTATTCTGATCGGGCACACATATCCGTTTCTCAAACCATAAGGTGCCCTGGTCATCCACACGGAAAGACTTGGCTTTCCCTTTCAGAATTAGCTCCTTGATCTCTTTTATTCCTTCATCTGGTTTTTGAGCTTCTTTAATTTCTTCCATGAGTGTTGGAGTAATTTCCAAGGTATCCGGGGTAATTGGGCCGCATAGCACCATATTGAGCTTAGCGAACTCTTCTTGTAACCTTGGATGGATACTTCCAATTAGTGCATTCACTGTGCCTTGTTTTCTGTTGAGAGCATCAGCGACCACATTAGCCTTTCCCGGATGGTAGTTTATTCCAATGTCATAGTCCTTGACTAGTTCAAGCCATCTTCGCTGCCTGAGATTCAGGTCAGGTTGGGTGAAAATATACTTGAGACTCTTATGGTCCGTGTATATTTCACAACGTTGTCCAATGAGGTAATGCCTCCAAATCTTCAAAGCATGAACCACGACTGCTAATTCCAAATCATGCGTGGGGTAGTTCTCCTCATGAGGTCGTAGCTGTCTAGATGCATACGCTACAACCTTTCCTTCTTGCATTAACACGCAGCCGATTCCACGTCTGGAAGCATCGCAGTATATATCAAAGCTCTTGTGGATGTCTGGAAGAACTAAGACAGGTGCTGTAGTTAACCTTGTCTTTAGCTCTAGGAAACTGCTGTCACACTCCGCCGTCCAGACAAACCTTTGATTTTTCTTTAGCAATTCTGTCAGTGGCTTAGCTATCTTGGAGAAGCCTTCTATGAAACGACGGTAATAGCCTGCCAATCCCAGAAAGCTATGGACTTCGGTCACCGAGGCTGGTGTCTTCCAATTCAGTACTGCAGTTACCTTGCTGGGGTCGACAGCTACTCCTTGTTATGACAGAATATGTCCCAGAAATCCCACCTCTTTTAGCCAAAATTCGCATTTACTAAACTTGGCATACAGACGATGGGTCCTTAACCTTTCCAGGATGGCACGGAGGTGTTGTTTATGCTCTTCTTCATCCTTGGAATATATCAGGATATCATCGATGAACACCACCATGAATTTGTCCAGAAAATCCATGAAGACCTTGTTCATCATGCTCATGAAATAAGCTGGAGCATTCGTCAGTCCAAATGACATGACTGTAAACTCATACAAACCATATCGGGTGGTGAAAGCTGTCTTGGGTATATCCTCTTTTCTGTTTTTTAGCTGATGATACCCGGTTTGGAGGTCAATCTTGGAGAATACCCGTGCTCCATTCAGCTGGTCGAACAAATCATCAATGCGAGGGAGTGGGTACTTATTCTTGATGGTGACCTCATTCAGCTGGCGATAGTCTATGCACATTCGTAGACTTCCATCCTTCTTCTTGACAAACAGTACTGGTGACCCCCATGGCGAGATGCTTGGGCGAATATACCCTTTTTGCAGCAACTCATCCAACTGCTTCTTCAATTCTACCAGCTCTGGACTCGGCATACAATAGTATTTCTTGTAGATCGGGGCAGTACCGGGAATCACCTCAATTGCAAACTCTAATTCCCGGTCGGGTGGCATCCTTGGTAATTCCTCGGGAAATACATCCAGAAATTCGCAAACTACCGGAATCAAGTTCATATCCGTACCGGTAGTGTGGTATGCCATTCCCTTTCTTGACATCATCTTGTTGGCAAGGAATTGAACTGTTTGTCCTGCCGGATTAACTAGTGTCACTGTCCTGGTGGCACAGTTGATGCACACCGGATGTGGTGTCAACTAGTCCATCCCCAGTATTACATCCAATCCAGGGGATTCAATGGCAACAAGTGTAGCTGGAAATTTAACTCCATGTATCGAAATTTCCAGACCTTTATGTATCAGATTTGTCCTGAGCAGGGAGCCAGGGGATTGTACCACCATGATATTACCCAAAAGCGAAGTAGAAAATTTGTGCAAGGTGGCAAAACTCCGCGAAATAAACGAATGGGAAGCCCCAGAATCAAATAAAATTACTGCAGGTATGTCATTAACAAAAAACATACCAAGGACTACATCTGGATCTTCGCAGGCTTCGTCAGCGGAGATATGATGGACGCGTCCGTGGCAGAAGTTATGGTTGGGGCGGCGTCCAATAGTGTTGATCTGCGGCTTGAAGTCGGAGGATGGCTTCCCGTTGTTGGCGGGGCACTGCTTGGAGTAGTGTCCGCTTTGGCCGCAAGTAAAGCAAGTATTATTGCGGCGGCAGTCCTCTATCACTGGCTGTTTGCCGAAGGTCTTATTCTGGCTACCCGTCTTATTGTTGTTGTTGCCATTGCTCCATGTAGGCTTGTATTCAGATGGGCCTGGCTGCCAGGTGCGCGGCTTCTGCGCAAACTGCTCACGGTTATCCTTCTTGGGTTCAAACTTCCGCTTGCGGTCATTATATCCAGACTTATGCTCTCGTTCAGCTATGAAAGCCTTGTTCACTAAAGTCTGGAAGTCCGGAAAGTCCAGCATACAGAGCTGACAACGGAGAGTGTGATTCAGTCCCCCCAGGAACCGATCAATCTTCCTTTCTTCGGTGGACACGTCATGGGTAGAGTACCGTGCCAGATTGTTGAACTTGTTCAGATACTCCCCCACGGACATATTTCCTTGTGTAAGAGCAAGGAACTCCCTTTGCTTCACCTTCATTATGCCTGTAGGGATATGATACTTGCGGAATAGCTCCTTGAACTTCTCCCAGGAAATATCTTCTCCAGAAGGCCACACTGCCTTTGTGTTGTCCCACCATATAGCTGCTGGCCCTTCTAGGTAGTGAGTGGCAAAAGGAACCTTATCTGATTCTTCACAGCGGGCTATGTCTAGCTTCTTTTCCATGGTCCTCAGCTAATCATCAGCTTCTATAGGGTCCACAGCTTGACCGAAATTGGGTGGCTTGGTGCGCTGAAAGTCAGACAGCTTAGAGTGTGTTCCATTGTGGTTGTTATTCTGGTCCACCATAGCCTGCATGCTTTTCAAAAAAAATCCATGAGATCCTGGTTTCTTTTCTCTTCAAACATCCTCATGATCTGATCAGTGGTCGGTGCTTGAGGTGGTGGAGGTGGTAAGTCTTCTGGTGGTTCTCCTGCTTGTCTGGCGGATCAACGAACGGGGGTTCCATCGCCGCCTTGGCTATACCCTCTCTTCATCCTAAATTTGTTCCCATTGCAAAATACCGAATCGATGAGCAACATCCATAAGGGAAACACGGTAATATGACACCAGAAAGAAAATACACGAAAAAGGCGAATAAAGCAAACAACATAATTATACAAGATAACCCAACATCATACATGGCAAGCTAGTAGGGGGATATCATGGCTAGACTGCTCATATGGCAGTTGACATATGCAAAGATGCATGCACAACAACTCAAGCCTCCACTCTAGTGGCGCGGGTGGCACGAACACTGCCAGACTGAAGACTCCTCGTCATCTGATCCTGAGTCGGAATCGGAGCTGATGATATGGATCACATCCTCCGGATCAAAGGAGACACGACGACGCTGCTGGGACGGTTCTCCTTCCGAGGAAGAAGGAGCACGACGCCTCAGCATCGGAGCAGCTGGAGTGGCTAGGAGTGAGGCCCACTCTGCTGGGGTCTCACGTCGGCTACCAGATGAAAAGCCTGGTGGCGCAGTAGAGCTAGAAGGAGTATCAAGCCTACGTGGAGGTGGAACTGGTGGTGGATACATAGGTGGGGGAAAGGTAGGCTGTGGTGAAGATGGTACTGTAGTCGCGGCTGCAAGTGCCTCCTGGACACGAGACAGCTCCTCAGCCAAGGAAAGTATCATACGATAACTAGCGTTCAGATAACGGGATAAAACACCAGTCGCACAATCACTCGCCGGATCAACTGGTGCGAAAATGACTCGCCCTGTCGTAGGCGACAGGGTGGGGTAGTGAAAGAAACCTGGATGAGTCTGCATCTCAACCTCATGGAAGCGCAAGTCAGTGAGAGCCTCCATCGCAGCAAACTGGATCGCCAGCTCCGGAGTAGAAGCCGTTCCGCCCTTGGAAGAGCTAGAATAGCTACCAAGGTCCGAGCTCGCGATCAGGAAAGCCTCTGTGTGATACTCGTATACTGACTCGGCAAGCTGCTCCCGAAACACCTGGTATACTGGATCTTCGCCGTTGGGGTTTAGTCGAAGCCAGACGTTACGGAGCAGTACTGGAAAAGTGAACGGTGCTGGCTCATGATGGTAGTGGTATGGAACTGGTGCCATCTACACTCACAATGCCAACGGTTAGTAAAACAATAAGTCATGATGCATGCTATGCAACAATCAAGTGCAACAAGCAAGATGCACACTCAAAGTCCTACACTACTCGTGGTTCTAGCGCGGGTTAACTAGGGTGTCCTATAGTCAGCACGGCTCTGATACCAAGCGTTGTGGCACCCCGGCTCAGAGAACCGGATTACCAGTGTTTCCAGCCCAGAGATCATGTCCTCTGGAAACATACAACAACTTGGAACAGAACAGAACTGAACTTTATTGATAGATTTCGGGTACAAGCTCATCTGGTGCTATGACAGTATCTACATTATTTATGAAACATGGCAAGGCCTCGGAACTACTAAGTAATTCTACGGCATAGCGAAACATAGCGGAGATTCCATCCACAGGGACACTGCTGAAGACACAGCCTAGTTAGTGTAGCACGAACCATCGGGACCTCCGTCCTCGGCTTCTCCTGCATCTGGCATGATACGCCAGGTGAGTACTTTGAATGTACTCGCAAGCTCACGACAACCAAGTAATGTAGCAAACGATAGCATGGCAATCAACATGTTAAATTCTTAAGTGATTCACCTACTGTCATCAGATACTAACTTACTCTCTCTCGGGTTGTCCCACAACCCTCAGACTACTCATAAGCCAACGAGTACTTCCGAACACAAGACGAGTTCTTCCATCATTATCATCACTGTTACGGTTGACCACCTAGTGAGGTCTGGACGGGCTGTCCAATACCGTGGACGCGGCTATTCGAATAGATTTTACACTCTGCAGAGGTTGCGCACTTTACCCACACCATGGAGCACCTGGCCTTGTGATCCCATTCGGGTGGACCAGCGTTGTTCCAACGAAACCTGCCTGACCCGTGACTCTCTCATCGTACCACCGGCATTCATCCTCCCCTGGAGTCCTGCCCTGGGTGGCCCTTGTGTCACCTCGTGACACCTGCCACCATCATGGCCAAACTAAACTGTCCCAAACGGGGACGCCGGCACAAAACTCAACTGGGCTCACAGGGTTATCGTCGCCTACCTGATCAGGGTAGCACGCACGCATAACCCTCCCTGTCTGGAGGTACCGGTGAAAGAGCATGGGGCCAGACCAAGTCAAGGCCGTCTCATACCGGCAAATGTGGTTGCACGGATAAGCCCGGACAGGCGACTCAAGATCAACCAACTAAGTTCATCTAGCAAACATAGTGGTTCATCACAGTACTTAGGTATTTAAATTAAATTGCTATGAATTATCATATTGTAAATAAATAAACATAATGCATTGAAATATGCAATGCTATTGAAATGCTTCATGAAATGGGTATCCTGGCTTGCCTTGCTCTGTTGGGTTGCCCAAGAACTCCCGGTCTTCAAATCCACAAAGATTTCCTTCTAAAAATATTTTTAAATGGCAAAAGGAAATGTCACATAAAGCCTTTTTGTTAACCAGAAATTCTGTGAATATTGGAATAATACCAACTTTGGTCAGAAAATAAAGGAGTTCAATACAAACTCAATGCAAAAAGAATCAATTGAATTGGACCTATAAATAAAAATTTATTCAAGGTCAAAGTTTCTGGTCAAACCTGTTTTAAAATTGGAATTAAACTAAATACAGAAAAACCCACAGTGGGCCACGTCGAAGACGTAAAGTGGAGGGGCGCCTCCACTTATACCGCTTCGGGCGCGGGTTTGAGCCGCTGATAGGTGGGGTCCTTCGGTCAGATTTTAAAAGGGAAGAGAGAGAACCGAGCACCGCGGTGCTCCGGCGATGGTCGCCGATGATAGAGACGGCGGCGAGGTCTGGCGACCGCGGGGATGGAACGAGCGCACGACGGCGAGCACGCACGTACCCGCAGATCCTCCGGAGGTGGTCGGATGGCGTCGCCCCCTTCTTCTCCGACGGGTGACAGCTACGGGTGTCGTCAGCGGCGACGATTCCGGCAGCAATCCGGTCGGCCAAGAGCTCGAGGGGGTCTAGAGAGACTTGCTGGTCTCGATGGTGGGCTCAGGTGAGGCTGGAATGGGGTGGAGATGGCTGGCGGCAGATCTCGGGTGGCGGCGGATCTCCGGCGAGGTTTGAGGCCAGAGGGCCTCTCGGCCGTGGCTCGCTGCTCGGGGAGGTCGATTGGAGGCGAAGGTGGTGAGGTGATGAGCTCGGAGGGGCTGGCCGGGGCTTTATATAGGCGAGAGGCGAAGGCAGGCGCGCTCTCTGGAAACGGCGAGGCTCAGGCCACGTCGCCGGCGCAAGGACGTTGTGCTGGCTGGCCGGGAGCATTGATGAGACGGGAGAGAGCGGGGGGGGGGGGGGGGGGGGGAGTTAATGCGGGTGGAGGCAAGCGGAGGAAGGCGACGCGCCGCTCGGCCACAGTGCAGCCATGAGTGACACAGTGCCCGGGCGCCGTGGCGGCTGTCGAGGGCGATTCCGGTAAGGAGAAGCTGCGGGAGAGGGTTATGTGGACGACATCGGCGAAGTTGGCACGAACGGACAGCGTCTGGCAACGCGGGACAGCCTGAATGACCACACCCAACGCGGGCGTCGCGCACAGCACGTGCACTGGTATGCCAGTGCCGTGCTCACCACGGATGCAGCCACTAGGAGGCCACGCACGCCTAGCGCGCCTTGTCCACTGCGTCGTCCTACGATCATTTAGCTCACCTGCACCTCTGGTTTGGCTGGATTCAGTCTGAAGTGAAGGGTAGCTTCAGCTACAGATTCTGACAGCAAACTTGAGGGAGATCTGGAGAGGTGGTGAGCTGTGAATGAAGCCAATGGAGATGTCTAGAGTGATCTGGGTTAGAAGGACTACAAACTGGCCAAATTTGAAAGGGTTTGAATAAGATTTGAATATAGTTCATGTGTAAACTACCATACTGGTCCAGAAACTTGTTGAGCTTGTGGCACTCATATGGTAGATCTCCTGATGATGAATTTTTGTGGAGGGAGGTCATTTGCTGCATAGAAGATGCCATAAAAATTTCAGAGCAATTAGGCACCTCTAGCTAGTACTTCCTTCACAAGGGTTTGGAATGAGCAGAAACTTGTCAGAATTTTGGTGCTGAAAATTTGTACTGGACAAGATGATATTTTTGAATATTGTGGCTATATAGGATCCCTAGTATCTCAGGGAATTTATTGGGAATTTTCTGAGCTAGGAAAATGGGAGCTGCTTCACAACTGACCAATTCTGACCAGAGAAGAAATAATTATTCTGGCCAAAATTTTGTATTGGACAATGGAATATTTTTGGAGATTATGGGATTATATGATGATGAGAAGGCGTGACAAAAGTTTGGGATTTTATTGAGCATCCAAACTATAGGTTGCTTCACAACCCATAGTGATGACATAATTCCCCAAGGGAAGGAAATAAATTATTGGAAAAGATCAAATATTGGAAATTGATCTAGGAGAGGTGTGGAAAGGTTTTGGCAAGATGATGAGGGTTTTGGGTTACTTGGGAAAAGATTCAATGATTCATAAGTCCATAGTTGACTGAAAAACCAACCAAAATGCAAATAAAACCAAAAAGATTTCGAAAAGAAAAAGTTGTCAAAAACCAGGGTGTCTTACATCTGCTGAAAACACATCCACCGACATTTCGAAAGCTTTGCCAATCCCTGTTCACAACAAAAATGATGCGGCACCTCTTTGTCCATTCAAAGAACCATCCGTGCAACTGTGGTGGGCGGAACTAGATCCAATTGTCCGAATTCAGAGTGTATGGACCCGCTCGACCAAAATTAACGACGTAGGAAGGCTTCAATTTCACTAATATACACAAATCCTCCACCATTTTTCATAGAAAAACCACAAGTCGATAGAAGTGGGTCCAACCACTCCCGCGTACGAAGAGCACAACTCTAATAAAATCCATGAGAAATAACAACAAAATTTCCATGAAACGTAGACTGAAACTCAATTCCCATCATGTTAGAGGTCCGAGAGCATTCAGTGGATGCATTAAACTCCCAACAAACACGCGTTCATCACGTCTCAAGATGATACCCGCCAACAAGCCAGATTCTAAAACAAAACTACCATTTTGATGCAAAAAAGTCTATCAGGTTTACACTAAGACCACAAAGAACACGACACACCAGAATTAATCGCACAGATAGCCATGGCTGCGAAGATAGGACAAAGTTTGGGTTTTCACAGAAGGAAGAGTTCAGGTAGAACAACTCAGGAAGTTCAACGAGTTATAAGAATATTATTCGGATCCCGTGATCAGAATAGTGTTTATGTGTGTGTATATATGAAAAATGTTTCCTACCACCCAGTGGTAGTTACCACCACTTGCGTTTTGTATGTTGTATGTAGTATCTATCAAATCAGAGAGTATGTAGGCGTAGTATGTTGTATATATGAATGTTTAGACAATATATATACTACTTTTTTGATAATATGTATCATATTATGAGTATGCTCATTTTTACGTATAAATATGTACGTATTTCACAAATATAATAAAAACCATGGGCCAACTTGCAAAATTTTCATGTAACTCACTTTAAAATATCTTACATATATTATATGAACATATTTACAATGATTAAGTAGTATATATACTACTACATGGTAGTATATGCGACATGTGGGGTAACTACCCCTAGGTGGTAGAATGCATTTTCCCTATATATATATATAATTTTTGGCCTCTGGCGAGGTACGCCAATCTATGGGACCGGCAAGGTCCCTTTATGGTTCGACTATGGGAATCTACGTGCACAAAGAGCGGAATCGGCAATCATACAAGCGGTTTTATCCAGGTTCGGGCCACCGTGAGGTGTAAAACTCTACTCCTGCTTTGGTGGATTGAGTGTGTAAGCCCAAGTTTACCAGGAGTGCAGCTTGCCAGCAAGGTGTGCGGGAAGTGCAGCTACTGCATGCAAATGGGAAAAGAGTCGACCTTTGTTGTCACGCCCAAAATGCGGTACTATCCTCGCGACGGCTCGAGAGCCTCGATAAGGATAGAAGCGCATTACGGGTCGCTTCGCAAGAATGCAAATCGTCACAATACATGTAAAGAAGAGATGAGTATATGGAGTTGACTTACACTCGCCACATGACACAACATGAACATGTCAATACATCAATACATAGTAATCATCATACAGAAGAGAAGGATCTGACTACGGATGAAATCAAACGAAAAGAAGATGACGTCCACCCAGCTAATCCCAGGTTGCCGACCTGGAACCCATCGTATGATTGATGATGGAGAAGAAGAACTCCAAATAGAACAAGCATCGCTCTCACGTCAAATCATCGCATTACCTGTACCTGCACCTGTTGTTGTAGGAATTTTTGAGCCATGGGGACTCAAAATGCGATCAGCACTAGCAAAGCTTAATGGGCGAGGAATTGTTAAGTGGTGAGGTTGCAGCAGCACTAAGCATTTTTGTCTGGCTAACTTATGTAACGCCCAAGATGCGATCCTATCCTTATTTTGGCACGAGGGCCTCGACATGGATAGAAGTGCATCTCGTCGTTTCGCAAGAATGGATATCATTACAAGTACATGTAAAGAAGAGATGAGTATATGGAATTGGCTTACACTCGCCACAAGCTACATCAATTTCACATCAATACAACAACATATATAATCATCATACAGAAGAGCAGGGTCCGACTACGGACGAAATCAAACGATAAAATGACATCCATCCTTGCTATCCCAGGCTACCGCCTGGAACCCATCCTATGATCGGTGAAGAAGAAGAAGAAGAAGAACTCCAAATCAAACAAAGCACCGCACTCACGTCATATCATCGCATTACCTGTACCTGCAACTATTGTTGTAGTAATCTGTGAGCCACGGGGACTCAGCAATCTCATTTCCAAGGGTATCAAGACTATTAAAGCTTAATGGGTGAGGTATGGTTAAGTGGTGAGGCTGCAGCAAGCACTAAGCATTTATATGACTGGCTAACTTACGAGTACAAGAATAAAGGGGGATGATTGTCGAATAAGCGGACGTGAACTAGTAATGATCACTAAGTGATCCTGAACAGCTACTTATGGTCAAACATAACCCTACCGTGTTCTCTCTCGGATCAAGAATTCACGAGAAGAGATAGTCACGGTTACGCACACAGTTGGTGTATTTTATTTGAGTTTACTTCAAGTTTGCTATGACCGGGTGTTACACAAAGTTTCCAAGTTGCCACGTAACCGCGTGCACGGCTTTCCGAAAGATTTAACCCTGCAGGGGTGCTCCAACTCATCCATCACAAACTAACCACACGCCGCGGGAATAACCTCGACCACGAATCCCGTGATTTCCTAGGAAATTCCATTGGAAAACCTCAACCTCGAGATAGCCCAAAGTATCGGAATTCCTCGCACAAGACGTTCGAGAAAGGTAAAACAAGTCCAGCAAGACCGCCCGGCGTGTCGACGAACCCGATAGGAGCCGCGTATCTCATTCTCAGGACACGACGAATAAGCGAAGCGTACGGTGGCCTGATAGACATCTCCCGAGTTGCCCGGGTTGGCCCCGCACGGTGCTCTAGTTTGGACCAACACTCATGAGGAGCACTGGCCCGGGTAGTTGATTAAAGATCCTCGGGTTAATTACTCCCTATGTAGGTTTATTAGTTATTAGGCAAATGTAGTACCAATGTTGGGCCTTGCCAGACAAGTTTTATCCTAAAACGAAAATCAAGGGGGTCCCCATAACAACCCCGAGCATGTTAGGAGCGCTCAATTATGGAACATAACACCGGTACACAAGTAACTAGGGCGGCAAGAGTGGAACAAAACACCGAGCAAAAGGCCAAGCCTTCCACCCTTTACCAAGTATATATGTGCATTAAATTAAATAGCAATAATATTGTGATATATCAAAAATATCCATGTTGCACATGGAAAGAGCTTGCACCTGCAACTAGCAACGCTATAAGAAGGGCCGAGCAAGCAGCAACATAGCCAAACAATGTTTTGCTGGCATGTGGAGAGGTTAGTGGCTTTTAATGGCAATTTGGGGGGCTTGACAACAAGTGGTAGGTAGCGAGACAGTGATAGAAATGATACATCTAGCATGGCAATGATAGTAATGGTATCCAGGGAAATGATCATCTTGCCTGAGATCCCGCTTGGAAGAAGATCGAGGTCATGAAGAAGACGAGCCAACGTAGTCGAACGAATCCTCACACTCCGAAGCGGTTTCGGAACTCTATCGAGAAGAAGCAATCCAAAAACAACAATCAACACATGATCAACACCACAACATATGCATGACATGATGCACTTCAAATATGATGCATGTTATGCATGATATGGCAAGCACAACAATCAACTTCTACACATTAAGTGAAGCTCAATATGCAACGAGTTGCATATTGACGAAACTCCACATTCGAATATTTAGTTCACTCTCATTTAGGTACACGACAATATTAAATGTTTTTAAACATGGCAAGAGGTGAAGCATAAGTAAACTACACATCTAGGCAAGTTTAAATGAGGCCGGAAACAACATATAGCATTTCCGAAACGACCCCATATGTTAATTTAGAAATTGGTCCAGATCTGAACTAATCATGTTTTATATTTATTAAACAAGAAAATAAAGTATACCATGCAGTTCTACACGTCATTCTAGTCGATTTACATATATGGAACATCTCAAACGGAGCTACGGTCTAAAAGATATGACCCTCACAAGATGAACATGACATGAATGCAAAATGCATGAAAATGACAACCACAAACATTTGAAATCATTAATGCGGCAAGATATTATGATACTACATGAAAATCTAAGCAAGTTTCATATATGGCATGACCAAAACGGAGCTACGGTTCAACCACAACAACCAACACAAGTTTTATTTGAAATCTGCCCAAAACAGCAACATAGCATATTGCACACATGAAAACAACAAGCTACAAGATTACAAAATGCACAAACTAAGCATGGGGCAGTAGCATGTAACACACACTTCATTTCATCTTCACATCTCATACTCAAAATAGTTTTGGAACACATGGTAGGAAGCTCACAACATGGCAACAAAATATAACAGTTTTTAGCATAGCAGTTTATCACGGAGGCATATTGGCCGCAGCAAAACTATATGCTACAGGGCATATTATGGCATGAAAATCTACAACATGGCATTATGAAGAAAAAATATTCTCAGACTTAGTGAAAATTAGAGTAGACATGTGCAGCAGTTTTTAACAGATTGACATATTGGACAATAGAATTAATTATGATGTTAAACCTATTCATGCGGCAGCTACCGGAGAGCCCGTTCACGCATCGTCGCCGGTCGATGAAGGCGTCGAGGAGGGGGCTATTGCCAACATTGCCCGCCAGTGCGGAACTCGACTGTACCCTCCTCTACAGTGGTAGATGTGGTGTGCCCCTTCGAGGCGACTAGCCGCATCCGCTGCCGGAGCGACAGAGTCCTCTCAGCCTATTGCAGCTCCGACAGGCAAGCGCGCTCGAGCTTCAACTCCACCACCCGCTCCTGCCGCTAGCTATGGGGTTGCTTGGGACCTCTTTGTCCTTAGCGACTCAAAGGAGGAGGAAGAGTAAGCGCCCTCATCCATCTACATTAAATCTTGAATTCCTTCCTGATTTGATTAATCTGACTTGTTATTGTCTTGAATCCCTAGGGAAGAGAAAACCTTGGCGCAGCGGGCGGCCAAGAGGGCGAAGACCGCAGTTGAAGGTGAGGCGACGACGAGCACGGTGCTAGACATGGACGTCATAGTTGACAGCCTCCAATGTAGCCCTCAGCGCAGCCCCCGGCGAGGGAGCACTGTGCAGTACCCACTGGCCAGTGCCAACTAGGACGGCCATGCAATGGATGCACTAGAGCTATAAGTGTATGAAAGCTCAACTGAGGCTAAGTGAGTGTGCATCCAACTTGCTTGCTCATGAAGACCTCAGGCATTTGAGGAAGCCAGTCATCCAAATATACAAGCCAAGTTCTATAATGAAAAATTCCCACTAGCATATGGAAGTGACAAAACAAGAGACTCTCTATATGAAGATCATGGTGTCACTTTGAGGCACAAGTGTGGAATAAGAGGTAGTAGCACCGTCCCTTCTCTCTTTTCTCTCATTTATTTATTTTTCTTTTTTTTCTTCTCTTTTTTCCCTTTTTCTATTTCGTCCGGAGTCGACTTGTGGGGGAATCATTGTCTCCATCATCCTTTCCTCACTAATAATGATGATCATCACACTTTTTTTACTTACAACTAAACATGAAAAACTGTATGACTCTATATGAATGCCTCTAGCAGTGTACCAGCATGTGCAATGATCAAGCGTAACCTGTATGAAAAATATGATGAACGGTGGCTTTGCCACAAATACTATGTCAGCTTATATGATCATGCAAAGCAATATGACAATGGAAGTACAAGTTATATGATGTGACAGTGGAAGTTGCTTGGCAATATATCTCGGAATGACTGTGGAAATGCCATGATAGATAGGTATGGTGGCTGTTTTGAGGAAGATATAATGAGGCTTATGTGCAACAAAGCGTATCATGCCATGGGGTTTGGATGCATCGGCGAAAGTTGCACCGATCCTCGAGGTGAGAATGGGCAATGCAGGATGCCGACGAGGCTAGCAAATAAGTGGAGGTGAGAGTGCGTATATCCAGGGATACACATTAGTCATAAAGAACCCACATACTTATTGCAAGATTTTATTAGCTCTCTTGAAGCAAAACACTACTCGCATGCCCCTAGGGAGGAGGTTGGTAGGATTTAACCATCGCGTGCCCCCGACTGAAACAACACTAGGATTTCAACGAGGAATAAGTATGCTCACACATCATCACCATGCCATAAAAATATTTAGATGAACAACAAGTTAACAACCTCTAATTCACGATACTTTTATTAACCAATGATCATGCACTCATGCTCTTTCACATTACCACATTAATATCATAATCATGATTTCTCTTTTATGTGCTACATGTGGTTTTGATTATGCACTCATTGAATACCTATTATTTTTTGGACTAGTCTAATAACCCATGCAAATTACCGTCGCTATTTATTAACTCTCAAACAAATATAAGTGAAGAACGAGAGTGCAATTATTTCTATAAAATCTATACGCCACCGTGCTCTAAAAGATATAAGTGAAGCACTAGAGCAACTGCTAAGCTCAAAGGTGTTAAACAAAGTTTCCAAGTTGCCACGTAACCGCGGGCACGGCTTTCCGAAAGATTAAACCCTCCAGGGGTGCTCCAACTCATCCATCACAAACTAACCACACGCCGCGGGAATAACCTCAACCACGAATCTCGTGATCTTCCTAGGCAATTCCATTGGAAAACCTCAACCTCGAGATAGCCCAAAGTATCGGAATTCCTCGCACAAGACGTTCGAGAAAGGTAAAACAAATCCAGCAAGGCCGCCCGACGTGTCGACGTACACGATAGGAGCCGCGTATCTCCTTCTTAGGACACGACGGATAAACTACGCGTACGGTGGCCTGATAGAAATCACCCAAGTTGCCCTGGGTTGGCCCCGCACAGTGCTCTAGTTTGGACCAACACTCATGAGGAGCACTGGCCCGGGTTGTTGATTAAAGATCCTCGGGTTAATTACTCCCTATGCAGGTTTATTAGTTATTAGGCAAATGTAGTACCAAAGTTGGGCCTTGCCAGACAAGTTTTATCCTAAAACGAAAATCAAGGGGGTCCCCATAACAACCCCGAGCATGTTAGGAGCGCTCAATTATGGAACATAATACCGGTACACAAGTAACTAGGGCGGCAAGAGTGGAACAAAACACCGAGCAAAAGGCCAAGCCTTCCACCCTTTACCAAGTATATATGTGCATTAAATTAAATAGCAATAATATTGTGATATATCAAAAGATATCCATGTTGGCACATGGAAACATTGCACCTGCAACTAGCAACGCTATAAGAAGGGCTGAGCAAGCGGTAACATAGCCAAACAATGTTTGCTGGGATGTGGAGGGGTTAGAGGCTATTCATGGCAATTTGGGAGGCTTGACATACAAGTGGTAGGTAGCGAGACAGCGATAGAAATGAGACAACTAGCATGGCAATGATAGTAATGGTATCCAAGGAAATGATCATCTTGCCTGAGATCCCGCTTGGAAGAAGAACAAGTCCATGAAGAAGACGAGCCAACGTAGTCGAACGAATCCTCACACTCCGAACGCTTTCGGAACTCTATCGAGAAGAAGCAATCCGAAAACAACAATCAACACATGATCAACACCACAACATATGCATGACATGATGCGCAAACAAACATGATGCATGTCCGGTTTAATTATGCAAGGCATGGCAAGCACAACAATCAACTTCTACACATTAAGTGAAGCTCAATATGCAACGAGTTGCATATTGACGAAACTCCACATTCGAATATTTAGTTCACTCTCGTTTAGGTACATGACAATATTAAATGTTGTTAAACATGGCAAGAGGTGAAGCATAAGTAAGCTACACACCTAGGCAAGTTTAAATGAGGCCGGAAACTACATATAGCATTTCCGAAACGACCCCACATGTTAATTTCGAAATTGGTCCAGATCTGAACTAATCATGTTTTATATTTATTAAACAGGAAAATAAAGTATACCATGCAATTCTACACGTCATTCTAGTCGATTTACATATATGGAACATCTCAAACGGAGCTACGGTCTAAAAGATATGACAATCACAAGATGAACATGACATGAATGCAAAATGCATGAAAATGACAACCACAAACATTTCAAATCATGAATGCAGCAAGATATTATGATACTACATGAAAATCTAAGCAAGTTTCATATATGGCATGACCAAAACGGAGCTACGGGTCAACCACAACAACCAACACAAGTTTTAGTGCAAATCTGTCCAAAACAGCAACATGGCATTTTGCACACATGAAAACAACAAGTTACAATATTCTAAAATGCACAAACTAAGAATGGGGCAGTAGCATATAACACACACTTCATTTCATCTTCACATATCATACTCAAAATAGTTATGGATCACATGGTAGGAAGCTCGCAACATGGCAATAAAATATAGCAGATTAGGACTTAGTGAAAATAACAGGTTTTTGCATACCAGAATTTCTTGGAGGCATATTGGCAGCAGCAAAACTATATGCTACAGGGCATATTATGGCATGAAAATTAACAGCATGGTAGCAGACATGATGCACTACAATTCATTCCATGGTGGCAAGGTCTAATTATGCATAGAATCATGGCTAGCATCAACACAATATGGCATTATGAAGAAAACAGATTCTCAGACTTGGTGAAAATTAGAGTAGACATGTGCAGCAGTTTTTAACAGATTGACATATTGGACAACAGAATTAATTATGATGCCAAACCTATTCATGCAAACTATTGGCACAACATGATAGGCAACAACATGCTTAACAAAAGACTCCTTGGTGGCAACCACAGAAGACTCCTAGATCAATAGCAAATCACATGACAACATGGCAACAAAATAACAGTTTCAGACTTAGTGAAATTTAGCTATCTCCCAAAACTGTAGTATTGACTAGGCATGTTGACATGGCAATAACAGTAGCATAGAAATCATTTATAGGCATGGAAAGGACTCTAACAGCAAGTATACATGACACACTTCAAATCATACCATTGGCACATGTTCATACGGGTCATGGATTGCTTAATATGATGCTCACAAAACGGAACTCTTCGTTAACAGATTACAGTTTTACCGCGGTAGCCACTTTAGAGCAAGAAATTGACATGTTAAAGATGTTCTACATGGCAAGCAATGGCATGACATCAAAGTAGGCATAATATAGGGCAATTCTCATGAAGACACCACATGCAAAAGACATACGGTTTAGATGCAACCATCCACGCAAGAATGAATAAAATAACAGGTTATCGCACTACGACGGGATGCACTTTTGCAACAGATTTATGGGCATGCAAATCAATCCTAATGCACAAGCAAATAGCACCATCATGTAAAGCACGAAAAGTAGATGATTTTTCATATATAACACTTAGACATTGGATGCACGGTTTACGAGATACAAGGCTCACTAAAATGCAATATGATGATTTTTTTAACACAGATGAAAAGACAGTCGTTTTACCCAGGGGTCAAAATGGGACGAGGGGATCCAGTGGGACGGGCCGGTTCAGGGGCGCCGTTTGGATCAACGGCTCTGCGGATCTCGGGAGGGGTCGATCCCGCGGGCTTCGCAGAGGAGGCCGATGTCCATGGCGACGACGGGCGACGGCGGGGAGGCCGACGGAGGCGGGGGACGGGCGCGGCTGGCCGGATCCGGGGGCGGGCGAACGGATCCGGCTGCCGGCGGGGACGGGCGGTGTTGCGGCGCGGGCAGCCGGGGCGGTGGAGCTTCGAGCTCCCATGGCCATGGTGGTCTCCTGGATAGGGAGAGAACAGAGGGATTAGAGAGAGAAGAAGGGGGAGAGAGAGAGGCGGCGGGGCGACCTGGTCCAGCCCGACGGCGAGGGGCTCTGACGGCGGCGCGCTCCGGCCGGCGAGGCGACATGGTGGCGGCGGTTGCGCTCCTGGCGGCGCCATGGGAGGGGCCGGCTCGCTCGGGAGGAGCCACGGGAGTGGCGACGCGGTCGGGCTCCGCTTGGGCCCAGCTCGGCCCAGAGCGGGCTGGCTGCTGGCTCGGGCGGGCCGCGCAGTTGGGAGGAGAGAGAGGGGCGAGGTGGAGCGCGGTGGTTGGCCGAAACGACGGCGACGGCGGCGCCAAGTGGCGGATGTGGGCTGGCGACGCACGGATCTTGAGGTGGGAGGCGGCTGGGGGTTAGGGGAGGCTGGGGTTTGACTAGGGCTGTCCAAAAATGGACTAGAGGGTGCCTATATATAGTAAGAGGGCTAGGGTTTGAGAGTTTTGCTTCGTTCTCGGACCGTAGGATCGCGATCCGACGTCCGTAAGCGAAGGAGGGGCTAGCTGGGCTAGTGGGCTGTGGAGAGGTGGTTGGGCTGAGATGAGAGGGAAGATTTGCGACCCGGCATAGAGTTTTTATAAACCGAAACGTCCGACGAATAAACCGAAGACGGTGCCACTACGGTCGACCGTTCGGGTATCAAACGACCTCTGATTGCGACAAAATTTGGCAGGCGGTCTACCTACAATATAATAAGACCACACATCAAGTTTTGACCTAATCGAGAATATTTTTCGCATGTTTTTAAAACCTTTTTTAACGAATGCCGCGGGCGCGTGCGAGTGTGGTTGGTCTCAAATCGATCAACGACAAGAACGGAGAGAACCGACGACTACAAACGGATGCAAGTTTTTAAAAATGACGACAACAGAGTGTCGATGCAATGCAGATGATGCGAATGATGCGATGATGAATGCAACAACCAAATGAATCACACGACGAGAACAGAATAAAAGGGGAATCTTCTGGAGCGTCGGTCTCGGGCTGTTACAATAAGTGAAGCACACAGAGTATTCTAATAAATTATGGTGATCTTGTGTCTCACTCAAGTGGGTGTGTTAAGCAAACAATGATTGTGGAAAAGCAAAACAAAATCAAACTAAATCGAATGATGCTCCAAGCAAAACGCATATCATGTGATGAATAAAAATATAGCTCCAAGTGACATATCGATGGATTGAGACGAAAGAGGGGATGCCTTCCGAGGCATCCCCAAGATTAGACGCTTGAGTATTACTCGAATATTACCTTGGGGTGCTTTGGGCATCCCCAAGCTTAGGCTCTTTCCGCTCATTATTCCTTCATCCATCGTGATAGCACCCAAAACTTGAAAACTTCAGCACACAAAACTCAACAAAACCTTCGTGAGGTCCGTTAGTATAGAAAACATACCAAATACTTTAGGTACTGTCATAAATTGATTCTTATTTTATTATTTCATAAGTTACTGTATTCTAACTCCTCCATGGCCTATACCCCCCGATACAATCCATAGCATCATCAAAACAAGCAAACTATGCAAGCAAAAACAGAAACTGTCTAAAACAGAGCAGTCTGTAAAGATCTGTAGAGAACCTATACTTTTGTAACTTAAACAATTCTGAAAAATGAGGACAAACTGAATAATTTTTATATAAATACTGTGTAAAAAATTCAGACCAAAAAGACATTTCAGTAAAATTAGATAAATTCTGCACTGGACACTTAAGTTTCTGTTTTTGCACCGTATCAATTCTACTCATCTTGTGAGTCATCCCAAAGGCTTTACTTGGCACAAACACTAATTTAAACATAAAAACACAATCATTACATAGGAAATAATAATGTTATCAAAGACAAACAGAAAGTAAAAAAGCAAACAAATAAAGATAACTATTGGGTTGCATCCCAACTAGCGCTATTGTTTTACGCCCCTAGCTAGGCATATTGCATAATTTCAAGTGTTGTCATCTTTGACACTCCACCCATAAGTATCCCTCGTGATAGATTCATAAGGTGGTTTGATTCTCTTTCTAGGGAAGTGTTCCATCCCTTTCTTTGATGGGAATTGGAATCGTATGTTTCCCTCTTTCCTATCAATAATTGCACCTATAGTTCGTAGAAAAGGTCTTCCAAGTATTATTGGACAAGTAGGATTGCATTCAATATCAAGCACAATGAAATCTACATGCACATAATTTCTATTTGCAATAATAAGCACATTATTTATTCTATCTAAAGGTTTCTTGATGGTAGAATCCGCAAGATGCAAGTTTAGGGAACAATCTTGAATATTGGTGAGACCAAGTACATCACAAAGAGATTTAGGTATAGTTGAAACACTAGCACCAAGGTCACAATAAGCATTGCATTCATATTCTTTAAGCTTTATGTTGATAGTAGGTTCCCATTCATCATGCAATTTTCTAGGGATAGAAACTTCTAGCTCAAGTTTCTCATCATAAGCTTTTATCATAGCTTCTACTATATGATTAGTAAAATCCTTATTTTTTCATAAGCATTGGGTTAGCTAATAATGGATTGCAACAAGGAAATACATTCTACTAAAGAGCAGCTCTCATAATTCAAATCCTTGTAATCCAAGATAGTGGGCACATCACTAGTCAAAGTTTTAACCTCTCCAAACCCACTTTTTCAGTTTTAGCATTAGAATCATCACCCTCCAAGCAAACGGGACTCTCTCTAGCTAGAGTTGACTAAAATCCAGTCCCTTTATCATTTAATTTCAGATAAGTAAACAAAGATTCAATAGGAGAAGTGCCAAGCTTTTTAAGATCTTCATCATGATTATTAATGGAGAGAGATTCCGGTTTAGCAGCCATCCTATTTATTAGAGTGGTTTGTTTGTCAGAAATCTTCCCTATCAATTCTTCAGTTTGAGCAAATTGCAATTGAAGATTGGATACTTCTTGATTAACTTCATCAAGTTGTTTACTAATTGCATCAAGGATAGTTGAGTGTTCCTTAATTTCAGCAGCAATTTTTTTATTATGCTCATATTGTGAAGTCATGAAAGTTTTCATGGAGCTTTAAATTTCAGACATTCTTTGGTAGTAGGAAATATTGTAGAATCTATCCCGAGATATGGCGACCGAGCAAGCAAAGTAACAAGCAGGACAAGTAAACTAGCAAACAAAGAAGTAAACTAGTAACGAGCAAAGATAAATACTTTTGTATTTTTTATTTTTATGAAGCAAATTAAATATAACAACAAATAAAAAGAAGAAAAAGCGAATGATAATTTGTGCGAAGTTACTTGATAGTTGGTTGACGATACTCCCTGGCAACGGCACCAGAAATCCTTCCTGATACTTGTGATCTGCGTTGGGTTTTCCGTGAAGAGGAACGAATGATGCAACACAGTATGGATAAGCATTTCCCTTAGTAGAGAACCAAGGTTTATCGAACCAATAGGAGTAACGGTCAACCATCATCTTCAGCGACTGCACACGAAAGAGCAAACAATTGCACCCAATGCGGCAAGAGGGTTGTTAATCCCCTTGGTCTCGTTATTTGCAAGTAAATGAAGTGTGTAGATGATAGTATATAAATGTAAATTGAAAAATAAAATAAAAGATAATAAATGGCAGCAAGGTATTTAAAGCTTTTGTAAATTTATAAGTGAATAGACTCGGGGGCCATAGTTTTCCCTAGTGGCGTCTATCATATAGTAAGCATACGATGGGTAGACAAATTACTGTTGGGCAATTGATAGAAAAGCACGTAGTTATGCAATCTTTATTCACAACAATGATCATGTATATATAGGCATCACGTCCATAAGCAAATAGGTCGACTCCTGCATGCACCTATTACTATTACTCCACCCATCGATCACTATCCAGCATGCATCTAGAGTATTAATTAAAACAGAGTAATGCTTGGAGAACGATGACATGATGTAGACAAAGAGAATTCAATCAATATGAATTAACCCCATCATTTTATCCTTAGTGGCAACAACACAAAGACGTACCTTGTCCCCTACTTTTGAAATACATCATGGAGTACTTGCCTGCAGTAATGTGATCTTGCTCACGTAATGTGATCTTGCTCAAGTAGATCATGAACTACAGCTGGGAGTACCTAACTGCAGTAATGTGATCTTGCTCCCTGGATTCAGTTAAATGCATAGTCACACATGAGTATCAATACAAGGATCAGTTAAATGCATAGTCACACATGAGTATCAGTAATGTGATCTTGCTCCCTGGAAATTCTTCAAATAGACTGGAGTATTAGTATAAGGATCAGTTAGATTCGGGATAGATTCAATTAAATGCATAGTCACACATGAAATGTATGCATTATTTACAGAATTTACAGAAGAATTCACTATGAGATGTTGCACTTGTCTGTCAAAATACAGACTATTGTACTCCTACTGCACAGTAGTCCTTGTCTAAACAGTACTGCATCATTGACAAGAATTTACAGAAGAATGGAGCAACACTTGTCTGTCAAGAAACATCACTATGAAATGGAGTAGCAGATTGACCAAATGGAGTACCAGTATCTTGTTTTAATAGTGTTTGATGCATTATGGACCATATTAATAAGATATTACAGTACTCCAAGATAAGATCAACTATGACTGTCACAACATGAATCTCTACATCAGTATGAGTACAACATTCAGAAGAAACTATAACATTCACAAGAAACTGTAACAGAATTTACACTCAGCAAAATTTATACTTGTCTATATCAAAATGCATAGATTCAGCAGATTGACCACTTAGTAGACTTTACAAATGGATCGGTTGAATGATCCTACTCCTGCATTTCTATATTCAAATGACATATCTATATATAACTTAAATGCATATTAAACTTGTTGTTGTGGAAAATTTCAGCAAGAGGAGAAGAAGAAGATCAACAAGAGGAGAAGCAATAGGAGAAGCAGCAACACCAGCACAGTATGGTGCTCCCAGACTTGAACTGCACACCACCTGCAGGAGAAGAAGCAGATGATGATGACAATATGCTCCAAGAAGAAGATGATAATATGCCCCAAGAAGAAGATGTGAATATGCTCTAAGAAGAAGATGAAAATATGCTCCAAGAAGAAGCAGAAGCAACAAGTACAGTTCAAATACATAGGCAAAGAAAGTCAATGACAGATGAGCAAAGATACGCTGCCTACATGGCACTACATACCCTGAATCTGGCCAGGGGTGGCAAGTTCAAAAGAAATGACATGAAGGATGTTGCTCAAATTTTTCAAGTTGGCGTTCAACATATTCGAAAAATCTAGATGACAGCAGAGCGACAAATATCGCTCGGTCGGGAGGTGGATGTATCCAACAGAAGGAAAGAAAGATGCGGAAGAAAGGGAAAGGATGATGCTCTATCCAAAATCCCCACAGTTCCATTGAATAGAAGGTCGACTCTAAGGTCACTTCCTCGCCAATTGGTTGTCAGTCACACTACACTCTACAAGAAACTCAAGCTTCGCAAGATTTGGATGCACTCCAATCATTTGAAGCCATCCTTAAAAGAAAAGAATAGAAGAGAAAGGATCAAGTTTTGTTTGTCAATGGTTGATGAGACCACCTTAGCAGCTCCAAGACCTAAATTCATCGGTATGCACAACATTGTGCATATTGACGAAAAGTGGTTCTTTATGACAAAAATGAACAGAAACTACTACCTCCTCCCTGAGGAAGATGACCCGGTCAGGACTGTTCAAAACAAGAACTGTATTGAGAAAGTGATGTTTCTGACCGCTGTTGCTTGACCCAGATTTGACGCTGAAGGCAATGTGACATTCTCAGGTAAAATTGGTTTCTGGCCCTTTGTGCAAGAGATCCCCACGGCTAGAAGAAGTGAATATAGAGCAAGAGGGGCCATGGAAATCAAGTCCATCAACGTGAACCGACGGGTAATGAGGAGGTATATGATAGAAAAACGGGTTCCAGTAATAAAGGAAGTGTAGCCCGTAGATGATATTAATCCAATATTGATCCAGCAAGACAACACGAGAACGCACATTCTTCCCGGTCATACGGAGTTTGCAGAAGTTGTGGCTATAACTGGTCTGGACATTAAAATAATAAACCAGCCGCCAAATTCTCTTAATCTAAACGCACTTGATCTTGGATATTTCAGATCCCTTGAGTCTTTGACCGACTGTAGAGCTCCCATGACTATCAAAGAACTAATTCATGGTGTGCAGGAAGAATTTGATTAGTATGATGTCGGGAAACTCAATAGAATATTTCTAACACTTCAGACCATCATGGTCGAAGTGATGAACCATGGAGGAGAAAATTCATATAAAATTCCACATTTGCGGAAGGAGAGATTGGAAAGGCAAGGAATCCTACCGCCTTGGATCCATTTTCCTCGTGAAGTGTATGAAAATGCCATAGAGATGTTAGAACAAGATGTCCAGTGAACAATAAGTCATGGGGTAGTAGAGTGTGTTGATACCTGCAATGCTTGCAACTCTTGTTGTGGAGTATGTTGAGACTTGTAGTGCTATGATGAAACTTGTTTGTGGAAATGCATTCTTGAGACTTGTACTGTTTATGTATATGGATTATTTGTAAGTATGAAATTTATTACATTGTGTTGTTTGAAATGGAGTATTCCATATGTGTTGTTTGAAATGGAGTGTGCAAGTTTCTAAAATTGTATGCAAGCTTATGAAATTATATGCAAGTTTCTAAACTTAATGGAAGTTTTTGAATTTTACATGAAAGTTTTGATTATTTTGAAGTTTTCTGCATTTATTGAAGTTTTCTAAATAGAGAAGAGTGGATAGGGGAGTGGAGAGGAGAGGCCATGAGCATGCTCTACAACTACTCCATGAGCAACAATAGACTAGGAGTACTCCTACACACAAGCACTAGAGCAAAAATTAAACAACCAGAGCAACCAGAGCACTGCTCTGTAAATATTCTACTCCAAGTACCACATGAAAAAATTACATCTAACTAACCCAGTTTGGCTTTTGAGATCATTTCAACACTAAGATCCAAGCAACAAAATGGCTTTTGAGATCATTTCAACACTAAGATCCAAGCAACAAAATTAAGGACACCCGGAGCACCCACTGTATAGACAGATCATCAGAAAAATTAAGGACACCTGGAGTACGAATGGAGCAATTTCTAGATGAATCAGTTTTGGTACATGAAACAAAAAACAAATGCTCACTAAAAATGTGTTGATGCAAGACAACCATATATAGCACAATGCAAATAAGCAAGATCACCAGAGTAAGCAAACATGTGTAACAGTACAGCATGAGAAATTTTAGACAAACATGACTAATACTACATCAAAGTTTAGTCATCTACAGCAACCAAACGTGAGGCAACTATTTGGGGGAACAACAAAGTTCAGTCATCTACAGCAAAGTCCGGTCATCTGCAACAAAGTCAATCATATTTGGAGTAGTTTGAACGCTCTTTACCAGGCCCGAATCGATGAGAAGCAAAGGCAGCAGCAGCACCACCATCATCTAGGAGAGCACATCTGCAACCTTTCCAATCTCTCCTCTTGAGCCCGAGGCAGAGAGCATGCACGAGCAATTCTTGTCCACGGTACCTCTGCATCCACTCCATCCACATCAATAATCACAATCACAATCATCTGTAGTTCTTGGCTCCAGAAACGAGCGTTGAAAAGAAATAAGGATGCAAACCTGACCAAGTGTGGGGAGCTCGATTTCGGGGCGACCTGGGGGCAGGCGACGGGGAACTCGTAGCGGTGGCGGAGTACCAGCAGCGTCGGGGACGACAGCGTCCAATACCAGCACTCCTCCTTGCAGGTCAAGGGCGACGAGGAGTGCTAGCGTTCGTTGCCGCCATCGTCGAACAGGACAAGGCCGCCGTGCCCACGCTCCTCCTTGACCTCGCTAAAAAAATCCAACTTTGGCTTGACGACACGACTGAGTGAGATGACGTAGGCAAGAGAGCGAGGCGACGCGGACGAGAAGGAGAGGCGGCGGCGCCTGAGGAGAAGGGCGGCGATGAGGCTGATTCGCCGACGCTGGGCGAGGAGGAGGTGCTTCGCTACCGGGGGCTAGGAATTTGGGGGAGTAGGTGAGAGAGGGGACTGAGCATGATGAGCGAGGGGACTGAGCGAGTGGGTGAGGGGCAAATCTAGAAACGACAGAAATTTCGTAGCGTGACGAGAAATGTACTACAAAACCTAAACGCTCTTATAAAAGTTTACAGAGGGAGTACTTCTCAAAGCGACTATGCTATTCATTGTTTATATCCATATCAAAGCTTTGATCTATATGTTGTCATCAAGTACCAAAAAGGGGGAGATTGAAAGCACAACTTCTCCCTAGGTGGTTTTGGTAATTAAAAACAACATATATTTCATTGGACTAAGGATTCTACCAAGTATATTTCAGGAAAAGTTCAATGAATGGATTGGCAAAGGATTGTGAGGAGATCCCCTAGATGCAAGGAACATCAATTGGCAACAAGCTTCAGGACTCTTCATTTTGCATTTTGTGAGAAATCACATTTGAATCCATAGGAAATCCAATACTATTAAAAGGGGATGAGGTATCCATGATGATCTGGTTGCTCAAGTGCTTAGAGTTATCCACCAAAAATAATCATAAATTCTCCCACAAAAATTACTGTGTCTAAACCCTAACACTCAAATTCGGTGCCACAAATATTTCCTAATCGGCCCTACCAAGTTTCACCATAGACAGATCCAGAGCCAAACCCTAGCTTCTCGGTGACACCATGTTCCTTTTTGGTGCAATCGAAATTAGTGACCAACTCTTGGGTATCTAATTTATAAGAATCGGAATTTCCGAGTTTTAGAAATCGGTGACACCGAAACTGGAAACCACCAAGGTCAGCCAAAATCGAACCCACCGACAATTATATATCGGTCTCACCGAAACGCCAAAAGTAGCCACATTTTGCACTAGTCGGTGCAACCGAGTTTTTGCTTCGGTTTCACTGAGTTGGTCAGTAATGTTGTAATGGTTGGATTTTTGCAGATGCCTATATATACCCCTCCACCTACCTCTCATTCGTAGAGGAAGCACTCAGAACAAACCAACACTTGCCCCATCCATTTTCTGAGAGAGAACCACCTACCCATGTGTTGAGATCAAGATCTTCCACTCCAACCATATGAATCTTGATTTCTAGCCTCCCCAAGTTGCTTTTCACCCAATCAACCTCTTCTACCAAGCCAAATCTATGAGAGAGTGATTGTGTGTTGAGGAGACTATCTTTTGTAGCACAAGAGAAAGGAGTTCATCATTCTTACCACATGCAGTACATTTTGGAGAGTGGTGTCTCCTAGATTGGTTAGGTGTCGCTTGGGAGCCTCTGTCTTCGTGTGTGGAGTTGAACCAAGAAGTTTCTAAGGGCAAGGAGATCGCCTACTTCGGGAAGATCTACCCCGAGTGAGGCTAGTCCTTCGTGGACGTAAGCCGTGATGGAACGAGGTTGCTACTTTGTGGACCCTTATGGGTGGAGCCCTCCGTGGAGTCTCGCGACCGTTACCCTCCGTGGGTTGAAGTCTCCAGCAACGTGGACGTACGATAGCACCACCTATCGGAACCATGAGAAAAATCTTCGTGTTCCCCATTGCGTTTGATCCTCCTATCCCTTCCCTCTACTTATATGTGCATGTCTTTACTTTCCGCTGCTATACTCTTAGACTTACATGTGTAGGAACTTCCGGCCTCTTCGGAACCTCCGGCCGCAGCAGAAACATTGGCTTCCGCATTCTCGCATTCTTTTCGTCATTTGATATTTTGAGCCGTGGATTTCCTGTTTCCTAAGGTGTTTCGGCTATTTAGGAGGGGGGCATCATCGTCACCGACCAACTCATCGTTGACACGCTAATCATAAACAAGGATGGTAACCGCGGCGACACACTTGTTTACGCTCTTGCGTTGCATTGTTACCCCCGAGCCTATTTGCATTACTTGCCTATCGAGACTAGCCATTGAGTATTGTCGGGCTATGCTACTTGTGCACTTTAGTGATAAATACTCCGCATTGCTTCAATTCAATGCATAATTCATAGTATCATCTCTTGTGTTACAAATTGTCCCCGCATATTCATAATTGCTATCTTGGTGTGCACGTTCGCATAGTGACCATACCCAATATCATTGCCAAAGAAAAAAAGCAAGCTTTTAAGCAAACAATAAAAGCAATAGCATCCACAAATTCCACATCATACTTGATCATCTTGGATCACTTGAGCGAATGTGATCGTGCCTCATACATACATAGCATAGTCGGGATAGGAAGATACCATGTTTTGTTTCTTATAGGTGTGCACAAGTTCGTATCTGTAACAGCCCGAGACCGACGCTTCAGATGCCTTCTAGTTGTGCAGAGTTTCGCTGCGTGTTTTATTTGTTTGTCACGTTCATCATCGCATCATTGCATTGCATCGTCACTGCATCGCCATCATTTTTCAAAACTCGCATCCGTTCATAGTTGCCGGTTCTTCCCATTCACGTCGTTGACCGTTTTGAGACAAACGACACACGCACGCGTCCGCGGCATCGTTAAAATGTTGTTTTTAAAAGTGCGTATAAAACGTTCTTGGAATGGTTTGAAATTTTGCGTGCAGTCACAATATAGTGTAGCTGGACCGTTTGCCAAATTTCGTCGCATTCCGAGGTCGTTTGATACCCCAATGGATAACTATAGAGGCACTATAGCCGTTCAAATTATCGGACGTTTTGGTATTTCAAAAACCTGTGCCGGGTCGCAAAACATCCCCCTCTTCTCATCCCAAGACACTCTACATAACCCACTAGCCCACCATGTCCTAACCCTAAGACCTTCCACTTCCAGGCCGTCTGATCGATATCGAACGGTTCGAAAACGGAGCAAATCCCCTAACCTAGCCCCCTTGCTATATATGGACGCCCTACCGTGCCTGTTTTGGAAACCCTAGAGCCTCCCCTCGTTTTCCGCGCCCCTCCTACCGCCAGCCGCCACCTTGCCCCTGTCTCCTCCCACCTCCAGCGCCGCGGGCCCACGAAGCCCATCTGGAGCCCGACCCGGACCAAGCCGCCATCGCGCGCACATCCTCCCATGGCGCCAGCGCCAGGAGCCCGAGCTCCTTCAACCGCGTGCCCCGGCGACCTCCTCCCCTCGTCGCTTGGTCGCCCCACGTCGGAGCCGAACCCAGCGCCGTCGTGCCTCCACTTCTTCTGCTGCCCTCTCCTCTCCTCGCTAATCTCTCTCCCTCTTCTTCTTGCACAGCCATGGCCGTTGCCGATCTGCTCCAACCGGCGACCTCCGAGCATGCCACCGCCCGGATCCGAACCCACATGTCCAGATCACTGTGTACCCGTCGTTCGCCGGCCTCCCCATGCACGTTGACCATTGCTACCGGCGCCGTTGACTGTGCCATGGCTCCTTCCCTCATACACGCGCATGCGGGAGAACGACGAGCAACCAACGCTCGTTCGCCCGTGGGCCACGTAGCCGCCAGGCCCAGTAGAGCGCCGCCAAGCCCAGCCAGCTCAATCGACCGGGCCAAGGCCCCGAGGTGAGCACCCATTAGTTGTCCCTCGCCCGTGCGCTACTTTGCTATGATGCGCCCATGTACTGTTGGCCCGTTTGCTCTCATATTCGGCCCGTTCAGATTTTTTTTCTGTCCTAGCGAATTTAGCAATTATCCAGTGAATTGTTTGTTTTACAGAAAAAACCCTATTGATCATGCATTTAATAACTCTCAAACCGTGCATCGGATTAAAACATGTAATATATGAAAAATGCTCAGAATTTTGTGTAGATTAATAATATGCAAATTTCATGCATGATAAAAATGTTTAAACTTGTTGTTTATTTAAATTTGCGTAAATGCCATGTTAAAATGATTTATATCATAACTAATTAACCGTAGCTCCGTTTTAATTGATCCATGTATGTAACTTGATTAGAAAATATGTATAATCACATGGTGCAACTTATTTTATTGTTTAATAAAATTAAAATATGATTAGGCAGATCTGGACGAAATTCATAATTTGCATATGGGGTCGTTTCGGAAATGTTATATGTTGCTTCCGGCCTCATTTAAAATGCCTAGATGATGTAGTTCTTTATGCTTCACCTCTTGACATGTTTAAAAAAATTTAAACTTGCCGTGTGAATAAACGAGAGTGAACTGAATGATTCTAACGTGGAGTTTCGTCAATATGCAACTCGTTGCATATTGAACTTCGCTTAATCTGTAGTATTTGATTGTTGTGTTTGCCATGCCATGCCTATTTAAACCGGACATGCATCATCCTTGTTTGTGCATCATGTCATGAATATGTTGTGGTGTTTACTTTGTCCTTTGTTTGTTTCGGGATTGCTTCTCCTCGCTAGAGTTCCGAAAGCGTTTCGGAGTGTGAGGATTCGTTCAACTACGTCCCGTTTGTCTACTTCACGGATTCGTTCTTCTTCAAAATGCCATGATAAGCCTCTAACCCTCCACATCCCAGCAAACTATTGTCTGGCTATGTTACCGCTTGCTCAGCCCTTAGCGTTGCTAGTTGCAGGTGCAGGTTCTTCCATCTGATAACATGGATATCTTTGGGATATCACAATATTCTTGCTATTTAATTTAATGCACCTATACACTTGGGAAAGGGTGGAAGGCTCGGCCTTTTTCCTGGTGTTTTGTTCCACTCTTGCCGCCCTAGTTCTGAGTACCGGTGTTATGTTCCATATTGAGCGCTCCTAACATGCTTGGGGTTGTTATGGGGACCCCCTTGATAATTTGTTTTGGGATAAAACTCTTTCGGCAAGGCCCAACATTGGTACTATATTTGCTCAACGTAATAATATTGAACACATCTATTAACGCATAGGGAGTTAGCGCTACCCGCGGATTAATTCAACATAATACAGGGGGCCAATGCTGATGGTGTTGGTCCAAACTAGAGCATCGTGCGGGCTACCTGGGGCAACTCGGGACGTCGGTTACTGTACGCTTAGCTCATCCGCCGTGTCCTGAGAACGAGATACGCGGCTCCTATCGAGATTGCCGACACGTCGGGCGGCCTTTGATACCACTTGATAGAGGCGAGGGTCCTGATCTTTTGATGAGATGATAACTATCAATTTGGTGGAGACGACTTTGACGATCCGACTACAAACGTGCACGACATTGCGCCTTAGCAATCGCTAAACCAACTCCAATAGGTTATTGACCACGTCGGAGCACGATCAACCTGACCACGAAGGTCTATTCCTGCAAGCAATCGAAGAACAAGCAAGAATATGATAATGCAATCTGAATATTGCGAATATAAATATCTTTTCTAAAATTTGAAATGGCGCGAAGGGAAAAGGACAAGGTGAAAGAGATGGTACCATCCTATAGTTGACTGATGTCTTCTTCATTGTGCAGACAAACATCTTGTTGTTTTTACTAGCTAGTTTCTTTATCTTAACAATCTTTCTGAGTTTCTTGATTTGACTGATATTCAAGGACACCTCATTTCCCCACATGCAAAAAGGGTCGAAGAGTGGGTCTAAACCTCTTACAGCAGGACCTACATGTGCAAGAACAAAATATTAAAAACATTAATATTACAATGGTTCCTGCAATTACACAATAATGTGCTATTAGCCAAACGACCATGGATGTGCAAACCTTGATGGTAAACTTCAGTGTCCCCCATTGTTTCCCCCTGCAACATATTTAAGACAAATATTGATCAGGTTATAAGTGATATTTGGCATACTATCAGTGAAATATGTTAATGGAAAATAAACACATTGCGTATCCAACAGATTAATTTGAGCCACATGCAAAAACCAGTTATCTAAACCAAGCGTGCTAAAAACTAGGAAATATAGCAATTCTATATGTTTCACATGTATTTAGTACATCTAGATTCGATTTATTCATCACATGCATAACAATACAAAATTGTACCAACAACAATCGAACATCACATTGCAGAACTGAACTAAATAGTTAAATGATCACCACAATAAATGAACGAAACAGTTAACTAAGCACAACATTGCACAATAGAACATACTAGAAGGTCAGGTTGCAGTAGCATTACATTGGACATTTCAGTAGAATTTCTAAATGAAAGGCAGTAGTGGCACACGCAACAGGTAAACAAAACATGCTTAACCGGCGTAGCTAGGTGAACATAGGTCCTTAGTGATAAAGCTAAGAAAAACAATATATTCCTCATCGTCGGAGATATCAATGATGATGGGCTCCTTCAACTTGGAAGAGGGCCAGGCCTCCACACCATGGGTGCACCCCTCGTAGTGGTGAGTGGCCTGGTCCTGCCCCGGCACCAACATGTCGGCTCTGGAGTTGAGCTAAGCACGGGCACACTGAGAAAACACATCGAAGTCTTCGTCGAATGCACCGGCGGTGCCCTCAAGAAAAGACCACGAGCTGTCGTTTATAGCAACCAGCCGTGTGGCTACGTTAGCGCGCGAGGCGTCGACGGTGGCCTCAACAGAGAGGTTCTCCTCCAAGATCTGGGGGTTGGCATGCATGGAATCCATCGTTGCCTCATCTGCGCGTGCAGCCGCGATTTGCTTCTCCGCTGCCAAATGCTCTTTGAGATCCTGGCTATACTGCATGCACCATGGCTTTCGGCGGCGATTATTTGGAGGATGGGGCGGTGATTTGGGTGGAAGGTGTCGCGCTGACGGTCGGGCCATGTGGGATGGAGGAGGAGGGGTGAGGGGGTATTGGGGAGGTGTTGATTACCTGACTAGATGGACGAGGCCGAGCAGCAGGAAGGAGCATCGTCGGCGAGGAGGCGGCGCTGTAAGCAAGCAGTGAAGGTTTGAACTCGGAAAGGTAGAGGAAAAGGGGGAAATGTGGCTTTTGATTGGTACCGGGGGCGAGGGAGGTAGATATTTCCGCGACGGCCCAAAATTTTCATTCGGTGCAGCGAAAAACTGGTGCAGAAAGCACCATCGGACACACCCTTATTCAGAACTGTGTGCGATATCAAAACATCACAAACGAAGGATGTGTTATACCCCGTGTGTGATGAACTTGAACGTGCAAATTTTTCAGAATAGTCCTCGATATCAACACATCACAAACGAAGCATGTGCTATACCCCATGTGTGATGAACTTGGACGTGCAAATGTTTGTCCCCAAGCTTCCGACGTAAGATTGGGTAATACATATCACACGGTTCGTGCAAAAAAATTATGTGTGATGAACTTCAATTTCATTTTCAATTGGAAGATGGAATGGGGATATGGCGGCAAATTTTTGGTCCGAATTTCCCTAGTTATAGTGGTTATCCACGTCGTCACATAATTTAACATCAATTGCTAATTTGGGTACTACACAAAAGAGCCTACACCACAGCCCGCACTTACTTAATCGAGCAATTAAACAGAGCTGGTTGACCTAAACATTACTCTAACAAAAGACCAGCGCTCTAAACAAAGACTAATGTTCTGCCTGACGCTCGTCGATCTTCGCCACATCCTTCATGACCAGCTCGCGCTCAATGACCTCCAGGGGAAGGGGCTCCATGGCACCCATCGCCACATACTCTACAAGAATTTCGCAGTCCGTGTCCGCCATCTCTTTGGAAAAGGCTGCCACAAGTCTGGTGTGGGCGGCCCCGGTCCGGCCATTGACGGCCTCCATCTCGGCAAGGGAGGCTGCCGACGAATGGACGGCTGCCCGAGCGCTCTCAGCGATTGCCAACTCTTCGAACGTAGGTTGCCGATCGTTGTCGGAGAAGGCCGTTGCTATTTGTGCAGTGACCGACACAAGCTGGGCGTGGGCGGCCTCGGCATAGGCGTGGGCAGTCGCTAGCAGGGCTACGACGGCCATCGAGTAACGGACAGCTGATGTGTCATTCTCGCCATTTGCTATCCCGGTCACGGATGTTGCTGCCACCTTCTTAGATGCAGCAGCTGCTCTTTCGGCGGCTGCAGCCGCCCTGTCGGAGATTGCGGTCACGCTCAAGGATGTTGTGAGCGCGTTCATGGCTGATGCAGCCGCGCTCATGCCGGAGTGGGTCGCCGAAGTTGCCCTCACGACGTGGATCCACGTCCCCATCTTTCACCGGCGACGCTTGAACAGTACAGTGGTCTTGGGGAACAAGTGTGACTGTGTGGTTGACGCGCCGGCAATGGACTTAAGCTTCCGGCCTAAGCCATATATGAGAATTGGCCCAAGATATTTTTATACTACATCACACACGTTTCATGATCAAGAACTGTTTGCGATGTATTTGATTTTCATATTGCTTTGAAACGAAAAATGAAGTTACATCGGCAATTGAAGGTGTTTGGATGGCAATAACATTTATCTGCAGTGAACGTGCAACTATAGGAGTGTCTGTTAAATATGGAATTATTCAGGGTTGTCTAGGCCATTTTAAACATTTAAAGAGTTTTTTAGACATTTCATGTGCATAGTTCAAATTTGAACTGCAGTGAACACATACTAGAGTGCACCTGAATGGGTTGAAAATCATCTATGTGTCACTAGATACATGTTTTGGTCCAATGCAAGAAATGGAAATTAAACGAATTCCAAACCTCTCGGTATTTTGGCTCGGTCGTAGACTTTGAGAAGCCGTGTTTTCAAATTCCAGTAAATCCAAATATCGTCAGAAATTCATGAAACTTTGCAAGGTGTCATGTCTTGGCTCATGTGTGTCGTGGTAAAAAAATGCCCAGTTCGGGACAAGTTTTGGCACAAATCTCTTACAAATCAAAGATTCTCACAAGAAGTCATGTGGTCCCGATAGGGAAAGTTCACATTTTATGTGCGAAACAACATCCGATGTCTCTTCTCGCCTTGAATTTATTTTTAGAGTCTCCATAGAGCAACATGAATGTGTCGTGCTAAACAATGGAATATTACAGAGTTTGTTTGGCCTTTTAGTACATTAATTGAGTTTTCTAGGCATGTAATGTGCATAATTCAAATTTGAACTACAATCACATGGTGCAGCGCATGAAAATAGGTCGAAAAATCATACACGTTTCCCTGGCTGCATGTTTAGATCCCACGCAAGAAATGGGAATAAATGTCAAACATATCATCGTCTTGGCTCGACCGCAAACATTGGGAAACTTAGTTTTTAAATTCATGTAAATGCAAACCTCGACAAAAATTCATGAAATTTGGGCATGGTGTCATCAATTGCCATGTTGTGTGTGTTGTGGTAAAAAAATTGCCCTAT
Organism: Elymus sibiricus; assembly: GCA_039707655.1. Classification (NCBI taxonomy): domain Eukaryota; kingdom Viridiplantae; phylum Streptophyta; class Magnoliopsida; order Poales; family Poaceae; genus Elymus; species Elymus sibiricus. The sequence goes on from CM077675.1 coordinate 246,788,641, forward strand.
TTTGGACAGGTTTTGGCACAAAGCCTCTTACAAACCGGGGATTCTCACAAGAAAGTCGTGTGTTCCGATAGGGAAAGTTCACCTTTTATGTGCGAAACAACATCAGCTGTCTCTTCTCGCCTTGAATTTATTTCTAGAGTCACCATAGAGCAACATGACAGTCATGCTAAACTAAGGATTTTTTCCAGGGTTCGTGAGACCTATTTAATACATTAATTGAGTTTTCTAGCCGTTTAATGTGCATAATTCAAATTTGAACTACAATCACAAGGTCCAGCGCATGAAAAATAGGTTGAAAAAATCATATGCCTTTCCCTGGATGCATGTTTAGGTCCCACGCAAGAAATGGGAATGGATTTCTAACATCTCATTGTTTGTTGGCTCGGCCGCAAACATTGAGATACTTGGTTTTCAAATTCCCGTAAATCCAAAACTCGTCAGAAATTCATGAAACTTGGCATGGTGTCGTGACAAGGGCACACATATGCCGTGGTAAAAAATTGTCCAAATTGGACATGTTCTTGCACAATCCCCTTACAAATCGGAGCTCCTCACAAGAAGCTTTGTGGTTTCGATAGGGAACATTATATATGCATGTCACATATGCGGGCGAAAAGACATCTGATGCCTCTTCTCTCCTTGATTTTTTTAATAGAAACAACACAGACATGTACGTGCGAAGTGTAAAAATATGAATAAATTAAGGGATCATCTCGCTTTTAAATACTTTAGTTGAGTTTTCGTGCATTATTTAATGTGCATAATTCAAATTTGATCTACAATCACAAGGTCCGGGACAGCAAAATGGGTTGAAAAATCATATATGTGTCCTTGGATGCATGTGTTAGGTCACATGCAAGAAATGAGAACGCATTTCAAACATCTCATCATGTTGGCTTGATCACAAACATCGAGAAACTTGGTTTTTAAATTTTCGTATATCCAAAACTCTGTTAGAAATTCATGAAACTTGGAATGGTGTCATGACAACGCACACATATGCCGTGGTAAAAAATAATACCAACTTGGACATGTTTTGTCACAAGCCTCTTACAAACCGGAGCTTCTCACACAATAAGCTGCGTGGTTCCGACAGGGAAAATATGCATGCCACATCTATGGGTGAAACGACATCCGATGCCTCTTCTCTCCTTGATATTTTCTAGAAACAACATAAAGCAATAGGTGTGTGCTGCAAAAATATGAAATTATTAAGGGTTCGTATGGCTTTTTTATACACTAATTGAGTTTTATGTGCATTTAATGTACATAATTCAAATATGAGCTACAGTCACAAGGTCTATGTTGGGCAGGGCCTCGTCATATAAAGCACAAATATGTTGTAGTATTTTTTAGTGTCCACTTTGAGAGAAAGAGCAAGCACTATTAATAGCCAACAAAGGCATTTTGGAACAAAAATTTGTCACGTTACCATCGCAAACGGGCGTATTATTTATAATTCATGGACATTCCACTGACCATTTACATGATGCCACGTGTCGCTCTCTATATTGGCAAGGAGGTAGTGTGCGGACAGGTGTTTGAGTAGACGGGTGGCGTGCGAGTAGTGTCCTTTGCGTGTCATCGTGGAGGCGTGTCCTTTGCGAGTTATCAAAGACGTTTTAGACTGAATACCCATCTGCAGACCGAGGGCAATGGTTCCTTCCCTACTAAGCCAAGCAAAAATCTGGCGCGAAGGAATTTTTTCAGTGTGTCATCGCAAATGGTTGTGAATGATGACCCGTGTGCCCTTCCCTATGCTACACCTTGTACTGGTGCTAACTGCTAAGGTTGCCATGTATGCAAAAAAAATTGATGTGGGAAGGTAATTAAGAGGAGAGATATGAGTTTGGTGACCACATGAAGAAACAATGCCAAGCGCGTGAACCTTGGCAAAACACATAAATGAAGGAAACTCACCAATGCATGCAAGAGTTTAGTTGCTAAATCATTAAATGAAGGGACCTTAGCAACAATGCATTGTGGACTTGAGTTGCAAAGACATTTAATACACTAAGCACCCCATCTAAGCACCAATCGATGCATTGGCAGCAACAGTTAGGTAAAATTCGAATCAGTCATATTGGGTAAATCTTCATTTGTTAAATTGGAAACACTGACATTTGTCAAATTTTGCAGGAACAAAATCACTATTACAGTGCAATTTTGGAACTGAAATTTAGTAAACATAGGTTTCATTCATAGATTAAGCATTGGTCTTTGTACAAAATAGTTCAACTCGATAGCTGAATCGAACAAACTTTTCCCCATTTGTTGCCAACCATGTACTGAAATAGCTAGTTCAACTATATATACTAGCTAATTTAAAGTAGGTGGGACAGTTCAACCATATCTATAGTTAGATGAACTGAACAAAATAGCCCCTAAATACTACTCCGAAGGGGCTTTGTGCTACTGCCAGCAGCCTTCTCCTCTGCCGAGCGCGTTCACTAAGAGGCAAAGGAGGAGTAGCCTACCGACGAGCTGGAGGAGTCGAATTCGTCGGTTGTCGTTGCTGCCCTCCGCCGCTCCTGACGCGCCTCCTTGAAGCGGCAGGACTCAGCGTGGATCTCCTCATTCTGCACCACAGCTGCGGCATCTGCTGCGGCCATGGCGGCGGTAAGCCTCTTTGCGTGCTCGACCTAGCGCTCCTCCTCCTCATGTAGGAAGTTGATGTAGCGCGCTACGCCGCTGACGCAAAAGCCGAGCGGCTGGGCTTCGACGGCGGCCTCCTCCTCCTGCGTTCGGGCCGCGGTGGCGGTGAGGGTGATGGTCCCGGCGGCTGGCCGTGGGGCGGGTGCCAAGGTGAACACAGGTGTAGTGGCGGCCAAGGAGGCTGCTGGTGGGGTGGCAAAAACGGCGGCCGGCGATGGGGTGGGGGCCACGACGGTCGCCGGCAGCAGCTGCCTTCGGGCAAAGGTGGAGGAGCATGTGGTGGGTGTCGTGCGCATAGCCAACAAGGATGATACATGCACTACACGCTTCCGGGTACTGCGCCACTGATGTGGTGCAGCCTCCCAGCTGGAGCTGTCCTCTAGCGGAGTGGCAGAGCGACGACGACGGACAGGTGGCATTCGCGATTGGGGGAGAAGCAAACTTGGGAAGCTACGGGCAGGGAGGGGATGAATGCGATGTGGAGGTGCCGGCCGTGAGGGTTTATAAAGCACGCGGCCAAGGCGAGCCGGGCAGGAAGCTTGCGCGCGTTCCTGCGCGGTTGCGTGGGAACAGGAATCCCAAAAGAAACGATGCACGCTCCCGAAGCATTGGGTGTTTGGGGGATTTCGGCGAGCCGGGCGGGAAGCTTGCGTGGGAACCTGCGCGCTCCCGAAGCGTGCACCGGAATCCTCGGGAGACAACGCGGTGACAAGACGGGACGAAGGTGGGAGAAATGGCAAGTACACAAACGATTAATAAAAAAAACTTTTGCGTCATATTACAAAGCAAACGGTCGTTCTGTATGCATCGTCGCGAATTAATCTATGCATGAGGCGGTTGATGCGGCCGCGGCACGCTATGCTCGCGTCCGTGCGCGCTCGCTCTGTCGGCATCCACGCAAGAACGATCACATACGTTCGTGGCGCCATATGCATGCGGTTGCGCCGCTCCCGGCGCCACCATGCAGTTAAGCGCTGCAAAAACGGCCATGCGGACTTGCCGAAATTCCAGGCCGTCCGGCGCAATTTATTCCTGCGGATATTTACCTTTGTATCTTCCACCTTCCGATCGCACCACACAACACCCATGATCTCTTCATCGCTTCAACCTTCCCGTGCGGATCCAATGGCGGCTGCCAGCGCCGAGCGGCAGTTCGCCAAAATTGTCAAAGTGGACACCCACATCAGGAAGACGGACCTATCGGTGGTGTACACCAATGACCCAGTCGTGGTGGTGAACTCCATCAACACGTTGGAGCAGCTGCTTGCTGAGGATGACAAGTACAAAGTGGTTGGCTTCGACCTCGAGTACACCGGCGGTCGTGCCGGGCATGATCAGAAGTTTGGCGTCGCCTAGTTGTGCGTGCACCATCACGTGCTTGTCTACCACTACTTCCTGGCCACACGGCCTTGCGAGCGTTTCGCCAGGTTTGTCAACAACCCCGACTACAGGTTCGCAACGATGGACACCACCAACGATCTAAAGGTGCTCAAGACTTCGGGCTTGTCCTGCCAGAAGCTTGTCAACATCCAAGGTCAGTACAGGGTCTGGGGTGGCGAGAAGAAGAAGCAGAAGGACTCCCTGGTTGACCTCGCCGCAGCCATCAGCGAGCCCACTACAGGGACATGAAGGCTGAGTGCCACAAGGATAAGTCTGCCTGGCACAAGGCATGGGTGAACGAACTGGATGAAGAACACATCAAGTACGCGGCCAAGGACGCGTACACAAGCTACGAGATGTACAGAAGGATCAATGACATGAGGAAGTGCCTCCTTTCTGCAGACGAAGAGGGATAGCCACAAGGGGAGCAGTGTCGGCAACCGTCGTCAGAAGAACAATATGATTTGGTGATCGTCCACTTCTTGTAAATTTATATTGAGGAATGTACATGTGTTGTGTAGTCACTTATGTAACTGGATGTTCAAGTTGGTTATGCAACAATAATGTTGGTGTTCTGTAGACAGAGCATATAGATGTTGTGCAAACAGAGCAAATCACATCTCATACAATTATTAGTAGCAACCGTCTGCCCACAACACACATAGGTTGTCAGGATGAATCGTTTGGGTTATTATTGGTCTTCCCACACAATTCTGATGAATGAACTATTTGCCGGGTACCCACAACACACACGGTTGTCAGGATGAAACGTTTGGGTTATTATTGGTCTTCCCACACAATTCTGTGAATGAACTGTTTGCCGGGTATCACACACGCCTTCTTAGGCTAACTCGATTGTGTTCTGCTAGATCAGCGCAAACAGTTTGTCCGAGTGAACTGTATGCCGCACTACGCACACGTATGTAGTTTGCTAACCGTTTCTGTTATATTCCATAATCACAAATAGTTCATAAGAACAAACTGTATGCGACGCATCACACACACAACTATTTTTTTCAATCGTATTTGATGGTTCCTCCATCACACACGGTTTTCGTCATTGGCGGCGGAGCTTGAACTATACCGTTTGTGATTGATGGATCGCACACAGTTTGGTCGAAGGGTCTCTGATTGATGTGTCGTCTTTGGACCATCCTGCAGTAGTGATTGTAGTGGGTCGGCACGAAACGAGATCTCATGAGGTCTTTCATTTGGGCCCAAGTGGTGATAGGAGGTTCACCCTTTTCTCTTCTTCGCTCAATCACTTGTTCCCACCAAATGAGAACATAGTCTTGGACCTCAAGGGAAGCCATGGCGATCTTCTTTTCTTCATCATAGTTGTGGAGACGGAAGATCTTGTCAACTTTAACTGCCCATGAGAGATAGTCTTCGGGATCATTGCTTCCGAAAAATTAGACATGGTGAACTTGAGCTTGCCGAATTGTTGTTCATCATTGGGGTGGTGAGGACGATGCCCTTGTCTTGGATGTTCTTCTTCGTCAGGCTCTCCATGGTGAACTTGAGGGCGTTGACGAGGCACACGCACTCGGTTCCGTCTTTCTTTTTGCTCCTCTTGGTGAGCGGCTTCTTCTTGCCGTTCACGCCGGAGGGCATCTTGTTCTTCGCGCACTTGGCGGTTGCGCTCTTCCAAGGTGCATGTTGCATCATGTAGAGCGTGTTGTGCTTGGAGAGCTTCTTCGTGGCGATGACGTTCATCTTTTTCACGACGTTGTCGTTCTTGTTCTTGGTCTTGTTGACGACGTCGTTCGCGCTCCCGTAGGCGATCTTGCAACCCATTCACATGGAATGGATTTTCCGAAGCTTGACGTTGTCAATCGTGTGTCGAACTTGGACCGGAGCGATCGTCTCTATGGTGAGAACATGCTCGAGGTGGACTTGCGCCGGAAGAGTACTCCGATGAGTGGCGACTTGAGTTGCGCCGCCTTGACGATGTAGATGTTGAAGGAGCGCAGTTGACCATCAAGGAATGAAACTCCTCCATTTGGCTTGAGAGCTTGGTGTCGAGGTAGTCCCGCATACGCTCCTCGGATTCGCGCAAGTCGGTGGCGAGTTGCTGGATGTGATCGTTCAAGACATCTTACGATTGGCGCATTGCTTTTTGTGCGCCGAAGAAGTGCAACCTGGTGATGTAGTCATTCTTGTTGTCGTCGTGCTCCTCAAATGTCGGGTTGGGTATGCTTGACCTATCCATAGCATTCAAGTAGATCTAAGTGGAAGAATGAGAAGACAATACCAATTACCGTTCTGTAAGTTGAAAATGGATCAAAGATCACTCAATGTGCAAATATGTAAATAGTAGAATTTGTACCGAAGATCGTCTTTCTCACACCTACACGAATAAGGCTTATGGAGTAGCTTGGTTAGGATAGTGGCACAAAATTCAAGCAATTCAAAGATAAGATTCAATAATGTTGAAAGAGATTCGCAAATTCACAAGTAAGACAATGTAGATCAATTGCAATGAGTATACACGGAAACACACACATGGACAGATAAGTGGGGTCGTGCAACCAAGGAATGACGCAAAATGTGGAATCCACAGAAAAAGCTCGTGTTGCACAACACTAGAGAGACGCTAGCACCATTGCTCAAATGGGCGTGATACGAACTTGTGCACAGCCTATAAGAAACAAAATGTGTCGTCTTCCTATTTTCGACTTTGCTATGTATGTATGAGGCACGGTGTCACTCGCTCAAGTGATCCAAGATGATCAAGTATGATATGCAAAATTGGCGATGCTATTGCTTTCGCTCTTTGCTTAAAAGCTTTGCTTCTCTTTCTTTTAGCGATGATATTTTGTATGGTCACAATGCGGGACGTGCACACCAAGATAGCAATTATGTATGCGGGTACAATTTGTAACACAAGAGATGAAACTATGATATATGCATGCAATTGAAGCTATGTGGAGTATGTATCCCTAAAGTACACAAGTAGCGTAGCCCGGAAATACTCAATGGCTAGTCTCGATAGGCAAGGAACGCAAATAGGCTCGGGGTAACAATGCAATGGCAACGGTATGAACAAGAGTGTATCCGCGGTTACCGTCCTTGCTTACGCTGAGGTGAACGATGAGTTGGTTGGCGATGATTCGGGCGATGATGAGCGGCGATGTCGATGTAGAACCACTCCTAATTAGCCGAAACACCTCAGGAAGTGGCAAGCTCGTGACTCAAAATATCAAGTGCACAAGGTTGCGGAAAATATGGCGGAGGGTGCGGAAGAATATGGTGGAAATCGGCGAAAATCAGCAAAAACAAGGCATAAATACCAAGTTGTTTGCCTCAGGCCGGATGTCCGGGCCTTAGGGCTTGATGTCCGGTTGGGCCGGATATCCGGGGGTCGGGCCGGATGTCCGGGGCAGCCGATCCAGATCAGATCTGGGATGCCCACGAGATGTGGATGAAGTCGATTTTTTTTGGCAAAATTACGATGATTTGGCGGATGAAATTGATGGGGATGATGGGGGAAATCTAGATCCACTTGTCCACAACGCAATCCATGGATCAAACTCAACAAATCTCCTCAGATCCCATGAATTCAAGAAATTTTGGTATGGCTATTTTTGTGGGAATTTTTGAAATTAGGTCAAATCAAAACAAAATTGGCTAGAGAGTGGAGGATGAGACTCCAAACTGTGAATCCACCTGGCTCTGATACCAAGATGATACGGGGCAAACCCGTGAGTGTCGATCTTTTCACACTTGGAGGGGGAAAAGGGGAAAATCAAGAGGAAACACAAGAACACTCAAGAACGATCTCCAAATCACACATCCACTAGATCCACAAAACACATGAGATACAAAGATTCAAAGTCAACGAAAGGATATAAGTAATGGTAGTCTTCCCACTCCGGAGGGGGGGGGGCTTGAAATCCCGGAGGATCTTCCCTACAAGAGGGGCCTTAACATCCACTTGGATCTTCTCACATAGAGGTCATTTGCAAGGGAGGAGGTAAGTGGAAGGAGCTATGCTCAACAATCTCAATCACTAAACATAAGCTAACCCTAAAAGGAGGAGGGGGCTCCTTTATATAGTGTTAGGCGGAATAAGGGCAAGAGAGGGGGATACATGGCCTTTGGCCCGCGTCTGCCCGCACAGGGGGCGGATGTCCGGGCCAAGGGTCGGATGTCCGGGGCTTCAGGATGGGCCGGATGTCCGGGCCAGGAGGGCCGGATGTCCGGGGCTTCGGGAGTCGTCGGATGTCTGGGCTGGGGCCCGATATTCGGGGTCCGGGTGTGAGTTTCCGCGCGGTTCTGGCATCTCTGAGCCGGATTTCCGAGGCGATGGCCGGATTTCCGGCCAGGGGCTGGATGTCCGGGCCGAGGACGGATGTCCGACGGCGGTAGGTCGGCCGGTTCTGCCTTGGCGTTGGCAGGAGCTCCAGGGTCCGGATGTCCGGCGGCGGTAGGTCGGCCGGTTCTGCCTTGGCGTTGGCAGGAGCTCTAGGGGCCGGATGTCCGGGCCATGGGCCGGATGCCCGGGCCCTGGAAGATGTCGTCGCCTTCCGTTGGTGCTCTCCTTCATCCGTCTTCGCGTCCATCTTCTTGGGTGCTTGGCCATCACTCCGAGCGTCTTCAAGGTCGTCCTCATGGTACCTAAGCATGCATAGACTCTCCGCTTGAGGTAGCATCCAAGTTCCAAGAGTATCAAAGGGAGAGTCGCTAAGGAGAGATGTCACCTTGGTTTCGATGGCACGTGCACGTGCTCTTGTCATAGGACCACTTGGAGCTTGAGGTGTTGGAGATGGGTCCATGGGGATGACCATGGGATGCCATGCATCACATTTCTTCGGCGCCCAAAAAGCAATGCGCCAATCGCAAGATATCTTAAACGACTGCATCGAGAAACTCGCCACCGACTTGCACGAATCGGAGGTGCGTACGAGGGACTACCTCGACACCAACCTTTCAAGCCAAGTGGACGAGTTCCGTGCTTGATGGTCAACCGCGCGTCCTCAACATCTATATCGACAAGGCGGCGCCACTCAAGTCGCCGCTCATCGGATTACTCTTCCGGCGCAAGTCCACCTCGAGCACGTTCTCATCTTCGAGACGACCGCTCCGGTCCAAGTTCTCCATACGATCGCCAACGTCAAGCTTCGGACAATCCATTCCATGGAAATGGGTTACAAGATCGCCTATGGGAGCGTGAATGACGACGTCAACAAGAACAACAATGCCGCAAAGAAGAAGAACGTCATCGTCAAGAACAAGCGCTTCAAGCACAACGTGCTCTACGTGATGCAACTCGCGGCTTGGAAGAACGCAACCGCCAAGCGCACGAAGAATAAGAAGACCTCCAGCGTGAACGCCAAGAAGAAGCCGATGGCCAAGAGGAACGCCAAGAACGTAGAAACCGAGTGTGTGTGCCTCGTCAATGCCCTCAAGCAAATCATGATGAGCCCGACGAAGAAGAAGCACCAAGGAAAGAGCATCATCCACCAAACAACGGCAATGATGTGCCGCCTCCAAGACAAGGGCATCGTCATCACCACCCCAATGATGATCAACGCTTCGGCAAGCTCAAGTTCACCATGCCTAAGTTCTCCAGAAGCAATGATCCCGAAGACTATCTCTCATGGGCACTTAAGGTTGACAAGATCTTTCGTCTCCACAACTATGATGAAGAAAAGAAGATCACCATGGCTTCACTTGAGTTCCAAGATTAAGTTCTCATTTGGTGGGAGCAAGTGATTGAGCGGAGAAGAGAGAAAGGCGAACCTCATATCACTACTTGGAATCAAATGAAAGATCTCATGAGAGCTCCCTTTGTGCCTACTCACTACAATCGTGATCTCTTCAAGAAACTTCAACTCCTCAAGCAAGTCACGAAATCGGTTGAAGAATACTATCAAGAAATGGAAATGCCATGATCCGAGACAATGTCAAGGAAGATGATGAGCAAACAATGGCGCGTTTCTTACATGGGCTCAACTACCAAATCAAGAAGATCGCGGACTTCCAACACTACTCCAACCTTCTCGTGCTAGTACATCAAGCATCGAAGGCGGAACTCCAAGTGCAAGATGACTACAAGTACTCCAAGTTTTCTTCCAAGACCTACGGCTCAAGTACTCAAGCTTCTCCAACTTCGACGCCTTCCACTACAAGAACTCCAACAACTACCGGTGACAAGTCAAGTTACAAGGACAAGACGACTTCGTCAAGTCGCCCTCCTATAAGCAACTACAAGCCAAGAGCTTCATCATCTACACCACCAACAGATGCACCCGTCAAGTTAATTTTGATTCAATGTTTTACTTGCAAGGGCCGCGGCCACAAGACTTTTGAGTGCCCAACAAGGCGCACTATGATCCTTCATGATGACGGCACTTATGATTCCATGAGTGATGATGAGATGGAAGCACTAGATCACGTGGCCATACACCGCCAAGTGAATGAAGATGAAGATGCGCAAAACTTTTGCGACAACGATTCGAGCCCCTGTCTCGTTGTTTCCAAGGTTTTGACACTTCAACAAAAACAAGACGAAGACCAACGTTGCCACATCTTCCACACAAATTGGGCATCCAAGGCAGATCCGTCAAGGTCATCATCGACGGAGGAAGTTGCCACAATTTGGCAAGTGAAGAACTTTGTTCCAAGCTACAATTGGTCAAGAAGAAGCATCCATGCCCCTACAAGGTTCAATGGCTAAGTGACTCCGGCACCCTCCAAGTCGACCGCACCGTTCAAGTCTCCTTCAAGATTGGTGCATATGAAGACACTTTGGAGTGTGATGTGGTTCCCATGTTCGTGTGCCACCTACTTCTTGGTAGACCTTGGCAATTCGACCGCGGCGTCATCCACAACGGTCGAACCAATCAATATAGTTTCAAGATGAAGGGAAAGGAATACGTGCTTCAGCCAATGTCTCCAAGTCAAGTCACCACCGACAAGCAAGCTTCAACCCATCGTCGAGATAAAAGTGAGAGAGCGATCCACCTCAAAGAGAGTGAGAGCCACAAGACAAACTTGAGTGACTCCACGATGAGGGACAAGAAAAACCTAGTATTGTTAGCCACCAAAAGAGACCTAAGGGATGTGAGTGAGAGCCCATCAAGTGTGCTTCACTTTGTAGTTGTGTGCAAAGATGAGGTCGTGAGTACTAATACTTCACAACATCTTCCTTAGGTTTTGTCTCGTTTATTGCAGGAATTTGAGGATGTTTTTCCTGATGAGTTACCTCTGGGACTACCTCCACTTCCGGAATCGAACACCGCATCGACCTCCTCCCCAGCACACCTCTACCGAACAAAGCACCATACCATGTCAACCCCGAGGAAACAAAAGAAATCCAAAGGCAAGTGCACAAACTCCTCGAAAACGGGTATGTACGCGACAGCTTAAGCCCATGTGCGGTTCCGATTATTCTTGTGCCTAAGAAAGATGGTAGCATGCGTATGTGTTCCGATTGTCGTCCCATTAATGCTATCACCGTTAGGTATCGTCATCCAATTCCTCGCCTTGATGACATGCTAGATGAACTATGTGGTGCCACAATTTTCTCTAAAATTGATCTTAAAAGTGGTTACTATCAAGTACGCATGCAAAAAGGTGATGAATGGAAAACAGATTTCAAAACCAAATTTGGTCTTTATGAATGGTTGGTTATGCCTATGGGTCTATCTCAAGCACCTAGTACTTTCATGCGTGTGATGCATTATGTCCTTCGACATCTCATTGGCTATTGGGTTGTTGTCTACTTTGATGATATTCTTGTGTTTAGCAAATCTCTAGAAGAGCATGTGTCACATGTTAGAGAAGTTTTGCAAGTCCTTCGAAAAGAGCAAATTTATGCAAATATGTAAAAATGCACTTTTGGTGTTGACAAGCTAGTTTTCCTTGGATTTGTTGTATCCTCTAAGGGTGTTAAAGTTGATGAATCTAAAACTGAAGAAATTAAAACGTGGCCCTTACCAACGAATTTGCAACAAGTGCGTAGTTTATTTGGCTTAGCTGGCTTTTATCGTCGATTTGTTAAGGATTTTAGCACCATTGCATCTCCATTACATGCTTTGAGTAAGAAAAATGCTCCTTTTGTTTGGGGACCATCCCAAGACATCGCATTTCATGAGCTTAAAAATTTTCTTACACATGCACCTTTGCTCACATTACCCAATTTTGACAAAACTTTTGAAGTGCATTGTGACGCCAGCGGTAATGGCATAGGAGGTGTGTTAATGCAAGAGAAACGCCCAATTGCTACTTTAGTGAAATAGTTTTCCAGTGCACAAGTTAACTACCCCATATATGATAAGGAATCATATGCTTTGGTGAGAGTTTTGCATGTTTGGGAGCATTATCTTTGACCACGTGAATTTGTTATTCATACCGATCATGAAACTCTCAAATACCTTAAAGGTCAAACTAAGTTGAACAAGTGGCATGCTAAATGGAGTGAATTCATTTAGTCTTTTCCTTATGTTAAGGGTAAAGAAAATGTTGCGGTGGATGCTCTTTCCCGCAAATGCATGCTATTTACTCAACTTGAATTGAATGTCATTGGTTTTGAGCACATCAAAGACTTGTATGCGCATGATGTTTCGTTCACTACTCCTTTTGCCAAATGTTAAGCTAACAATTGTTGGGAGAAATATTATATGAAAGATGGCTATCTTATGCGTGCTAACAAACTTTGTATACTCGAGTCTTCTCTTCGTTTGTTGCTTTTGCAAGAGGCTCACGGTGGAGGACTCATGGGTCACTTTGGACGCGACAAGACATTTGCCACGTTATCCAACAAGTACTTTTGGCCAAAGATGTTTATGATGTGGCACGTTTCACCAACCGTTGCTCTACATGTCGCAAAGCTAAGTCAAAAGCTCAATCCCATGGTTTACACATGCCACTTCCTATACCTTTTGCACCTTGGGAAGATATAAGCATGGACTTTGTGCTTGGTTTGCCAAGAACTAAGAATGGCCATGATTCCGCTTTTGTTGTTGTGGATCGTTTTTCCAAAATGGCACATTTCCTTCCATGTCATAAGATAGACGATGCTTCACATGTTGCAAACCTTTTTTGTAGGGAGATCGTGAGACTACATGGAGTTCCCAAGACCATTGTGTCGGACCGCGACGTCAAGTTCCTAAGCTACTTTTGGAAGACGCTATGCGCCAAGCTCGGAATCAAACTACTCTTCTCTTCGGCCTATCATCCACAAACCGACGGCCAAACGAAGGTCACCAACCGGACGTTGTCTACGCTACTTCACGTGTTGATCAAGAAGAACATCAAGGAATGGGAAGAATGCCTAACCATCGCCGAGTACTCCTACAACCGCGCGTGCCACTCCACCACCGGCAAGTCTCCTTTCGAAGTGGTGCACGGCTTCAACCCTTTGTCCCCATTGGACATTCTTCCGCTACCACTTCAAGAACGAGTGAACATGGACGCAAGCGCAAGGGCAAGCTGCATCAAGAAGATGCATGAAGACACAAGACGCACGATCGAACATCAAGTGGAACAAGTCACCAACAAGCGCAACATCAACAAGCACCCTATGGTGTTCAACCCCGGTGATCTTGTGTGGCTACACCTTCGCAAGGATCGATTCCCCAACGAGTGCAAGTCCAAGTTACTTCCTCGAGCTGACGGACCATTCAAGGTGTTAGCACGCTACAACGACAACGCCTACAAGGTCGACATTCCACGCGACAAGTACAATGTGAGAGACATCTTCAACGTCAAGGACCTATCTCCCTTCCATGGTGATGAAGAACTCAATCCGAGGATGGATCTTTCCCAAGCGGGGGGGGGGGGGGGGGGGGGATGATGCGGAGCATCCCATGTTCATACCCATTGATACTTCACCAACTGTAGGACCGAAAGTATGTCTAGAGGGGGGGTGATTAGACTACTTGACCAAATAAAAGTTTTGCCTTTTCCCAAATTTTAGAGTTGGCAATTTTAGCATTTCATGGCAAGTCAAGTACACCCTACACATGCATGTCTAAGAGTATAGCAGCGAAAAGTAACAACAAGCATGAGTAAAAAGGATAGGGTAGGAAGATCAAATGCAATTGTAGACACGATGATTTTTTCCCGTGGTTCCGATAGGTGGTGCTATCGTACGTCCACGTTTATGGAGTCTTCAACCCACGGAGGGTAACGGTCGCGAGAGTCCACGGAGGGCTCCACCCATAAGGGTCCACGAAGTAGCAACCTTGACTATTCCATAACGGCTTCCGTCCACGAAGGACTAGCCTCACTATGGGTAGATCTTCACGAAGTAGGCGATCTCCTTGCCCTTACAAACTTCTTGGTTTAACTCCACAACACGAAGTAGGAGGCTCCCAAGCGACACCTAACCAATCTAGGAGGCACCACCCTCCAAAAGGTAATAGGCTCGGTAATGTCGATGAACTCCTTGCTCTTGTGCTTCAAGATGATAGACTCCTCAACACACAATCACTCTCTCACAGATTTGGCTTGGTGGAAGAGATGGGATTGGTGGAAAGCAACTTGGGGAGGCTAGAAATCAAGATCCATATGGTTGGAGTGGAAGATCTTGACCTCAACACAAGGGTAGGTGGCTCTCTCTCAGAAAACTGGATGGGGCAAGTATGGAATAGTTCTGAGTGCTTCTCTTTCGAGTAGGTGGTGGTGGAGGGGTATATATAGGCATCTCCAAAAATCCAACCGTTACACACAAAATGACCAACTCGGTGACACCGATGTGTTAATCTCGGTGGTACCGAAGTGACCAAAAGGTGGCAACTTTTGAATCTCGGTGAGACCGATATAGGAAACTCGGTTGCACCGATAAGGTGACCAACGGTCAGATTGACATTCTCGGTGACGTCGATCCAACAATCTCAGTGGTACCGATATTGTGAATTTGCGTAACAGAAAGTTGGCAACCTAAACTCGGTGGCACCGGTATGGAATCGGTTGCACCGAAGTGGCTAGGGTTTGGCTGAGTCTGTCTATGGTTGAGAATCGGTGGCACCGGGATGGAAAGTGTTGGTTGCACCGATTTTGAGTATATGGCTTTGGACAGACTTTGGTGGGAGAGTTTGTGGGTGTTTTTGGTGACTATCACTTGTGCACGTATGAGCATTTTGTTCACCAACAAAACATTACCCCCTTTTAATAGTATTGGCTTTCCTATGGACTCAAAGTGATTTCTCACAAATGTAAAATGTAGAGTCCTCTTCCTTGAAGCTTTGCCAACCTATTTCCTTGCATCTTGGGGTATTCCACAATCTCCACAATCCTTTTGCCAATCCTATCATTGAACATTTTTCTGAAATATACTTAGTGGAAACATTAGTTCAATGACTTATATGTTGTTATAAATTACCAAAACCACCAAGGGAGCAAATGTGCTTTCACCAACCCATCAAGCTCCAAGTGGACCTATGACAAGAGCTCGCGCACGCGCCATCGAATCCGAGGTGACATCCCTCCTTCTCGAGCTACCCATATCTTGGCATGAGACACGACCGCTACCTCAAGCAGAGATAATGTGCATGATCAGGTACGTCGACCACCATCGAAGCTCAGGAGCGCAAGGAGAAGGACCGGACGAAGAAGAGAAGACGGGCGTCAGGGAAAGTTTCCAAGCTAGCCCGAAACTTCCAGCCAGCCCGAAACCTCCGTCCAGCCCGGAACCTCAAGTCTCCCGGGTGTCCAGGACCGTCCTTGGGCGTGCAAACTCTCTGGATAGCCCGAACCCCGCCCGGAAGCTAGCCTGGAACCTCCATCGCCTGGAATTTCCGGCCTGCCCGAAACTTCCAACCTCTGCGCACCTCGAGCGTTCCCGGGAGTGCCAACTCTCTGTTCAGCCCGGACCCCGACCGAAACCTACCCGGAACCTCCAGCACCCGGACCTTCCAACCTAGCCCGAAACTTCCGACTTGCCTCGAGCCCGAGGAGCATTCCTGATTCCTCTTGGTTTTCTCCCTTTCCCCCTCCCAAGTGTAAAAACATTCGTCACCAAGGGCTTGGCCCTGTATCACCAGGCCCTCGGCGTAATCAAGATGGAGTTCTCCAAAGACTTGGCATACACTTCAAACCGTAAGGATTTCATTAAAAATATTCCACTCATTTCTCAAATTACTTTTAAACTGTATGAAATTTGAAAACTTTCTACATGAAGAAAAAGGAGAATGTTTGCAAATCTTTCCAATGGCATTCATTTGCGTCATTCCAACAAACCATTTGAAAATGCAATAAAAATACAAGTTGCATTTTTGTTAATACGAAATCCACCGATTTCAAATATGTTATAAAACCGTAAGGATTTTGCGAACGTTATGCATGAAATATGATTGCCTTTTCCACGGATTTCCAACGATATATTACATGCCTCATTTTGATAAAACGCATACAAGTTCTAAGTTTTGCGGAATGCAGTTCAGAGAGTTCAATGCAATGTACAAATATATTCTGCAACCGATTTCAGAATAGCTCGTTATGCCGCAGCCCTGACGGAACTACATAGTGCATGTATCTCAACTGCAATTATACCAGCATGCTGTATAAACATGGATAAGTTTGCTGATTGCTGCAACAGTTGTTTCAGTACGCTTGCCTACTAGCAATATGTTCAAGTTCCACCATCGAAAAGTATCCTCTACAGTATCCAGTTCAAAGACTCCCTTCAACATTTTTCTTAAATTCAAGAGCACCTCTGACAACGTTCCCTCTTGTGATGATTCCAACCTTACAAACCGAAATTTGTTTTAAGACAAATTAACTAAAGCAAAAAAAAAAAAAGGAGAAAAATAGCAAGGCTTGGCCCACTCACCAATTTGCCCGAACTGTAGACTACTGGCAGTCTGCGGTATTTAGTAACAAGAAGTAACCTGCATGCCAAAATATCACCACCATCTTAATTAAGTTATCTTTAAGAAACATTAACATACAAGTTGGTCCATATAATCTCTGGAAACCAATCAGTGATGTACACATACCTTGCAGCATCTTCAAGGTTAGTAGTTTCACGCACCACAAGAGGTGCAGAAGTCATAACATCACTAACTACTTTCCCATTTGTTTTGCTTAAGAGCTTTTGTATCTCACGGAATGTCTACAGATGGCATGGGTTCGAGTAGAATCAGAGAAAAACATGACAATAAACAATATATACTAATACAAGAAATTAAGCATGCAGATACACATGCTTGGAGAACTCATTGCATTCTGATTTGCATTATTGTACTCTTTTTCTAATTGGTTATCAATGATTTGGTGATGTTCCATTGAAAATGCATAGGAGCACATGTGGACTACCTCCCGTGAAATCTCACCATTCAATATGCATAGGGATTTGCACCGCTATATTAGCATGTTGTATTCTTTGTTAGAGTTCATTCTACATTTTCTTGTATAAGTAGTATAAGGAGGCATTCCTTGCACAGATTGTCCCCCTCCTGGCTCACTCATCCCCACGCTCATGTGCCAACCCCCAACAACCCTCCTGGCTCACTCATCCCCACGCTCTTGTGCCAACCCCCAACAACCAACAACGACATCATCAACTCATGAAACACATGCATGTGGATTTTGTTGAGCCCAGAGTTTTGAATCATGCAACACATTTAATATTCAGTTTGTACCAAGTTTTAAAACTGCAATATTATTTCATCTTTACAAATATCTTTCACAAGTTTATATTTTTCTACCAGTTAAAATTGTAATATGGTTTCAACTTTAAAAATAATTTATGTTTAATGCATTTAAATAATTTCAAGATTTAGTAAATGTGAAATCAAATATATTTTCATGAAGTTATGTGTCTTCTATAAAACTAAGAATCTCATCATGGGGTAACTAAAATAAATAGTGGATTGAGTGATTGTTAAAATTATAAAAGAAGAATGAGAAATCCAATATTGTAATTCTTGGAAAATTCATGGTACAAAATCCACGAAATCACGTCTTTCTATTTATTTATTTTTGTAGTGAAAACCAAAGAACTTCGTGATAATGATTCTAGAAAAATTACATATACTGATCTTAAGACTTTTTCTCCTATAAAAAACTATGTTACTAGTCAACTTACTACTAATGTTGCCTGCTGATTTATCAGTGCAGCCGCATGTAACTGTTTCTCTTGATGGTCCAACAAAGATGAATTAACACTAATTACATTGCATGCAATCGTTTGTTTTCATTTGTTAAAACCATTTTCATTTATGAAAACGTTGGCATACGTATGAGCTCCAACACATTTATTACGTAATAACTATCTGACATCCTTCCTCTGCTAACACACATGAATTAACAATGTATGGCCACAAAGTAAATGCACATTAACTTCTGCATGTCATTAACAATCCAAAAAACATGTCCTGTGCCTGCACCCATTAACTCTTCATTACTTCTCTACAATGCCATGCGAGCCTGCACCCATTAACTCGTCATTACTTCTCTACAATGCCATGCGAGTCATACTTGTTTGTATTAAAGCTGTATTGGCTCAATAGGGAAACTAAACGATTTCAATCCGCATCCCAATGGGTATCAATTGTGGTTTAGATTACAGGGAGGTGCGCCTCCATGTGCTCCTCGTCTGCGTCATGTTCCATCATCTACAAAGCAGGATACTGCTATATACTTTTCCACAGTTGTACAAAAAGGTACGATCTAGTAAACGACCGAACCATTCATCTACAAAGCAGGACACTGTTCCACGATGGGAAAAGAAACGACTGAACCATATATAAAATGAAACTAGCCAGATGGTTTTATAAAGATCACTCTGAAAATTCTGCAAGACTGAGAGTGATGTTACTCCCCATTTCTTTTCCAGAGAATGTGAAAAATGTGTTCGCATAAAAAATAACATGAAACTAGGTTCAAATCCACACAAACCACAACCAGCGGAGTGGTAGCAAGGGAGATCAAGGCCGACCCAAGGCCTCTCTGGCGATGTCCAAGCAAGCCACAATCAGCAGAGGCGCGGGGCGCAGGAGAACTTGTCAAGGTGGAGAACTCCAAGCCTTCCCAGATCGGCTGGACGACAAACACGCTCCCAATTAACCTTGCATTTTTCACCAGAAATCTTTCCGTACAGCCCCAAAGGAAAGCCTTCATCTTGTTGCTCAGACTCTTCCTGATGCCTTTAGACACGTTGATGGAAGTAAGGTAGTACACGGCTTGAGACGTAAGGACTGATTTGACTAGAGCTGCTCTACCGGCAGAGTTGATCATACGGCTGTTCCACGGGATCAGCTTGGCCACCAGCTTGTCATCAAGGGGCTGACTGTCGACACGGCGAAGACGCCTGAAAGCCAGCGGAAGCCCCAAATCCCGAATAGGAAAGTTGGAGATGGTGGCGGGGAAGCTTTCCAGAATATCCTGCAGATTGATGTGCTCACAACGTATGGGGGGCACTGAAAATTTGTGACGAGCCCGGAGACCGACCCAAAGTCGCTGAGGATGGAAGGAAGCACCTGCACATCCTCTTTTAATGGAGCCAGAAAAATTGCAGCAGCATCCACATAGAGGCGGCCCTTAATCTCACCTGGAGGCCTCTAAGCATGTGGAGGAGGCCGCAGGAGGTGGCGATGTCGAGGATACATTGAAGCGGATCGATGGCGATCACAAAGAGCATAGGGGAGAGAGGGTTGCCCTGATGGAGACCACGACGGATCGCTAGGAACGCTGTTCAAAAGAATCCTGGAAGTGCAGGTAGAAAGCAGCACAGCGATCCAATCTTGCCATGTTGCTGGGAACCCCAGCCGCTGCAGGAGGTTTAGCAACAAGTCCCAACAAACCTAGTCAAAAGCCTTTGCCATGTCAAGCTTCAGGAGCAAAGTGAGGGTCTTGGTTTGGTGGAGTCGCTTAGTGAAATTCCGTACATACATATAGTTATCATGAATGCTCCGCTTACGAATGAAGGCGCTTTGTGAGGCGGAAATGAGTTGATTCATGTGAGGTGCCAATCTGAGAGCCAGCATCTTGGCGATTGAGTGGATCAAAATGATAGGGCGGAAGTGAGCTGTTTCCTCGGCCCCATCCTTCTTGGGGGTCAAAAGAATGTTTGGCAAACTGAGCTAATGAAAGTTAGCCATTTGCAGGTTGTAGAAGAGGTTGATCACCGGCATCGGCATGACATCTGATTTGATGGTGTTCCATCAAGCTCTGAAAAAAGCACCGGTAAACCATCTGGGCCGGAGGCTTTATCACAAGGCATGGCCTTGATCGCCGCCAAAGTCTCGTCCTCGGTGAAGGGAGTGTAGCCCAGTAAGGTTATGCTGAACCGGAGCCACATCATCCAAATAAAATATGTTGTCCGCTGCTGCCCAGGATGAAACATAGCTTGGAGGTGGTGGTTTATAGCTGAAGACTTTTCATTATGGCTAGTGACCCAGGACTGATCCGCCTTGAGCCGCTGAATGTTGTTCTTGCGACTCCGAGCATTGACCTTGACCCAGGACTGATCCACCTTGAGGCGCTGAATGTTATTCTTACGCCTCCAAGCATTGACCTTAAGGTGAAAAAAAAACTTGTGTTGGCATGCAGACTGTTGATCCTAGAAGACTGCTTCTTTCTAGCACACTCCAGCACGACGAGACGCATAATTCTAAGCTTGAGCTGGGCACGGAGTTCACACTATGCAGCACAGAGGAGCCTGTACTCCTGCACAATGTCAAGATGCAAGATGCGTTGAGAGCTAGCTGAAGCTGCAACTTGGAGTCGGCAAAAAGGCAAGTGCAAGATTGCCGACTTTCAACCCTACAACAATTTGCTTGAGTTGGTCCACCAAGAAACAAAGGCGGAAAGGCAAGTCCAAGATGATATCAAGTCCTCCGAGTACGCCGCCTACTCTTTAAGAAATGTCTCCACCAACTCTCAAGATCCTCCAAGTGCGGCAACTTATACTCAAGCTACACCATCTATAGTGGTGGTCCTTCAAGCTCCAAGTCGCCATCTGAAAGTGCATTGTTTTCCAATGGTATTTTCGTGTTGATAACAATAGGGTTAGTGAGGACTAATGCCGGTTATCAAGTTTATCAAAGGACATTGGTCTCTCGGTGCTTGTCTTGGACTTGGCCCTCTATTTCAAAAAGGGAAAGGTGTCGGTTTTTCGAAGACTCGAAGGTTTTTGGTTTTATTTGAGCCATACGTCAACCACACTATTAAAGGGGCTCGAGGTGTTTGAGGAAGTTGGGGATCATGCCTACCATACACATTCAGCGTCCCCACTGCGCCAAATCATTTTTGGGGTAAAACCCTAGGCTAACTTGTGCAAGTGTTGGTTCTCCGAAGACATGTCTTCGTGTATGGACAGGGTCCCCGGAGTGGGCTGAAACCCACTGGACACCACGGTCCCTGCTAACTTTAAGTTTGCTCTCCATTCTGACACCCTAAAAGCTTGATTCCTCCCAATCCCTCCACTCAGAGTATACGATTCATTTAAAATTGAAAGAGCACCCAATCTAAAATTCCAACAAACCAATTTATTATTCCCCAACTCGTTCATCACCAACACTTGTTACTCTTGGAGATTTGGGCTCCCAGGCGGTAGGAGTCAAGGCCCGCAAGCTTCCTTGCTTCTGGTGTGCTCCAGGAAGTTTGTAAAGGTTCGGTGGTCGCCTTCAAGACCAACCCCAAGTGATTTGATGTGCCATACTTTGCTGTCGCTTGTATTTACTCTCATGTCAGTATTAGGCAGCCGATGGCATTTGATTGAAGATAGAGGTGCGCGCTATAGAAATCTCTTGCATAGTCGTACCAACTTTGAGGAACGCAGCATTGCATCTGCCATGGACGCCAATAGAGAAGGATCCCACAGGTTGAGAGGAAACTTGTGCACGGACGGTGCTGGCTAGGTCAGACCCATTTCCAGGAATGCGATCCGGGCAAGCTAACGGCTTGCGCCAAATCTCCTCTTATATCAGTATTTACTTACATTGTTTATTGTTCAGTGGCTTGTTCACTTAGAAACCTTCACTCCAGTAACATGAAGACACTTCGCATGGTTCAAAAGCCTGATGATCCCGAAACGGCCTTCATTTTGTGAGGGAAACTGCCTTCATTTTCCACGGTGCGCCACTGCATATGGTGAGAAGTACTAGTCCATTGCGCCATTTCTCACATAGAACACGTTCACACTTTCTATAGTTTAGCACACTATATCGCGCGCTAACTCAGGTTCTCTCGCACATGAGGTTTGTCTCTCCCTAGCTAGCTATCTCCCCCTCCATATCTATATAATGTGCTAAACAGTATGTGCCCACACACACTCTTTGTCTCTTTTACTATAAAACGTCGATCACGGCATCACATGTGCGGGCATTCTAACAAACTTGAGTAGGGAGGTTTATTGTGTACCCTAAGGAGATGAATTTAGTGTTAACGAATAGATCATAAGGTAAAATGCAAAAATTGTGAGTACCTACAATAGATCACACGCGCGCGCGCACGCGCACAGACACGCTATATCACACTTTGTTTCTATGACTATAAATCTTCTGTCACAGCATCGCCTGTACGGGCATTCTAACAAACTTGTATTGGATGCTTATTGGGTACCCTATGATGGCGAATTTAGTGTCAATGATCAAACCATAAGGTATAACATATAAAAACTGAGAGTTCCTGTAATATAATCATCCTACTCACTCGAACACCCGCGCCATCTCTCATAAAAACATTCAGGTTTTCCATAGTTTAGCACACTACATCGCATGCTACCTACAATTCCCCCAGCACATGAGGTTTATCTCTCCCTAGCTAGGTATCTCTCCCTCCATATCTATATCACAAGCACACACTCACTCACTCTCCCCGCCCCCCCTCTCTCTCTCCCTCTCCCTCTCACGCTCTCTCTCTCTCCCTCTCACCCAGACGTGCTATCTCACCCCACATGTGTCTGTATCTCAGAAAATATGCTACCATTACTCACTTGAGTACACTCTCCCTCAAAATCTATCTGCCGAATATGCTATCATTACTCACTTGAGCACACTTTCCTTCAAAATCTATCTTCCGTCCTCACGGATGCACGCTTTGACTCTCCTGTCCTAGTTATTTCTCCCTTCATCTCTCTCGCACATACATGAATGCCCATTCTCTATGAGTAGAAGATCTTTAACCCAGGCACACCTTATGCCCCAGAGGAATTCTCATACCTTTGTTACCTCGTACAGTAAGGTGTTAAATCTGGTGCCTATAATGGGAGGGAGAAATCTTCACAATAAGGAATGACACATAGTTTTAACAAGTCAGTGCTATAGCTTCCTCACTATTTACCGGACTGCTGGTGATGAGGACATCTCAGGTTCACCTCGTTTTATCATCTTCTCCTCATTATAAATCTCAGCTGTCAAATGAAGCTTCTACAAAGAAGATCTATTTGGGTCCCATGACAAGGAGCCATGCTAAACAAATAGAACAAAAGGTGAATGCGCTCCTAGCTGATCATAATTCAACTATCCTTGAGAACTTTATACTGCCTAAATCTTGTGTGCTGATTTTACTCAGGTACAATGTTGAGGACAACCAACAACTTTCAGCACAAGAAGAAACAAGTTCCCAAGCCCATACAACAAGTTTCACCCCTAATGTAAAGCATGTTTTGGTGACAATGACTAGTTACACCTCAAGGAAGAACAACAAGCTATCTCAACAATCTATTGTTGCATGCGCAGTTCCAGAATTAGTCCCAGAACTTGCTGAATCATGCCACACAAATATATGAGTATCCAGCACGTGTGGGAGTACAAAATGGACAGCATATGAAGTGTACTTCCAGAAAAATCAAACGGTGCAACATTTGGCGTCCTGAGTCAAAGGATATGAGAGTTCCAATGCAATTTGTCCAGAGCATTAATTGTTGCGCGAAACTCAATGTGTTTGTTCCCTAGCCGAGCTGGTCAGCACGAATTTGAGCCCCTCTTTTGGACTGGTTCCACACCTAAACCGGGAGGGGTGTTCCTAGTATAAATACCCCATCCCCCACTTCAGCCACAACTCTTTGGCAATTTGATTTCAGAATAGGTTAGCTAAGTGCAACCAGAATCTTGTTTGAGAGTTCACTTCCTCCTTAGCTCTTGTGATCTTGCCTTGTGAGAGGGTAAACTCACTTTGTGATTTTACAACAGTAGCCGTTGAGGCGGCGACCAGTTCGTGCTACCAACTTCGTGTGTGGTTGCGTGGATTGAAACTAAGAGTGTGGTTGGGCGAAGATTTGTTGCTGTGTTGCATATGCAATAGTTGGCTTCGGTCTCATCGGGTTACACTAGTTATCCATTACCCGACAACGTTGTTGGCTGGGATCGAGGGTTACCTTCGTACCCTTTGGGTGGCGTTGATTCGTTCCGCAAGCAGATCCTCCATGAAGATCAGGCAACCCCGTATCATCTTGGTATCAGAGCTTCGGTTGACACGATAGGATCCTGAATCCCTAGTTTAGTTCGTGGTTTTGTTCATCCTAAAGTCCAGAAAATAGCCCCACAAAAAAATACCTTTACCTAGCCCTTTGCAGCGTTTAATCTGTTATTTGGTGAGTTTTATCAAGTTCTTGTCCACTAGATCTTTGTTTTTAGTTGCTTAGTTTTCCCCATCCACTCTTGTGCGTTTGTGTTCATTTTCGTGCACAGATTTCAGATCTGCATCATCCACCAAATCATGCGTATCTTTGTCATCCGGAGTCCGTTTTGAGTGTTTTCGTGCATTTTGGAAAGCCCACACTGTGTACTTTCCATCCATCCTTGCTAGATCTAATTCCCACCGTGTTTTCCACCCAGAGAAGTCAGATCTGTTCATTTGTCTTTGCAGACAAAGTTTCAGCTGCATGTTCTTGTTGTTTGAGCTCATCCATTGTAATTTTCGTGATTCCCCCAAAGTGTGTGTTCAGATCCAAGTCCCTTGTTGAAAGTTTGTTGAAAAAAGCAAATATAAAAGAGGCAAAAAAAAAAAGAGAAAGAAAGATCTGCCCAAAGAAAGAAAGTGTGTGCAAGAAGCAAAAGAGAGAAATTTGGGACTATTCTTCACTTATATCAGAAAGATCTGCCCAAAGAAAGAAAGTGTGTGCAAGAAGCAAAAGAGAGAAATTTGGGACTGTTCTTCACTTATATCTTGAGAAATCCATGTCTGAGTTGTGAGCTGAAACGTGTCAAGTGTGCAAATTCATAAATCCTTCTTGCAGCAAATCTGATTCCTTGGTGTAAGTTTCATGTTCTACACTTAAAATCTCATTCAGCAACTAAGGGCATTAAAATCTTGTGTGGATGATTACTTGGTTCAACAATATCTAGATTGCAGATTAGTATATCTTTTGCTACATATATACCCCACCCAAGCCCCACCAAACAGCCCCGCATGTGCAACCCTTGACTTGTATTCGCTTGATTATCACTCTTTGTATACCAACCACCGGCACCACGGTTGAGCATGATTCTGCTCTCACTTGGAAGTTACATGAGCTTCGGTTGGTAAGTGAAGGTGAGATTCAGTTGATACACACATATATGCTTCTAGTACTGCAGCGCTTTTGCATAACTAAGCATGGTAGGTCGTGAGTACGTGGAACTTCCTTTCTACGGAAGTGCTAATCCGGAGGAGTACCTTGAATGGGTACAATTCATGGAGTTGGAGTTGAAGAAATTTCCAGAAACAAAACAAGTTCTTCGAGCGATCATGGAATTTGAAGAGTATGCTTGCAAGTGGTGGGGGTACCACCGCAAAAGAAGGTTTGTAAGAACACGGGTCGAGTTGAAGGAGAACATGAGGAAGGAGTTTGTACAGCACGGTATGAAGAATATTTTATTTAATCACATGAAGAGCATTAAACAAGGTTTCAGATCTGTCCAAGCCTATTATGATGAGCTAAAGATTGCAATGTATCGTGCGAATGTTGTGGATACATCTGCAACAAGGGCACATTTTAAAGGTGGTTTGAATCGTGATGTGGCTACTACCGTTCGTTTGAAATATGATGGTAGTATGCAGGACCTTGTCACTTATGCCATAGGTGAAGAAAGGAGCATTCAGAAAGAACGTGCACGTCCATTCAACATGAGTATTCAGTCCACTTCAGGAATCAGTCGTGTGAAGAGGCTAAGCAATGTAGAGAACAAGATGGAGCAAATGTCGTTCACTACAAGCAGATTTCTGATGAGAAAAAGGTGCTTGCATCACGAGAAAAGAGCCTCACTACCGGTCAAAATTCTATAGCAACAAATGCACATCAAATCCCATGTGAGAATGAGAGCCACATAGCCAATATATGTGAGACTAATGTTATAAAAAGTGAGTTGTGTGACTCCACTAAAAGTGAGATTGAGAGCCCCACGACAAAAGAGAGTTCGAGAGATACACCAAAGGAAATGAGAGTATTAGCTGATACAAAGTGTGAGGATTCTGAAACTAACATAACCCTTTCTATTCCTTGCATTATTTCTTGCAATGAACAGGTTTGCTTTGAGGAAGAGGACCCCGGTGATGATACACTTTCCCACCACATGAAGGAACAAGAAGAGAAGCAAACCAGAGTTGATGATTCACCATGTACTCAGGTGGAACAATGGCTTGATCAAGAAGAGAAAGGTGGTATTGAAGTAAGATTGCAGCAAGAGCAAGAGAATGGTTGTAAGTATAACTCTGCTGCAGCAACGGCTTCTATTATTACTTGTTCTACTATGCCTAAACCATTGGATAACATGATTGCATATCATTTTGATAATGTGAAATTAGCAAGACATGAAGAAATGGTTGATGGAATATCTCATGGTCATGCTTTATATTGTGCCATGCTTGCTAAACCTATTCAATTGAGTTGTCCTAGCACGAACATTTCTGAAATCAAACATTTGAACTCTTTCTTTAAAGCCTACACATGTTTCTTTAAGTTTAATTTGATTGGATATTATGGTGTTGGTCGGAAGTTTGTTGTGGACAAAATAAGCATTACTTGTAATAGACGTGCAAAACTGAAAGAAAATCATTTAGGCAACCATTCTCATGTGAAAAAGTTTGTTCCATGTGATAAGAAACTGTATGCTTGTGGTGAATGTGTCACTCATTTGTTTGTCCCCATATGTTCACGTCTTGCATGCACTAAACTTCTCAAATACAGAGTTGATGAATGATCGATACTAAAAATTTGTTCACCATATTTGCACGAGTTTACTCTACAAAAATATGAACTATCGTATCAGACATTCTTGCTAGCAAAATATGTTGTGTTGCACATACATACTTTTGATTTTGGCTTTGAAATGATCACAACAAGTTTTTCTGGGAGTATGAATGATGTGAATGATTCTGCTATGCCCCTCACTATTTGCAAAACTAGCTGCAATTCTTCCAAGCCCAAAATGTATGTTGATCCATTGAGTGTTTTGCTGCCATGAAGACTATTTTTCTACAAATTGGGATGCGCAAAATCTTGGTAACAATAAAATGTGTGACATCTTCATATACCATGTGTATTCGTTGTTTGTTTCCCTTAGTGCTATTGCATGATATCAAAAACTGAGGACGGTTATTCCTGAAGGAAGGGAGCATGCTGAGGACCATCCTAGGCAACTAAGATTGCTTAGTTGCAGTAAAACACCAAGCTTCGTTTATAAACATCACGACAAAGTGAGGAGCACATTCCATATTGAGATGCAACAACACCAACTTGAGAAATCCATCATGACGAGCATTGACAGAACACACATACTATTCCGCCATGTTGAAGATCAGGTGAATGCATATACTATGGGCTTCATACTATTATTTTTAAGGGAGGCAAAGCTACTACTACCACTACTATTATGCAGGCAAGTACATGATGATCTACACAAACCAAAGGTGAAGATGAGAAGGAACTTAGGAGCCAAGCTATTGTTCACATTCAATATTGTTGGTCAATATACATGCTTCGATCAAGAGGGTTGTCGGGGCACGGATGCTCGCGATCACCTATGGGACCAGCGGCCCCTTTGTGGTTCGGCAAGGGGGGTCACGTTGCACAAAGAGCGGAGAGCATGAGACGGCGCGACTATCAGGACGCTAGCATTTTTACCCAGGTTCGGGCCGCTGTGAAGCGTAAAACCCCTACTCCTGCTTTTGGTGGATTGATCAAAGGAACACGAAGAATACGCAGCGCTTAACCCCGGCAAGAGTTGCTGTCGGGATGAGCTACTACGCGAGCACAAGTGTCCAAAGGTCCGAATCCTGAGCTAGGTTGCCTCGGGCCTCCTTTTATAGCGTAAGGGGCAACCACAATGGCAAAACAGTCATTATCTATCGAAGGGGTAACTGCCAATTTACTAGTCCGGACTGTCCCACTGCCTCAGGCCGTTTCCGCCACGCGCGCCGCATGCATAGCGAGGAGCTCGCGGTGGGCGCTCGTGACTTAAAGACCTGATCGTGGCAGAAACCGCAGCGCCATGGATTGGAGCAATGGGGCGGTTACCTGTTCGCCCGTGAGTCGTGGGATTGGTGGAGATGGGCGGCCGCTCTGGAGCGGGGGGGGGGGGGGGGGGGGGGAGAGCCAGCCCCCGCGCTCTCCCCTATAAATTAGGGGGTCACGGTGGCGATGCTCATCCAACTCCACCTCCACCTTTCTCCCAAGTCCAAACTGTTCGTCCTTCACTTCTGGTTCGTCTTTGAGTCGCCCTTTCCTCCCTGATGGTTAGGGGGAAGGGCCTGGCGAGCGTGTCCGCAGGGCCTTCCCCTTGCGTCCACGCCCAGTCCCCGCTCTGGATCGACGACTCTGAGCTGAAGGTTGGCCGGAGGAGTCTCGGATGGGGGAGCGGGCGGCGTGGTGGTCGCGTCGGGGACAGCTGCGGCGGCACGCCTGTCGCCGCGTCGCCCGCTTCTTTAGCCTTGATGGAGCGTCGTGCGGTCGACATCGCGCCGGAGTCTATAACGGAGATGCAGCGTCGCGGTGGACCGTGGTTCCCGCATTCCTTCTTCAAGGTGATGGAGAAAAACCGTCCGCACGGCCGCCGTTTGCGTGTGTGTGGTCGCAGCCGTGGTTCGCCGTTTATCGCGGTGAAGCTCTCCACCCATAGCGTTTTGGACGGCGCGTATGGGTGGGAGTTCTTCACCTGCGCGTGCTTCTTAAAGGCGGGGGAAATTCCCCGCCTTTGGCCACCGGGGACGACCATGCTCTCTGTGGGGTCCCCGGGCTGCCGCGTCGGGAGCTTGGGCGATGGCGGAGGCGTTCCCTCAAGAGGTGGCGATGAGGAAGACGATGGCGGTCGGGGAGCCACGACGCATCAGGAGCGCGGATGAGGTCTCCGACGCGTCGCGTTCCCCGGCAGCACCATCACCACCAGCTGGGCTCCGGCAGCGCCACCATCTGCACCTGCCCTCCGCCTTCTTCCCCCTTGTCGGTCTTGTCCGCTCTGTCGGCTTCGTCCGCCCTGCCTGGGGATGGGGCCCTTCTGCTCTTCGGACGCGTCCCTCTGGTCCTGGCGGGGGGGCGTCGAATCCCAGCAAGGCGCTCCTTTTGCCCTCTACTTCTTCTCCACCTAACTCCTAGGAGGAGAGGGACAAGAAAGGCATTACGGGGCACTTATCTTTTTATAAGTCAAAAGATGTAGGCGTTCGCCAAGTTTTAGTTAATCGTAATGTAATTCTTATCCGATTTGTACCAACAAACGAATGAATGAATGTTATTTATTTCCCTGAGTACTATCCTCCCCCCCCCCCTCTTTCTTTTGTTCTTATCGTGTCAATGTGTTTGCTCTCGCCACACGGGACCGCCAGCCGGGTCACTTTTAACCGTGAGCGCCAGAAAGGGGAACGAGCCCCCGACAGCAGGCTGGTGTCGTTCTCCGACAGGGGTCCTTGTCGGTATCGGCGCGGTCCCTCGGAGCTGATAAGTACCAGAAGCTGAGGAGCAGCTCGTCCCGACAAAGGTTTCTACCACGTGAGGGAACTCCACCGAACACGTTCGAAAAGGGGGGTAAGGATTTCCTTTAGGGAGCATAAAAGTTGGGATACGTGATTAAACTTATCTCGTTTTAGGCAGTATCCCCTTCCGGAGTACGCTGGGCCGCCATCCTCGTTCCTTCGCCCTCCTTCCATATTTATCTGGTGTCAAAACACAGAGGGCAAGAGGTCTCTATCCCTTGAGGAGAGAGTACAGCAACAAGGATTATAGACTCAACAAGTACTCTAGTAAATCTCTAGAAAGTAGGCAATGATATTGCAATCATAAAGGATGCAGAATGATCGTGCAATGCAATGATATGATGCAATGCCTAGCTTTATTATTGTTGCTCAGGGCCTGCACCTGGCTTTGTACAAAGGGTTACATGCAACTTCGGCAAGGCTTGTACAAAAGGTGGCTGCTGGGGGCTGTGCCCGGCAGCCGCGCCTTACGGGTAGAACTTACAAAGATGCTCAATATTCCATGAGTTAAGCACCTTGGTGCCATCTTCGATCTCCAAACGGACTGCGCCAGGTCTGGTGACTCGTGCTACCCGGTAAGGGCCTTCCCACTTCGGCGTCAACTTGTTGGTACCCTTGGCGGACTGAACGCGCCTAAGGACAAGGTCGCCTTCCTCAAGGTTCCGGGCATGTACCCTGCGGCTATGATAGCGGCGCAGGGCTTGCTGGTAGCGTGCTGCACCCACCGCAGCCCGGAGACGATCTTCCTCGAGGAGCATCGCATCGTCATGCCGTAGCTGCTCTTGCTCTACTTCGTCGTAGGCAAGTACTCGAGGTGACCCGTATATGAGTTTCGCGGGGAGCACTGCTTCCGCCCCGTATACCAAGGAGAAGGGAGTCTGGCCGGTAGCTCGATTCGGTGTCGTTCTGAGGGACTAAATAACCACCGGCAGCTCATCTATCTAGCGCTTGCCGCTCCTCCGCAACCTATCGAAAGTTCTTGTCTTGAGACCTCGCAGCACTTCAGCATTCATCCTCTCAACTTGCCCGTTGCTCCTTGGATGGGCAACAAAGGCGAAGGAGACCTTGCTCCCAAGGCTTTGGATGTACTGCATGAAGGCGCGGCTCGTGAACTGGGTGCCGTTGTCGGTGATCACTCTGTTGGGTATTACAAAACAACACACCAGCCCTTTCATGAACTTGATAGCTGACTGCGCGGTCACCTTCCTCACTGGCTCCACCTCAGGCCACTTTGTGAACTTTTCGATTGCCACGAACAAGAACCCAAAGCCCCCGACAGCGCGGGGGAAGGGGCCCAAAATATCGAGCCCCCAGACCGAGAAGGGCCAGGATAAAGGGATCGTCTGGAGAGCTTGCGCTGGTTGATGGATGTTCTTGGAGTGGAACTGACAGGCTTCACACTTGGTGACCAATTCAGTTGCATCTTGGAGGGTAGTGGGCCAATAGAAACCCTGCCGGAAGGCTTTCCCGGCAAGAGCTCTAGATCCAATGTGCGAGCCTTAGTCCGTCCTCCCGGCAAATACACTTCAATTTCACGCCGTTGGGTCTTTTTCTGTACAGAGTGTCATCGACAAACTGGTACATACTTGACCGACGGGCTACTTTTTCGGCCTCTTCTTGCTCTTTGGGGAGTTCCCCTGTTTGAAGGAAACGGACTATGTGTTGTGCCCAAGTTGGAGCCTGGGGCTCGACAACTAGGACTAAAGGCATCTCCTCGTCCGTGGGAGCGCTTGTCTCGACCATGAGAACCTGGGGTTCCGTAGGAGAAAGCTTCTCACCATGCGAAGCGAGACCGTCTCCGGCAGCTTCTCTACCAACGGCTTCGGGAAGCTCTGCCGGGAAATGCTTGCCGGAGTTCAGTTTTCTTCTTTTCCTGGCCATCGTTGAGGGGGATACCGAAGGTTGAGTGAGGTGAAGGATAAAGGTTCCTGGTTCCACAGGGAGCTTTTGTGCAGCGCACTTTGATAGATGATCAGCAATGGTATTTTCCGCACGGGGCACATGCTCTGCTTGCAATCCATCAAAGCGCTCCTCCAGTTTCCTCACTTCTTCCACGTATGCCTCCATCAACGGGCTCTGATAATTTTTGTTGACTTGTTTCACCACGAGTTGCGAATCCCCTCGGATGATCAGTCTCTTGATTCCCAACTCCACTGCGATTCTGAGTCCGGCAATGAGCCCCTCATATTCAGCGGTGTTGTTGGTAGCTTCCTCCCGGGGAAAGTGCATTTGAACCACGTACTTGAGGTGTTCTCCGGTGGGGGCGACGAGGAGCACACCTTCTCCGGCACCCTGAAGCGAGAAAGCACCGTCAAAGTACATGATCCAATCCTTGGGTGCTTCTTTGCTGGGGGAGGACTGTCTCTGGGATCTCTTCATCAGACGTGGGTGTCCATTCTGCAATGAATTCTGCCAACGCCCTGCTTTGAACTGTGGACGTGCTCTCATACTTTAAACCAAAGCTTGATAGCTCAAGGGCCCACTCAACTATCCTGCCAATGGCTTCGGGGTTCCTCAATATGCGCTGCAGCGGGAAGCGAGTGACGACGGTGATCTCATAGGCTTGGAAGTAGTGGCGCAGCTTCCTCGAGGCCATGATGAGTACCTTGACCTAGCCCCTTGCAACAAGGAGCTGACAAAGTACACCGGCCGCTGCACCACTTTCCTTTTTGCCACTTCTTTGGAACTGCCTTCGTCAGCTTGTTGAGATCCCTCTGGTTGTGCATTGGGTCCTGCCGCAGAAGCTTCGGTTTTGTCCCCGGCAACATCGGCCTCAGCTGCCGCATCCTCATCTACTTCTCGTTGCGCCACCAGCGCTGCACTAACCACTTGGTTCGTCGCCGCTAAGTATAGCAGAGCAACGGTTCTTGTGGTTTAGGAGCGACCAAGGTGGGAGCGGAAGAGAGGTAAGTTTTCAAATCTTGCAGCGCTGCTTCTGCTTCCAGGGTCCACTTTACTGGGCCTGCCTTCTTCAAGATGTTGAAGAACGGCAGGGCGCGTTTGGCGAATTTGGAGATGAACCTACTTAGCGCGGCAACGCACCCGATCAAACGTCTGATGTCCTTGATGGTCTTGGGTGCCTATATCTGCTCAATTGCCTTGATCTTGTCGGGATTTGCTTCTATCCCCCGCTGAGATACGAAGAACCCAAGTAGCTTGCCGGATGGGACGTCAAATACACATTTTTCGGGGTTGACCTTCAGGTTGATCTTGCGCAGGTTTGCAAAAGTCTCTTCCAAGTCTTGTATGAGAGTTGCTTCATCCTTGGTCTTGACAACTATATCATCCATATAAGCTTCTACATTCTTGTGCAACTGTGGTCCAAATCCAGTCTGCACGGCTCTGGCAAAGGTAGAACCAGCGCTCTTTAACCCGAAGGGCATCCGTACAAAGCAGTACGTGCCGCACGGAGTTATGAACGCGGTCTTTTCCTCATCTTCCTTAGCCATGATGATCTGGTCGTATCCGGAGTAAGCATCCAAAAAGGAAAGCAGGTCACACCCGGAGGTGGAGTCAACAAGCTGGTCGATGCGCGGCAAGGGAAAAAGGTCCTTCGGGCATGCTTTGTTCAGGTCAGTGAAATCTATGCAAAGCCTCCATTTCCCATTCGCCTTGCGCACTACCATCGGATTGGCTAACCAAGTTGGATGCAACACTCTTGTGACCAAACCGGCTGCCTCAAGTTTCTTGATCTCTTCGGCGATGAACTGCTGCCGCTCCAAGGCTTGCTTCCTAACCTTTTGTTTGACGGGCCTGGCGTGGGGGCAGACAGCAAGGTGGTGCTCGATTACCTCCTTGGGAACACCGGGGATGTCAGATGGTTGCCAGGCAAACACATCGACATTCGCCCGCAGGAAGGCAACGAGCGCGCTTTCCTATTTGTCAATAAGGGTGGCGCTGATGGTGAACGTGCCACGAGAGCCATTCTGCCCTGTCGGGACCTTCTTCGTCTCAGGATAGGTGACCTTGGCTTTCTTGCTAGTGGAACTCTCCGGCAGATCCTCGACGGGTGCAGCGCACCCCGAAGAGGCGCGCTTCCCGGAGTCCTTGCCGGTGTCTCTGCTAGACTTCCTCTCTTTCCTTGATTCCTTGGCGGGAGCCGGCGTTTCCGCGACTTCAGCTGCTACCGCGTCTCGATATATCTTATCCACGCATATGACTGCATCCTTCTTGTCGGAAGGGACAGAGATAAGTCCAATGGGTCTTGGCATCTTCAAAGTGTTGTAAGCATAGTGGGATGCTGCCATGAGTTTCGGCAGGGCTGGGCGACCAAGAATTCCGTTGTAAGGCAGGGGAAGCTCAACCACATCGGACACCACCTTTTCGGTTCGGTAGTTTAATTCCCCGCCAAACGTCACAGGCAGAGTGATCTTTCCCTTAGGTCGGCTCCTGCCGGGATTGACTCCTTGGAAAGTACCCGTAGCCTTGAGCTCTCCGTCAGGGATTTGCAGCCTCTCGACCACCTTTGGAGAAATTACGTTCAACCCCGCCCCGCCGTCAACTAACATCTTGGTGACCTTGAGGTTGCAGATTGTTGGAGAAACCAACAATGGCAAACATCCGACCGCGGTGGTGCGATCAGGATGGTCCTCTTCATCAAAGATGATACGCGTGCGGGACCATCTGAGTGGCCTTTTGGACTCCGCGGCAGGTTCCACAGCGTTGACCTCACGCGCCCATTGCTTGAGCTGTCGGTGAGAGGAGTGCAAAGATGCACCCCCGTCAACACACATGGCCTCGGTCGCTCTCTGGAATTCTCGATCACTGGAATCCTCCGCGTCATCCTCATCCTCACTCATATCCTCTGTTTTTTTCTTCTTACGGCCTCTGGCCGGCCTTTCCTTCTGTTGTGGGGTCTTGCCGCGGCGGCCTCCTCTGCTGCCACGGCCCTTCCCGGCAACAGCGTCTTGGCCCTTCTCTTTGTCACGCTTCTCGTATTCCGCTTGCTGCTTCTCAACAAGCTGCTCAACTGGGCGGCACTCTTGGAGATCATGGCCCTTGGTGCGGTGGATCTTGCAGTACGGCCCGTCGGACTTCCCAGTTTTCTCTGCTGCTGCGGCCTCCCGGCAATCAGCGCACGCGGTCGCTTCCATGCCGGGGGTCTCGGCCTTGGCCTTCTTGCCGGCAGTGAGATTACCAGAGCCCTCCACAGCCAATACTGCCTTTCCCTTGCGCTTGTTGTTGCGCTTTCGGTTCCTTCCCTTCGAGCCGGGGGCGTCGTCGTCGTCGTCTGAGTCGACTTCGACGCCAGCCTCCTCTCCAGGGAGTCGCCTTCCTTCCTCAGCACGGGCACATTTGTCCGCCATTGTGTACAGCTCATTGACAATCTTGGGGAGTTTCACATTCATCTTGGCCCGCATCCTCCTGTTGCGCACGTTCGAATGGAACGCGGCAATCACGGCTACGGGGTGTATTTCTGGGATGTTGCGGTGCACTCGACTAAATCTCTGAATGTACTTCCGCAAAGTTTCTCCTTCTTTTTGCGGCAGGACTTGCAAATCGCTGGGCTGTCCTGGCTCCTGATGGCCGCCTGTGAAGGCACCGACGAACTCGTTGCACAGATCAGCCCAGGATGAGATGGAGTTTTTCGGCAGGTGCATCAGCCACGACCTCACATTTGGCTTAAGTGCCAAAGGGAAGTAGTTGGCGAGCACTTTCTCATCTCTTCCTCCGGCAGAGTGATCTCATCGTATAGATGCCCAGGAACTCCGTCGGGTTCAGCTTTCCATCATACTTCTCCGTCAGCTCTGGTTTGAAAGCTCGGGCCGATGGCCAGCGGACCTGCCGCAGCTCGCGAGTGAAGGCAGGGCACCCCACCTCGTAAGGCAGGTACCCGCCAGCACTGGGCGCGGGGTCGCCAGCGTCTGGGCCATTGCGCCAGTCAGACTGACGGTGTGCTTCTCGACGCCGCTCGATGGTGATGCGCGCGTCTTCTTTCCGCCGATCCTCCAGGACACGCCGCTGGTCCCGGCGATCGCGTGGGCCGAACGAGGCCATAGATGCTTCGTCGAACTCGTCAGCATGTCAAGCTCGCCGCAGCTGCTCCTGGGTTTGCTGTCGGGGAGGGGACTGCACCGTTGGTGTGCCCCCCTCGACACGATCGCCGGCCCGGGCCGCCGTAGCCGTACGCGCGTGCTGCGACGGCTCCGCACGCTGAGATTTATTGGCTTCGACGAAAGATATCAGACTCTGGATGGTAGCTCTCCACTCATCCATCTTGTCAGCCGCCGGCGGGAAGTTAAGCAGAAGTTGGGCTCGTGCCATTGCTTCCGACGCCGTGTCCAGCATGGCGAAAGAGGCGGACCGCGACGTCGCCCGGCTCCTGGTGGAACCAAGAGGGGCGTCGCCGTGTTCTTGACGCCGTGCGCCGCTCGCCGGGGCGGTCCGACGAGGGGGAGGCCGAATCCGCGGGTTCGCGGCTCCGCTCGGCGCTCCGTCTTGTTCTGGACGAGGCGTGCGCCCAGTAGCCGCGCTGGTAACGGGCGCGGACGGGAGGTCACGGCTCGCTCCGGATTGTGCGCCGCCGTGACGACCACGGCCATCCGCACGGCGGGGAGGCGATGATCGGTCGTTCCCTCCGTCCGCGGCACTAGGGGCGCGTTCGCCAGGGCGTTGTTGCTATTGCTCCTCTCTAGCGTTCCCGGCCTTAACCTCGGCCGCGTGGGACACGACGGCGGCGCCGCCTGCGCCAGCCGCGTCGCCCACGACGCCTTCCCCACTCGCAGCCGCCGTGACGCCCACAGCGCCTGCGGCTGCATGCGAGGGAGCCTTCGAAGTGGAGGGATGCGTGGCCGCGCCGGGCTTCTTCTTGGGAGCCATGGATGAAGAAGATGATGATGAAGATCGACTCGCCGTTCACGAACTCGGGTTCGCGCAAATGATGCACGCCCCCCTACCTGGCGCGCCAAAGATGTCGGGGCACGGATGCTCGCGATCACCTATGGGACCAGAGGCCCTTTTGTGGTTCGGCAAGGGGGGTCACGTTGCACAAAGAGCGGAGAGCATGAGACGGCGCGATGATCAGGACGCTAGCATTTTTACCCAGGTTCGGACCGCTGTGAAGCGTAAAACCCTACTCCTACTTTTGGTGGATTGATCAAAGGAACACGAAGAACACGCAGCGCTTAACCCCGGCAAGAGTTGCTGTCGGGATGAGCTACTACGCGAGCACAAGTGTCCAAAGGTCCGAATCCTGAGCTAGATTGCCTCGGGCCTCCTTTTATAGCGTATAAGGGGCAACCACAATGGCAAAACAGTCATTATCTATCGATTAGATAGCTTAGCAGAGCTATCATACCTAACTCTGGCATTTAGGACAAAATACCATGATTACTAGACTAGGTGGCGCTCGGGGATGCATCCCCGGCAAGCTCTTGCCACCGCTTGGCTAGCCATTGCTTAGGGTCTTGACACGCTGCTGGACGGGTGTCAACTGGGCGTAATCTGCCTTCCGATGCGTCGCCATGTGCTTAGCAAGAGCCATTTAGCCGCTTGAGGGCTCGACACCGCATCGATAAGTGACTGACGTAGCGATGCGGTGGAGCGGTGGCTAGTTAGCTCGCGCCTGCCGAGGGAAGGCTTGCCGGGTCTTCCCAAGATGTGCGCGCCTCGGTCCCCGGCAGACTCCGGGGACGTGGCTGGCGCGCTTTGGGCTCCTCCTGGGCCGTTGTGCTGGTGTTGCCGGCGCTTGCTTGGCCTTCTGCAAGTTGTTGCTGCCGGGTGCTGATTCTTGAATGCTTGCGTGGTGGTGTGGTAGCTTTTCCCGACGGGTTTTGCTACTACTGCCTGTGCATAAGTCAGGGGCACAGGATACCCCTGTCCTAGTGCACCGACAAGGGTCAAGAGCCGAGGACGACTCCTATTGAAAAGGGGGAGGATGTCAAGGACATCCCAGGTTCACCTCGTTTATCATCTTCTCCTAATCATAAATCTCAGCTGTCAAATGAAGCTTCTACAAAGAAGACCTATTTGGGTCCCCATGACAAGGAGCCATGCTAAACAAATAGAACAAGAGGTGAATGCGCTCCTAGCGGATCATAATTCAATTATCCTTGAGAACTTTATACTGCCTAAATCTTGTGAGTTGATTTTACTCAGGCACAATGTTGAGGCTAACCAACAACTTTCAGCGCAAGAAGAAACAAGTTTCGAAGCCCATACAACAAGTTTGAAGAAAACAAGTTTCACCCCTGATGTAAAGCATGTTTCGGTGACAATGACAACTAGTTACACCTCAAGGAAGAACAAGCTATCTCAACAATCTATGGTTGCATGCGCAATTCCAGAATTCGTCCCAGAACCTTCTGCATCATGCCACACAAATATATGAGTATCCAGCACGTGTTGGGAGTACAAAATGGACAACATATGAAGTGTACTTTTAGAAAAATCAAACAGTGCAACATTTGGAGTCCTGAGTCAAGAGATATGAGTTCCAATACAAGCTGTCCAGAGCATTAATTGCTGTGCGAGACTCAATGTGTTTGCTGCCTTGCCTAGACACAAATTTGAGCCCCTCTTTTGGACTAGTTCCACGCCTAAACTGGGAGGGCTGTTCCTAGTATAAATACCACATCCCCCACTTCAGCCACAACTCTTTGGCAATTTGATTTCAGAATAGGTTAGCTAAAGTGCAACCAGAATCTTGTTTGAGAGTTTACTTCCTCCTTAGCTCTTGTAATCTTGCCTTGTGAGAGGGTAAACTCACTTTGTGATTTTACAACAGTAGCCATTGAGGCGGCGACGAGTTCGTGCTTCCAACTTCGTACGTGGTTGGGCGAATATTTGTTGCTGGTGTTGCATATGCAATAGTTGGCTTCGGTCTCATCAGGTTACACTAGTTATTCATTACCCGACAACGTTGTTGGCTGGGATCGAGGGTTTCCTTCGTACCCTTCGTACCCTTCAGGTGGCGTTGATTCGTTTCTCAAGCAGAACCTCCGTGAAGATCGGGTAACCCCGTATCAGCTGGGTACCAGCTAGCTTTCACGCTCATACGCATGGAAGGTTTCGGGTGGTGTTTGACTGGGATGAGTAATACCTACTCTGCTATGGCTATGGGTTCGTATGGGACTGCAGAGACAGGGTAGGCGTTTCTGCTGCACTGATGCAATCTTAATACAAATTGCTTGTTGCCTTGGACAAGCTTTGGATTGTTGTGACTTGAATTGTTGTTGTGCCACACTGTTGAATAGACCATGCACGGCTGAGACCGTGGCGATTCTGATGTAAAAATAATACTCCCTCCAATCCATATTAATTTTCGCTGATTTATTACAAAGTTGTACTAAATCAACACAATTAATATGGATCGGAGGGAGTAGCAGTTTTCGTCATAACTATCTTTTATCTCAAACTTTACCAAGCAAATGGCATTGCCCCTTGATCACGTATGTATCCTCCCATCCCAACATGTTAATTGCGTCTATTCTGCCTTATATTTTTGCGTGATTCGGGACACAAGAAACTATTTATACAACACGCTGGTTATGGCCGAAAGGTGACCTCAGTTGAGGTGGCTGGTTTGTTCTCTTGAGACCCTAGATTTTCTCTAGACGTCGTATTTTTTTCTCTAACTCTCCACCCATGCCAAATACACACCAACTTAGACATGCCGCTAGTCTCACAAAACCACCGACCGTGTTGATACGGCCTCGAATGGGATTAGTGAGGACTCGTACAGAGTTGAAAATTTGGCTTACCCTTTTCCGTCAACTACTTTGCGTGACTAACAGCAGGATGATCTGACGACCGGCGAACCCATCTTTTGTGATGCGCTTGCCTCGTCTGCATCAAGGGGAAGCTCCTTATATTAGTAGAGTTGCATGGCATCATTATTAATTATGTACTGCCATGCTCTAGCTGTATTGTCATCAATTCACCAAAAAGGGAGGATTAAAAGTGCTTTGTTATCTCAATAGTATTTTGGTGTTGATGACAATAGGGTTAGTGAGCACTAATGTCGTTTATCAAGTTTATCAAAAAGTGCTTTGTTTTCTCAATAGTATTTTGGTTTTATTTGAGTCAAAGGTCATCCGCACTATTAAAAGAGGTCAAGGTGTTTGAGGAAGTTGGGGATCATGCCTACCATACACATTCAGATACCCCACTACGCCAAATCATTAGGCTAACATGTGCAAGTGTTGGGACCCCCGGGTCCCCGTAGTCTTGGCATTTTGGCTTTGGACACTCCAGGTGCCCGTAGTCTTGGCATTTTGCCTTTGGACACTCCGGGTCCCTGAAGTCCCCAGCTCTACAAGTCCCCAGCTCTACGAGGGCATGTCTTCCTGTATGGACCGGAACCCCGGAGTCCGTACCCCGGGTCCCCGATTTCACCTCAGGATTGGCGCTCTGGATAGTCCAGGTCCCCGGGACCTTAACCTCGGGTCCAAGAGTCTAGAGTCCCCTGCAGGGCAACGGCTAGATTGCTCTACGAGGGCATTGACTTTGATCTTGCTCTCCATTCCTACACCCTAAAAAGCTCAGTTCCTCCCAATCCCTCCACCCAAACTCTACGATTCTTTGAGGATGGAAAGAGGATCACTCGATCTACACTTCCACCAAACTGATTTGTGATTCCCCAACTTGTTACTCTGATTTGGGACTCCACCAACCACACAAGCAAGATTGAGTGCTTCACATGCAAAGGCCGCAGCCACAGGTCATTTGAGTGACCCACCAAACGTACTATCGTGATCAATGAAGATGGATAATATGGATCTTTCGGTAAAGTAGAAATGGAACCTTTGCAACAAGTTGCCCGTCATCGCCAACTCAATCAATAAGAAGATGATGAAGTGTTTTGTGACAATGGCACGAACCCCGCTCTCGCTGTCTCCAAGATCTTGACCATTCAACAACATGATGACGCTGACCAACGATGCAACGTATTTCACACGAGCCAGAATCAATGGAAGATAAATCGAAGTGATCACTGATGGTGGTAGTTGCTACAACTTGGCGAGTGAAGAATTTCGCTCCAAGTTACATCTCATGAAGAAGCGCCATCCTCAACCCTACAAGGTCATGGAAGTATCTTTCAAGATCGGCGTATATGAAGATAGCGTTGAATGTGATGTGGTGCCCATGAACGTTTGCCACCTCCTACATGGTCCTCTCAGCCACCAAATCACATGTTGACCAAAGAGAGTGAGAACCCATCGGTGCATTATTTTGATGACACATTTCGACCTAACACCTCATATTCTTTTCGTAGCTCCTTGACCCTTGTTTTGCAGAAAATCGTGGATGTCTTTCCTTTGGAAACGCCACGCCACCGGAACCTCATCTACTACACAACAGGCAATGAATCGCCTACTTCTTCAAACATGCGGAGCTACATGACATATGGTATGATCATGAACATTTAAGCACTTGTGTTGATTCCTTCATACTTGTTCATGAGAGTGCTAAATGGAAAAACCCTTTCCACACAAAATTTGCTCTTTATGAATGGATAGTCATAAACTTTTAATGGACTAATAAACCTTGTACTACCATAAAATTCATGACCCATTAGCTTAGGAACTTTCTTAGCAAATTTATTGCGATTTACCTCGATGACATCTTCTTATATAACAAACATATTGATAGGCATACCATTCTTGTTATAAACGTTATTGAAGGAGCTGTTCGGCAACCCACCAGCTCCACGAAAATTAAGGATCTGCAGAGCACCTATGCCCCCGCTCCGTGACTTTTCACTTCAGCTCCGCCAGCTCCAGGAGCAGAGTCGCGGAGCGGTGGGACGCCGAACAGGCCCGAAATGCTAGAAAATGATAAATTCTATGCTAATATCGCCAAGTGCACTTTGTGCAAGTTCAAAACTCATTTTCTTCAATATCGTTGTTTCTTCTCGTGGCATTGACATAATTAAACCTTTTGGTGCGGAGCAACCCATGAACATCACTATGGACTCTACACCAACACCCTAGGCACCAAGTGGACTAATGACAAGAGCTTACGCACATACTATTCAAGCCGAGGTGGCATCCCTTCTCTTTGAGCCATCTATGTATTTGGATGAGACATGGTTTCTACCTCAAAATGGAACTTCATGTGTGCTTAGATACAATGGCATTGATGATGGAGAAGCATGGAGAAAGGTTGGAGGAGAAGAAGCAGACGAGAAGATGTTGGGATGCACCAAGGGGAAGGGCTCTGAAGACCCCGGAACTTTTGGGCTCCACCCCTAGAACTTTTGGGCCACATGGCGCCAAACGGTGCAAACTCTCTGGACAACACTGAACTTCTGGTCCACGGAATATTCGGCCTGCCCCAGAACTTTCAGCCCCCGACGACTTGCATGCAAACTCTTTGGAAACCCTGGAACTTCCCCTGGACCCTATCCGGACCTTCCATCCACCCCCGGAACTTCCGGCCTGACTGCTTGAAGAACATATTGAGAGAGCTTTGCTCCTTGTACCTCCTCCTAGAGGAACAAGAAAGGATCTCTCTAGATCATCAAGACCTCCTAAGGGAGAAGGCTCTCTCTCTCTCCCTCCCTCCCTCCCTCTTTCTCTCTCTCCCCTCCCCCTCACCCCCTCTCCCTCTCCCTCCCCCTCTCCCCCTATCCCTCTCCCTCTCCCTCTCCCTCGCCCGCTCTCTCTCTATTAGCGGAATTTGGATCTTGTGGTACTTGTGTGGATTTGCTTAAAGAGGGCATGTGTCATTGGATCTTGTCTTTGAGTGCTTGTTCCCCTTGTGTTCTTCTTTGTTCCCCTTGCTCCCCTCCGAGTTGTGAAAGATTGGGCCACCTAGGGCTTTGCCCTACATCACCTTCTCATTATGACATCATGTGCCACAAAGGTAGAGCTAATGTGGTAGTGGATACTCTTTTCATATTATTTCATAATATTGACTTTCACATCATTGGATTTGCTCATACAAATGCTTTATATGCCATTGACCTCTATTTGCTAAGCACTATGCTCATTGCCAAGAAGGCACTTGTTGAGGGTACCACTAGGTGTATGATAAATATCTTATGTGCGCTAACAACCATTGTGTTCCAGAGAGTTCGTTGTGTTTGCTCCTTTTGCAGGGATCCCACAGAGGCAATCTCATGGAACATTTTGGTCCTGGC
Organism: Elymus sibiricus; assembly: GCA_039707655.1. NCBI lineage: Eukaryota > Viridiplantae > Streptophyta > Magnoliopsida > Poales > Poaceae > Elymus > Elymus sibiricus. The sequence goes on from CM077675.1 coordinate 246,831,599, forward strand.
AAGACATACACAATACTCGCCCACAAGCTTCTTGACGGTGATGTGGATCTTGACCAGAGAACGGATCCCCCACCCCCCCCCCCACCCCCCCGAACCTCCAAGTGAACCAATGACAAGATCTCGTGCAAGAGCCATCAAAATTGAGGTGACTTCACTCCTACTTGAGCTCCCAGTTGTTAGGTTTAGTCCCACATCGGTTGTGGGAGGAGAGACAACACGACTTATAAGGGTGGGGGTGTGCCCTCCTAACAGGCTAGTCTTTTGGGGGGAGAGGGCCCAAGGCCTCACATAAGTCGGTGTTGCTCTCCGGTTGGGCCTGGTTTGACGCATGTGGGTCGGAGACGCTGGTGTTAGCGGACCCAGGATTGCGTAACAATTGGTATCAGAGCACAGGTGCCCGGAATAAATCTCGGTGGACTCACGGGTGGTCGGCCATGGTTGATGGGCTTGAAACGCTGGTGTTAGCGGGCCCATGGTGACCGATGTGTGAGGGGGAGATTGTTAGGTTTAGTCCCACATCGGTTGTGGGAGGAGAGACAACACGACTTATAAGGGTGGGGTTGTGCCATCCTAACAAGCTAGTCTTCTGGGGGGAGAGGGCCCAAGGCCTCGCATAAGTCGGTATTTGCTCTCCGGTTGGGCCTGGTTGACACATGTGGGTCGGAAATGCTGGTGTTAGCGGATCTCCCCCTCCCCCTCTCCCCCTCTCCCTCTCCCTCTCCCTCCCCCTCTCCCCCTCTCCCTCTCCCTCGCCCGCTCTCTCTCTATTGGCGGAATTTGGATCTTGTGGTACTTGTGTGGATTTGCTTAAAGAGGGCATGTGTCATTGGATCTTGTCTTTGAGTGCTTGTTCCCCTTGTGTTCTTCTTTGTTCCCCTTGCTCCCCTCCGAGTTGTGAAAGATTGGGCCACCTAGGGCTTTGCCCTACATGACCTTCTCATTATGACATCATGTGCCACAAAGGTAGAGCTAATGTGGTAGTGGATACTCTTTTCATATTATTTCATAATATTGACTTTCACGTCATTGGATTTGCTCATACAAATGCTTTATATGTCATTGACCTCTATTTGCTAAGCACTATGCGCATTGCCAAGAAGGCACTTGTTGAGGGTACCACTAGGTGTATGATAAATATCTTATGCGCGCTAACAACCATTGTGTTCCCGAGAGTTCGTTGTGTTTGCTCCTTTTGCAGGGATCCCACAGAGGCAATCTCAAGGAACATTTGGTCGTGACAAGACATACACAATACTCGCCCACAAGCTTCTTGACGGTGATGTGGATCTTGACCAGAGAACGGATCCCCCCCCCCCAACCTCCAAGTGAACCAATGACAAGATCTCGTGCAAGAGCCATCAAAATTGAGGTGACTTCACTCCTACTTGAGCTCCCAGTTGTTAGGTTTAGTCCCACATCGGTTGTGGGAGGAGAGACAACACGACTTATAAGGGTGGGGTTGTGCCCTCCTAACAGGCTAGTCTTTTGGGGGGAGAGGGCCCAAGGCCTCGCATAAGTCGGCGTTGCTCTCCGGTTGGGCCTGGTTTGACGCATGTGGGTCGGAGACGCTGGTGTTAGCGGACCCAGGATTGCGTAACAATTGGTATCAGAGCACAGGTGCCTGGAATAAATCTCGGTGGACTCACGGGTGGTCGGCCATGGTTGATGGGCTTGAAACGCTGGTGTTAGCGGGCCCATGGTGACCGATGTGTGAGGGGGAGATTGTTAGGTTTAGTCCCACATCGGTTGTGGGAGGAGAGACAACACGACTTATAAGGGTGGGGGTGTGCCCTCCTAACAGGCTAGTCTTTTGGGGGGAGAGGGCCCAAGGCCTCACATAAGTCGGTATTGCTCTTCGGTTGGGCCTGGTTGACGCATGTGGGTCGGAAATGCTGGTGTTAGCGGACTCGGGATTGCGTAACACCAGTGACAAGATCTCATGCATATGAATGAGACTTGGCTTACCACAAAGTGGAACCTAATGCGTGATTAGGTACAATGATGACCACCATGGAGAAGCGAGGAAGGGACGCCAAGTCCATGAGGAGGAGCAAGGAGGCAAGGAAAACAAAGATCGAAGCCCCAAGACATGAAGGAGCTCTATGGACACCCCGTGCCCACGGGCTTCGAACTCCTCGTGCACGCATGGTCCCTTGACAAACTCTCTAGCATGCACACGGCCTTACCAGCGTGCAAGTGATGGGAAATGTCCCTTGTACCCCATACTTACCCCTCTATTCCCTAGCACCTATATATTCCGTACCTCCTCCATTTTATAGGGTTTAGCAAAGCATAAACTAGATCTTGCAAGAGCTTTACTCAATATTTTCTCTCCTGTTGGAGACCAAGGCCTCCTTGAAGGGGAAGACTCGATTTGAGTAATCAAGACCTTCACTGAAGAAGAATCCTAAGACCTCCATCTCTCCTAGATATTTGGAGAAGAATATCTCTCAAGACCTCCATATCTCCTATAGATTGGAGAAGAACTACCCTTGTTGTTATTTCCCTTGTTCTTGAATCTAAGATGCACCTCTTGTGTTGGCTTGAGATTTGAGGAGTACTTGGTGTGGACCTTGTCTAATAGTGTTATTCTCGTGTGTTTCCTTTGGATTCATGCCTTGTTCAGTTGTTCTTATGTTACTTCTCAAATCCACCTCCAATTCGTGAAGAACAGGCCACCCTTGCGGTGTTGCCCCATATCAGGAGAGGTTTTGCAAGCCCCTGGCAGTGGTAGGAGGGCTTGGGACAAGGTCTAGCCCATTTCTGCCATGATTGTCAGGGCAAAGTCTGCGTCAGGCCCAAGTTCATGTTGCTGCCAAGTCAATGTGGCTACAAGCTCAAATCTGTTTCCACCACCGCCAGTCTGATTTGACGGCTGAGCCCAAGCCTGTCGTTCCCTTTCACAAAAGTAAACAAATTGTTCTACACCTTTGCATCTGGCAGCTGGCAATAGCAAGTAATTTTTATTTGAGCTCTCCTACATTCCTACATGCCATCCCGTGTGTATGCGTATGCGCGAGTGAGAAGGAGGGGGGTGGTCCTAAAGGTAGATGCATAACCATGTGACACAATTAACTCTATTATCCGTCCAAGGCTTTCAAAAGGTACCTTCCAAGTGCTGTCCACCTCAGGAAATATGTCAGCTTCAGCCTGTCCATTTCCTAAAGGAAAAGAAATTGAAACGTTAATCAATGCAAGACAGCTGATAATATGGACAAAATATTGTATAGTTAACTGCAACAAGGTGAAACTTACACATCAATTCCAAACAATACCTGATATCGAGTCCAGTGCTAACAGATCATAATCTGAGACAACACCAATCTGTTGTATGAAATAAATTGCAGCACGAATGAATACTGTGCTTAAAAAATGTGGTATATTAACACTGCGTACAAGGACATCATGATATTAAAGCTCTATGAAAATCTCCAGATTAATACCAGGGACAGCATAGGTTAAGTCAATGGATGGTTTAATGTATATTGGGCAAAACGTCAAGGCAAACAAAGCACCTTCATCTACTGAAGTGGATGGTTTCACAACATGGAGTTGTTCCCTTTTAGTCATAAACTCACCAACAGTGTAAGCTCCACCGCCTTCCTGAAAAGCAAGAAATCCAGAGAATAATGAATTCTTAAAACAAATTACATACAAATACTTCCATCTGGAAACACAACGTCGAATAGTTTATGGTTTTATGCCCAATATACATTAAATAAAGCCATGATCCTTGCACAAAAGATTAGAATCAGATACATCATCATGCAAAAGATATTTGTTGGAATATTTCCCAACTCAATAAATGTGACGTTGCTTGTTCTCTGAATAAATTCAGTAAACACCAGGTCTATCTGTTATACATTTATATTACTTTGTAGTGTGCAGTGCCACAAAAACATCACGCTGTCAAAAGAACATTAAAGAATATAATGTAAATAACTAATAGCGGGACTAATACACCCAAAATAGATACAGAAGAACAACGCATAAGAGTTATCAGAACTTAAGAGAGGCTCAGGAGTCGTTCATGGAAGTTAGAAGCATTGCGTACTTTCAAAGGGAAAGAAATCGTCAACTTTGCTCCCAATTTGTATGTGATGATGAAGCATTTGACTGTTTATTGTAAACAGTAGCCCAGTGCCACTGCCAGTGCATTGCTATGGAACCACAAAAAAGCGGAGGAGTAGGCCACATGGCATGGAATGGAAAAGCATAAGGCTGTGTTTGGTTCAGCTTCAGCTGCCAACTTTTGGGTCCAAAAGCTAGAAGCTGAACCAAAGGGTTGAAAGGTATTTACCCACCTTTGCCACTAGTAAGTGGAAAACGTTTCGTTCTTATTCCTGCTGCACAGCGCATGTGAGAAGAACCTCTAACTCCCGAACAGCTCTCCTCGCTCACGTCATAGAATGCAGCAGCCACCGCCGCCAAGGCCTAGGGTTGGCTCGCCGGTGGGGGCACAGCCCCTCCAGCCGGCCATCCGTCGCCGTGCCACCGCCACTGCCAAATGGAGCAGATCTCGACAGCGAGTAATTCCCTAGCCGCCGCCGCCACTTTTCCCGGCCCTGCTGGCCAGAGCCTCCCCAGCCCAGCAGCGCCTCCGTTCCTCCAGGATCCAGCCGTGCCTTCCTCCCTCGAGCAATGCCTCCCTCCCAGCCAGCGGTGCGGCCCAGCAACGCCGCCGCATACCCAGATGAGATGATGGTCATTTCTTTTTCTTTTTTGCAGTATTCCTGAACATGTATTCCTGGAGTATTTATTTTGTGGACTTGGAAGTTGAACAAGCTGTAGATTGCAGATTGTGACCATGCACCTACTTGCTTGATTAATGAGTTAGTTAAAAACTGCACTAGTTACATGGGTGGTGTTGTGTGATTGCAGATTGATGGGTATCTACCTCCAGTGCTACGACAGGAGGTGGCATCAACACAAGTGATCCCATTCAAGAGGAGGAGAACGGAGATACCATACACAATATTTGTAGTAGGATAGCTAGTGCTTCTTCTGCGAGAGCAATATAGGTTAGCTGTGTTGATGGAGGCCATCATCATGTGAACGATACTATTTTTGTATGGTCCATGTCTTTTGTAATTATATTACAGGCTCTACATTAAAAATGTGTGGTTCAATTGTCTATATGTTAGCTATGAATTGTCTGAAGGGGGAGCCTTGGAGCAGCGGTAAAGCTGTTGCCTTGAGACCATGAGGTCACGGGTTCGAGTCTTGGAAACGGCTCTTGTAGAAATGTAGAGAAAAAGCTGCGTACAAAAGACCCAACGTGGTCGGACCCTTCCCCAAACTCTGCGCAAGCAGGAGCTACATGCACCGGCCTGCCCTTTTTTAGCTGTGAATTGTCCCAACCATAGGAGGGTTGCAGACAGTGAATGAAGCAACCATAGGAGGGTTGCAAGATATGAAACTGAAATTCAGAGACGCGGAAGGATGGGCATATGGGAAAAGTAAGACACGACGTCTTTCATCGTGTTTGAATAAGTAAATATGTTTGATCTATATGAATTGTCTATTGTCAAAATTTTCCTTTCCAAAATGGTCGTTCAATTGCCTACCAATGTACAAATTGTTGCTTTACAGTCAAATAGTAAACGTTAGCACAATGGTGTCTTTCATCATGTATTTGTTGCTTTACAGTCAATTAGGAAACTTGTTAGATCTATATGCTGTTCTATAGCACGCAGAGAGTTGGTTAGTAGGAGTGGAGAAGCTAAAACTCATAGCAATGTTTTGAGTTTGAGGCTTATCCCGTATTTGTTTATTTGTGCCTTCTACAAGAGCATTGGTCCCATGCGAGAGTAGGACGATATTTGTTTACTTATACCTTTTACAGCTGGTTCTACATATGAGTAAGTGTGCAATTGTTTATTTGTGCCTTTAGCAAGAGTGATGGTCCCGAATGAGTATGTAGTACATCTATTATTTGAACTTTTGCAAGCTTGTTTGCCCCATGTGTGAGTACAAATGGAGAGCGAGGAGTGAACTCACCACCAACTACAATCTTCACATGTAGGAAAGATGCAAGGACATCTAAAAAGCAAGAACCACAAGTTAGAGCTTCACTAATGGTACATTAATTCTTCAAGTGGCATATGCGCCCCAAATGACATTCATAATCGTCGACAAGAATCCTAGTAGGCTACTTCCTTAACCATTTGTTTACTAGAAACATGAATGTCCTCATCACCAAAGCAGCGCGGCGCACACTCAGGTGATCAAATGGAAAAATTGGCATACATCTATGCAGATTGACATGCAAGAACATAGGCATCTCCATAATGTCACTGCAATCAAACATGCATATGCATAAACTCCGCCCTACAGAAGTAATGAGAGACACGGGTCAGCCGAGATTAAAAAAACTGTCCACATATTCCCAGGTTATCCTGCAGAACAACTTTAATTAGCTCAGGCACATACAAAGATCAGTTGGAACCTAGCCCACCCCTCTGATCTAACATAGGAATCGTATAAAGCCCGAATTGCCGTTTCTGGCAACTATCAACATCCAATTGCAAATACAGAAAAACAGTAAACGACAAGAAGCAAGGAACGGAGCTGGGCTCACCACAACCACGGAGGTGTGGTGGGGCAGGTTGACTCTAGCGGCGGTGGCCGCGGACGCGCGGACGGATGGGGCTTGGGGCCGCACGCGGGGGGCACCGGAAGACATCCGTGGAACCGCAGACAGACGAGACCGCCGCCCGCCAGCGACGGCCGGGCAATCGAAGGAGAGGAGCAGCAGCCTGGCATCCATGGCGCTAGTCCCCTCTTCTCTCTCCCTCGCGTCGTGTTCGCTCGCGGGGGGGGGGGGGGGGGGGGGGGGCGAGGGTGCGGACTGCGGAACAACCTGTGGCTCGGCCTGTACGATCTTTTTTTTAAACAAGTAAGCTTGCAAACGCACGATTAAATGTTGGCCCAATAAAAATACGCGTAGCTAGATGACAGTCGCCTGAATATTTTGGAGCATGGCTAATAGTATAGCCAGCTGCTGGCTATAAGCCATTGTCATGTCATCTATAGCCCATCTTATAGCCAACATGTACAATAGTTTTTTTTTAAGAAGAACCATGTATTTATTCATAATAGTAGCAACATACAACATACATGGCATCTCTCTGAAATAGACCAAAGAGACAGCACACAAAGAAATTTACATCATCATCACCAAAGAATCCAGCCACCGTCGTCGCCGAAGCGTTCTTCGGAGGAGAGAAACAGAGGCCTCCAACTTGCCAACATGTACAATAGTTGATTAGAAGAGTGTGCTGCTTATTTATTAAATGGCCCACCTTTCACTTTCACAAAGTGCCTAGGAGCACGTGCTATAGTTGGCTCTTCATCAAGAGTCCGCTTACCTTCTTTCTCATCTTCTCTTTCTTCCAACTAAGCAAAAATATACTAGTTTATTTCTTATAGCCCGCTGACTCAGCTCTATTGTACTTGCTCTTATGTGGTTAGTCGATTTGGTTTTGGCCATTCGAGGAAAAATGGACGGCATGATCATCTTTCTAAACCTCTAACCCCTCCTCTTCTTCCTTTGATCTATCACGTCGTCGCGGTCCTAGCCGCATGCTTCCGCCGCCGCGGCCGGCGGTGCTCCCTCTCAGCCTCGCTGCACCGTTCTCCCCCCAACCGCGGTCCACTGTCGTACTCCCCCGGCCATACCTCTAATCCCGGCGCTGACGGAGATTTTCTCCGGCAAAGTTGCACCATCATCATGCTGCACCCCCCCCCCCCCAATTATCAACGATAGATAATGTTGTAGCCCTCCGGCGAGCCCCTTCCATCCCTCTGGCCTCCCTCCGACGAACTTTAAAATCGACTAACCCAAATTTGAATCACACTCGTATAAAAATGAAGAGAAAAGTCTATTGTTAGTCCTCAACTTCAAATCCGAACAACTTGCACCTTGCAGTAAGCTGAAGCGGAATCTGTGGTGACTCAACGTGGTTTTGATCGGGTCATGTCCATGTGGCAATGTTTTCCTTTTTATTGCAATCTATCTTTGGTGTGGACATCTTGTCGAACATATGGAGTGCAACGCCTGCAGAGAGCGTTGTCGGTGTCAAAACCGGCGGATCTCGGGTAGGGGGTCCCGAGCTGTGGGACTAGAATCGAGGGTAACAGGAGACGAAGGGGACAAGGTTTTAGCCAGGTTCGGGCCCTCCTATGGAGGTAATACCCTACGTCCTGCTTGATTATATTGATGGTATAAGGGTTACAGAGTTGATCTACCACGAGATCGTATGACTAAAACCCTAGATGAGTTCTGTTGGCCTACAACCTAAAACCCCCCGGCTTATATAGACGCCGGGGGTACCTAGGGTTTACACATGGTCAGTTACACGTCGAAGGGATAAACATTCCTATTCACTACTCCAAACGTGGAGAATACGCCACGATTCTAGAAGCTTCCTTCCTGGAGTCTGGGTCTTCGATTAATCCAGTGTCCGGCAAACGGCCCATACAGTTCGGCCCATAAGGAATAGGTCGGCCTCCCGAGGACCCCTTAATCCAGGACTCCCTCAGTAGCCCCCGAACTAGCCTCCAATGCCAAGGGTCCTAGCTCCAGTTGTTTCATATGATCAGAGTCTTCGGCTTGCGAGGCGAGTTCCTTTCTCCAAATAGTGATCGGCCGGGCTCTAGTTCGGCCTCCGACGACGTGTAGTTTTTCCGATCATAGATCGTCCGAATATCATGAATAGCTTGGCCCTGAAGGCCAAACGTCAAGGAGTCAATAGTGCTTCCTGAAAACCTTTCAGATGAAAGGTCACGGCCCACCACGACCACCAAACCAGTCGAAAAAGCTCGATTCGCGGTTCGAGGCCGTTTTTACTAGCACGATCCATCAATGCACAGATCGTGCCCCGTTTCACACGGGGTATGTTTAATCATGCGTGTATAACGGCACGCACGTCTCGGGAAGCGAAGGGATTCACGGCGTAGTGGAGGGAGTCTAACCGGCGACAAGCCCAATGAAAGGGGGAGAAAACCCCAAGGCTTATCCGCACTTCCCATTCGCACCCTCGCTTTCCCAATCTCCTGAGCTTCCAGAGCCCAGATCTAGGTTTTCCACCCTTTCTCCTCCGAGCTCAGCCATGGCCAGCTCCGGCTCCAACGGCAAGTGGGAGGCGTCCACGGTCACAGACCAGGACATCCGGGACCTCAAGGACGCCGGCTACCTCCCCGCCAATGTCTTCCACCGCACCACGGAGGAGGGCCAGGTGATCCCCACCCCCAAGCCAGGCGAGAGGGTGGTTTTCATCCCTCATTTCATCCGAGGATTGAGCTTTCCGCTCCACCCCTTCGTGAGGGGCCTCATGTTCTTCTACGGACTCGACTTCCTCGACCTCCCGCCGAGCTCTTCCATGCATATATCGGCCTTCATCACCGTCTGCGAGGCCTTCTTGCGGGTCGAACCACACTTCGGACTGTGGCTCAAGATCTTCAACATCAAGCCGAAGTGTGTCGCAGGCGCACACGCAGACTGCGGCGGGGCGGTCATCAGCAAGCTCCCACGCGTCGTATGGCCATCCGGCACTTTCATCGACACCATCAAGACTTGGCAAAAAGAGTGGTTTTACATCACCGAGCCAAGGGAGGAGGGCGGAACTGTTCCTGCCGAATTCAGGTCCGTCCCCCCGACCAGATTGACCTCTTGGGTCCGAAAGGGCCTCGACTGGGGGTCGGACACAGAGGTGGATGACCTGCAGAGGGGCATCGCCTCCATGATCAAGGACGGAATCGAGCTGGCCAACGTGGTCCAAGTTATGCTTCGGCGGCGCATCCTCCCCTGCCAGCGCCGGGGCTCTCCCATGTGGACTTATCGGACGGACGACGATCCTACGATTCGTCACCTCTTCCGCACCACACGGGAGAAGCTGTGGAAGGCGTTGTTCAAGGCGCAGAAGAAGTGGCCGGCCAAGAAGGAGGACCAGGGCCTTCGCACCGACAAGCCCCCTTCCGAGGTATGTCATAGCTTCATTAGATCAGCTTCGTTCTTCCGAAGGAAATCTAAGTACTTTCCGATCACTTCCGCAGGCATGGCTGAGCAAGGCCACGGGCATCAAGTGCCCGGCTCCACAGCCCGAGGACCCTAGGTCCCAGCTGCTGTCGGAGATGCTCATCGTGGCGCCTTACCAGGCGCCAGAGAAGAAGGAGAAAAAGAAACCAGGCCGAACAGGCCTGCGCATCGGGGACCAGCCAGGGGCTGTGTCTGAGGACACCCATGCCTCCTCGAATCAAGAGGAGGAACAAGAGGGTGAGGGGTGAGGTGATTCCCCCCTTAAAGGAAAGAGGGCGGCGTCATCGGACGCTTCAGAGGATGTATCTCCTCCCGCCCAGAAGAAAGCGCGTCGGACACAGGTAGTCCTGTCCGACGACAGTTCGGACTCGGATACCGAGTCCGAAGACTTCGAGAGGGTTCCACGAAGGAGCCTCAGGGTCAAGCCCCCAGCTCGAAGGTACAGATCCGAAGACCTCCTGAGTTGTTAGTGCTAAGTTTTAAATGTCATTAATATGTGAGCGCCTATTGACTTGCAGCCCACCACGTGTTCTCCCCACCGATCAAGACTCGGACGGGGAGACCCCGCCCGCCGAGCTAGCGGAGAGCGGGAACGCGTCGCACCCCTCCCCTCCGGGTGCCGCGAAGGACCCCACGGAGGTGTCCTCCCAACAGGCTCCTTTGGAGCCGGACACTGGAGGTGGGGGCGACGACGTCATGGTCGAGGCTGACGCTTCGGCCGCTGAAGACCGGGGGGACCCGCCCCTCCCGGATACTGAGGAGACCGGACGAGAAGATGTCCAGTCACCTCCAAGGCCATCTCCGGAGCGCACCATACCTCCGGAGGTACCGGTTCAATCCCCGGCTGGAGATCGGACTAACCGACCTCCACCAGCACCATAGACCCAAGGATGGCCGGCTATGGGGGAGGCTCTGTCAAGCGCCTCCATCTCCGGGGAGCACCGCACCCTTATGGGTGCGGTATTGCAGAGCATTCAGTCCGTAGACAGCGGACTGAAGGAGGCCTTCAACGGTCTCCTGACGGGCTTTCAGGTGAGCCAAGTAATGCCCTATTTGTGAAATATTAATTTCTTATTATTATATACATGGCAGCCCCCCGAGCCCCAGGTGAGTTTGAAAAACTTACCTGGGGGTCAATCATAGATCATTATCCGAACTATGTACATGACAATATGTGTTCGGAATGCTCCAATAGCCCTGAAAAGGACCGGACATAGGATCATTTTTATGATAGCTCGGAAGGTGTGAATCCATGTATCTTGATATGGTGTTGTTTTGTACAGGCTTCGTCATCGGCGGCGGCTGTTACTGCTGCCGAGCTGGACGAGCTAAATCGGAAGGTCAAGAGCTCCGAAGATGAGCTCGAAGCTCTGAATAAGAGATTCGACGAGGCGCAAGGTAAGCTGGACTTAGAATATCCAAATGTTTCATAACCGTACTGTCAACGCAGTACTTTTAATATGTTTTTAATGTTTACGCAGCCTCGGCGAAAGAAATTGAGAAACTCAAGGTCGAGCTTGAGAAGGCAAAGCAGGAGGCTGCGGATGAGAGGGCGGCGGCCAAAGAAGCGGCGACCGCACTGTCCGCCTTAAGAGCCACCAGCGACAAGCACCAGGCTCGGGTGGAGGAGATCCAACAGGAGCTCAAGGACGCCGGTCAGAAGTGCGAGGACCTTGAGCGAAAAGGCAAGGACCAGGCCGCCGAACTATCCACCATGAAAACCAATCTCCAAAAGGAGCGGGTGGATAGGCGGTCTTTTGAAGAGCAAGTCAACCAGGCCAAGGCTATAATGGATGGTAAGCCGTATTTATTGCAGTGTGTCTACGGGGATAGCAAGTTCGAGTTGCTTACCCAAGTATGGCGTTCCTCAGGCGCCTACTCGGACCTCCAGAAGAGCACAGCGGACGCGAACTAGTTCTATGGTTCGCGGGGAGAAGGAGATGAAGCTCGGCTATTCTGGGCGCAGTTTGAAGCCCCCGAGCTCTCTCCTCTCCTTGTTGAGCAGCTGAAGCAGCTGATGGAGCTACACCGGATGGCGGAGCCGGCCATGAAGGATCTCTGCATCCGGCTATGGCCCAACGAGCCGTTGCCGGGCAGCTACTTCGGCCTGGTGCAGAAGCTGAGCGACGCCTCGCCCCGGATCGACACGCTAAGGCGATCTTCCTGCATCGAGGGATCTCGGATGACCTTTGCGAAGGCCAAGGTGCACTGGCCGGGGCTGGATCCAATGAAGATAGCCACCGCCCCTCCGCCTCCTGGAAAGGAGCATAGGCGCCTCGAGCTATACTTCTCCGGAGTAATGGAGGGTGCTCGGGCGATAGAGTCGCAGTGTTCGGGAGAGAACATGTATGAGTAACGCGTTGTAATATGTCCGAAGACCTTTTAACGCATATATATTTAAAATGCATGGTTTATCATGTCTTATATGTTTTGCATCCTTTATAACTCCTTTGTGGCCATTAAACCTGAAAGCTGCGAGTCGTCGGCTTCAGCCCCCATGTAGATACTACGCGGGGTGTCTCTTCCAATCGCACTGTGACCCTTAGCCGAACTATCGGCACCCGAAGGCGGTAGTGTGGGGCGGACAAGGCAATCGGACCATAATGCTTTATTGCTTTCACTTAGCCGTAGGGGCGTGAGAAAGGAGTGCGGGGGGCTGATGACTAGTCCCCAGGGGTTTGTGATGTTCGGATGAACCGTGTCCAAAGCCTATATCACATGGTTTGTACTAATACCAAACCCATCGTATGACACGGAGTAACCTCTGACGAGATTTAGTTAAGCTCGGATTCGCAGACCAGTTCTCGCCTACCATGACAGTCAGTTTTTGGCTTTCTCCGATGAGGTGCTTGACCAGGCTAGCCGGAAACACAATCACAACGGTTCTCCCTTTGCCCTTTTAGCCGAACGAGTGGAACATAAAGGGGCAAGCACAGGAGCCGGGCAACCCAACTATTGACCCAAGACATAGTTCGGAACCAATGCATATAAAGCGGAACTCCAAGACGCCGAACACGAAATCAGTTGTGTTTAGGGCGATTTTGTAGGACCGAGCCCTCGGTCTATTATCCGGTTGCATCGTAAAGTATACCGAACAGGTTCGCAAGAAGAGAGGGGAAATAGAGAGTACGCCAAGAAAAACGGCGAGGTGATCATACATGATACATCTGTATTTTACTCAATAACTCTTATTATTCAAATTGCGGATACAACTATTTACAGGTATGAAAAATGAAATATAAACCTTACAGGAGGGACTGTACCAAGGGTCTTCGATAGGTGACCTGACGTCCTCGATGTGCCCTGTCGCTTATCCGCTCCTGCGTCTCCCAAGGAGTTGTATACCGCAATGGGTGTAGTGTTCGGTGAGCGGACTGTGGAAAAAGTCTTGAGAAGTCGCCGAAATGTGAATGAGCTTTACGCCGTAGCAGGTATTTTATGGTACATGTAGTGTGTCCAAAGACATGTTGATGGTGATAGTTTGGTCCAGCCGAACACTTACCCTTTAATAATTTTCCCCCACCGCTGCCCATGGAATTTTGAGCGCAAAGTTATGCATCCTCGGCACATACTTTGCCGGATCTAGGGCCGTGCGATGGGGGGCGAGTCCCTATTTACGGAGAGAAGAAGGTTCTGGTACTTCGGGTTGAGACCGAGCTCGCTTCCCAGCCTTGGGTGCCTTTACGGCAGATGTCGGCGCTTGCCGATCATCAGTGTAATGGAATTCGGCCGCCAGGGCCAACGCATGTTCCTTAGTTCGGAGGGAGCGCTTTGTGTTGTCGTTGACAGTAATGACCCCCTTGGGGCCGGGCATTTTGAGCTTGAGGTATGCGTAGTGCGGAACGGCGTTAAAGCGAGCGAACGCTGTACGGCCGAGCATGGCGTGATAGCCACTGCGGAAAGGTACGATGTCGAAGATCAAGTCCTCGCTTCGAAAGTTATCGGGCGAGCCGAACACCACTTCCAGGCTTACAGAGCCTGTGCATCGGGCTTCGACGCCTGGGATCACTCCTTTAAAGGTAGTGTTGCTGGGCTTGATCCTTGACGGATCTATGCCCATCTTTTTCACCGTATCTGAGTAAATCAGATTGAGGCTACTTCCTCCGTCCATTAGGACTTTGGTGAGGTGATACCCGTCTATGATCGGGTCTAGGACTAGGGCGGCCAAACCCCCATGACGGATACTGGTCGGGTGGTCGCGTCGATCAAAGGTGATCGGGTATGCCGACCATGTGTTATACTTCGGGGCTATAGGCTCTACGGCGTAGACATCTCGAAGGGCGCGCTTCCTCTCCTTCTTGGGTATATGGGTGGCGTATATCATGTTTACTGTTTTCACCTCTGGGGGAAATTTCTTTTGTCTGCCACCGATCGGACCGCGGGGTTCATCCTCGTCCTCGTTGCGTGGGCTCTTGCCTTGGTCCTCAGATGCGAGCTTGTCGGCCTGTTTGAAGACCCAACAATTGCGGTTGGTGTGATTGGCGGGCTTCTCTTGAGTGCCGTGGATCTGGCAAGGCCTCTCCAGGATCTTGTCCAGCGGGGTGGTTCCGTCGTGTTTGCCTTTAGGAGGCTTCTTCCGCTGCCCAAACTGGGAATTGCGGAAGCCGGCGTTAACGGCCATGTCATCGGCATCACTATTATTGTGCCGGCGCTTGTTCTTGTTGCGCTTCGGTTTCCCGTTTCCATCCCGGACTTCAGAGGTCCCGGGGTCTTCGGGGTTGTGGCTACGTCTTGCTAGCCAGTTATCCTCGCCCGCGCAAAAGCGGGTCATGAGTGAAGTGAGGGCGTACATTGTCCTTGGTTTGTCCTGGCCGAGCTGTCGAGCCAGCCATTCATCCCGAATATTATGCCTGAAAAATGCTATTGCTTCGGCGTCCGGGCAATCCACGATCTGGTTTTTCTTTGTTAAGAAACGATTCCAGAATAGCCGCGCGGACTCTCCTGGCTTCTGGACGACGTTGCTTAGATCGGAGGAGTCCGGCGGCCGAACATAAGTGCCCTGGAAGTTAGATCAGAATGCCTCTTCGAGGTCCTCCCAGCACCCAATGGAGTTTTTGGGGAGACTATTTAACCAGTGCCGAGCTGGCCCCTTGAGCTTCAGGGGTAGGTATTTGATGGCGTGGAGGTCATCTCCTCGCGCCATGTGGATGTGGAGGAGGAAATCCTTGATCCATACGGTTGGGTCAGTTGTCCCATCGTATTGTTCTATGTTTACGGATTTGAACCGTTCCGGGAACTTATGCCGCATCACCTCGTCCGTGAAGCACAGTGGGTGGGCGGCGCCTCTGACCCGAGCTATGTCGCGCCGGTGATTGGCGTCTGTCCTGGCTCGGTTTCGTTCCCGACCCTCATTGTTGTGGTCGAACCAAGGCCGGTACCCTCCCCGTCTATCGGGTGAGTATCCTCTGGATCCATAGATGGATCGTGTATGACATGCTCTGTCGTCCAGGTCGTGTCGCAGGTCGAACCTGTCATCGGGCTCTAGTGGCTCCTTTCCCCGTCTATGGGGTATCGTCGGCCTATAGCCGGTGTTGTCAGCCATCCTGTCTCGTCCTCGAGGGGGGCGGTCTAGCTGGTCGTATGGGGTATGTTTGGGAGACGGCGTATCAGTGAGCTCGTCATCGAATTGTGGCAGCAGCCTTCTACGTGGATAGCTCTTGGGTTGGTTCGAGGGACCTGTGCCGTATCCTTCCTCAGCTGAGAGGACTCTCGTCCATCGATCGTTGAGGTCATCTTGTTCGGCTTTAATCTGTCGTTCTTTTGCTTTCAGGCTGCGGGCCGTGGCTATAAGCTGTTGCCTGAAGAGTTCCTGATCTGCAGGATTATCGGGGATGGCAAAGTCATCGGCTTCCGCATTGTCCTCCCCCTCGACAGAGCGGAGGCGATCGTCGTCCTCGGGATCATCTAGGTCGTCGGGGTTGCGTCGATCTTCTGGCCTCTCCTGACCCTCTAACGGGTGTTTGGGGGTTTCGGGATCGCCGAGGTCTTCCGGGGTATCTCAGTCCCCGGTGCCATCGATAGCTTTTCTTCCCTTTTTTCCTTTTGACCGTTTATGCGGCTTTTGGCGTCTTGACGGCGCTTCATCCGATTTGTCGCCATTGTTTTTCGGCGTGTCTACCATGTAGACGTCATATGTGGAGGTGGCAGTCCATCGTCCGGTGTTAACGGGAGTGAGTGCACGATCTTCCTCCTCCATGTAGTCTGCTTCCTCAGAAGCATAATCCAACATGTCGGTTAAATCCTCGACAGTGGCTATGAAGTGGGTGGTGGGTGGGGCGAAAAATTCGACCTGTCCCGCCTGAAGCCCGATCTGAGCGCAGATCGGGTTCGGATCGTCGACAATCTTTATCAACGAGATCCGATCTAGGGCCTCGTTGAGTATCGAGAGCTCGATCGGATCGGCCTGCTCAGAGTTTCTGGAGTTAACCTTCGATGCGTCCGCGCGGGGAGAGTGTTCGGCAAGAACAGGGGTCCGGTCGTCTGGCACTATGACCGGGTCCGGACTGAAAGTTGGGCCCTCGCCGGGGTAGATCCCGTGGGCGGGGCCGAAAGATGGATCTGAGGTTAAAGCCTCTGAGTCTTCGGGCGTGGCAGGCGAGACTGCGAGCCCGGTTAGCGATAGATCGCCCCGAGAGTCTACGGAGAACTCTAGGTTCCCGAATCTGACCTCTTGATCAGGGGCGAAGCTTCCAACACGGCCTAGATGGCCGGTCGGGTCGACGTGCAGCACAATGCTGCCGAAGGCGAAGATCTGTCCGGGAACGAAAGTGCCCGTATTGTGGACCTCTTCGTTGATGACAAGGCGAGCCATTGATTCCTTTGGCGACCACAGCGGAACTCTCAATGAAAGCACCAATGTCGGTGTCAAAACTGGCGGATCTCGGGTGGGGGGTCCCGAGCTGTGGGACTAGAATCGAGGGTAACAGGAGACGAAGGGGACAAGGTTTTACCCAGGTTCGGGCCCTCCTATGGAGGTAATACCCTACGTCCTGCTTGATTATATTGATGGTATAAGGGTTACAGAGTTGATCTACCACGAGATCGTATGACTAAAACCCTAGATGAGTTCTAATGGCCTACAACCTAATACCCTCCGGCTTATATAGACGCCGGGGGTACCTAGGGTTTACACATGGTCGGTTACACGTCGAAGGGATAAACATGCCTATTCACTACTCCAAACATGGAGAATACGCCACGATTCTAGAAGCTTCCTTCCTGGAGTCTGGGTCTTAGATTAATCCAGTGTCCAGCAAACGGCCCATACAGTCCGGCCCATAAGGAATAGGTCGGCCTCCCGAGGACCCCTTAATCCAGGACTCCCTCACTACCCTTGTACAACTTGATTGGGGTCAGACCAACATGGGCCTTAGCCCTAGTAACGAAACAAGTATGACTGTTGGGCATTTTTATACGTACAGAAAATATACATCCATTCTTTAGTAATATAAAACAAGCTCACGAGTCTACATACAGGTTTGAAGCTATCCGTATCATACTCAAGCTTGTAGATGGTACCTTCTCTTACACAAAAAATAGTTATCATCAAAAGTATAAAACTCTTTTGCACCTACTCAATTTGGTCTGTGTAGAAAAGGCAAATTGTCAAACTGAACTTTTTAGTTATAACTTAGTAGACACACCCTGATTTTCATTGGTAGAATATATCGAGAATCACACTTGGTTAGACTGAATACTAAGAGTCCGGAACATGGATCTGGGGTTGCCAAGTGAGTACGAAATTATAAAGTTTAGAACTGAAATATGGTGCTTCGAATTTACAAATTTAGAGAAGAAGCAGATAAAAGATACTATTTGCCATTGAGCTACTATGCTGTTGCTAGTTATGATATTTTCCATTGTTTTGTGAAGGGCATGAAAGCTATTGGTTAGACAAAAAACTGTTGAAACTCATATTTTCGCTCGCACATATGCGAAAAAGGAGAAACATCATTCTTCAGTGGAGCTGTGTTGAGCAAATATGAAAGAAACATGTTATGCTAGGGGTACGCATCCCAAAGAATGAGAACTTGCTAACTTAGTGTATACCTTACACGATAATTTCGGCCATCCACCGAACAATCTTGTCTTTGTGTAACTTCCAAGAAATGTGATACACTATACCATTTCCACCTGAATTGGTCAAAAAATCAACTTGTTCATCTGTTCATTCATCTAGCTTCACTAAGACCACCTGAAATAAATAGGGTTCTACTCAAACACCAGAAACGGATAGTTGAACCAACAAACATTATATCTGCACTGGCCAACTGACATTATGCTCACTTATGATATTTATTTCATGAAAAATTGTATATTAAGAATAGTAGAAAAAGTAATTTTATCTCGAGGGGAAGGGAAATAATATTAGGAATGTCAATCATATACGTGCATGTCATCTTCCTTAAAAAGCCTATGATCTAATTCTATTTTTCAAAGATGCTTGCTTCTGAATTTATTTATTTATTTGCTAATATACGGGCATGGCTCCATGCAAGTGTTTCTCAAGTTACAAAAAATTGTACAACCTATAAAAGTATTGTTGAAACTTGAAACATATGCTTTACTGTCTAATGTCTGACAGCCTTCCATGTGTTGATCTGCAGACTGGGACAATAGAAATAGCTAGGAAGATCAAAATATCAAAGGGTCCCTACAAGTTCTAAAGTAAACCTCATGGTTGCACTTGCCTAGTTTCAGAAAGGGCTAGCAAATAAAATCCTAACTATATAACTGAAAGGTCTAATCCATTTTTAGCCAACATCTCCTACGGTTGAATTTGAAATCATTCCAAGTAAGAAGAAAGTAAACAAAAAATGGAAGGACACTGATGACAAATAGGTAGCAATACATAGATATTGTGGTTACCTTGGAAATATGCACCCCCGGGCTTCTATGAGCTCCAAAACACTTGATACAAATTAACGCACCAAAAGTTAATGATCTGCAAAGACCACATCACAACATTTGAAGATTGAGAATAATGTGAAACACTCAGTCTCAGATACCGTGCTGGTCACAAGCTTCATAAGATAATAAGAAATACATAGTGTTGTAACTTAACTCTGTCGTCGTCGACCCGGCAAGGCTGAGAAGTAGCTCCCACGCCCTCGCACCTTCCCCGCCATCATGGAAACCGTGTTGACGGTGGCGGCAGACGATGGTTCTGAAACATGTACCATGGATATTCAGGATGTCATAAGCTAGAGGGATCAAACATAAATATAAGTCTTGGCCCCTCAAAATACGTGGTGCTACACCGAAATCACTTACCTTGATCTCTGGACGGAATTCAGAGTAGTGGAGCGCAATGTAATTCCGCGACCGGGTGGATGTACCACACCACTCCCGTCCTCTGCCCGAAGGCTCTTCAAATCAATGTTTTAAAAGATTGGATCTCGTCACCAAATCACCATGGTCTCCAACGAGATTGAAAAAAAGTAGCACGCATTGTCTTCCTTGCAAAAATATCATCAAATACCTAGCGTACAACCACCCGCGCATTTTAACTCACCTGGTGGAGAGGAAGTAGGACTTTGACGGGGATGTTGCGCGCCATGCTTGGAGCAGAGGAGCAATGGCAAAGGGAGGGGCGGCGACCCGCTCATGTACAGGACAGTGGCTACATTGGATATTCAGTGTGTCTTCCTCACGCATAGTCCCAAGGTACCTCTTCTCAAACCACAGAGAGTAGATCAAACAACTGCAGTCTAGCATTTAAGTATACAGAATCTAAAATGTAATCGATCTTTCATCTACTCAGTTGGGCTTGAGGAGCTTCACTTCTTCCTCAACGACTTGTGGAGCCACAAATGTTGGGGTGTGAAAGGTTCTTGAGGAGCTTCACTTCTTCCTCAAGTTTTCTTATATGCGCCTAATCCTAGAAACAAAAGCCACAAATCACCTCACAGGAAGAAAAACCTCAACGACTAAACTGGCAACCAAATCGGTTGGAGAAGTGCTACTCACTTGGGCTTTCTCCTGGGTCGCGTTGGTGCTCCCGATTAGAACCTGGAACCAAAAATCAAACAAGGGAGAGGAGTTAGTATGACGAATGACCCCAGGTCTCCAGATAGCACAAACCAGATCACCCAATCGCTAAAATCCCAGCACCTGCTTTACTGCGAGGAGCTCGCTAGTGTCCAGGTTCATCCTGAGGTAGACCTGCCCGAACGCGCCGGAGCCGATCATCTCGCCCTTCCACCACCGGATCGGCGGGATCTTCCCATCTCGCCCACCCCCGTCGGTGGGCACGGGCATCGGCGGCAGTAGGCGGCGAGGGGATCTCGGAGATGAGCCCGAGCAGCCCCATCCCCCTCGACTTGTGGAGGCAGGAGATGGTCCTTCGCAAGAGATGATGCGGACGCCGATTCCGCCAAGGGGCCCGGCGGAGTGCTCCGGGGCGGCGCTGCTGGTGCCGAAGTTGATGAATCGTCGCACGGAGTCGAATAAATCATGGAGCGCGAGCCCGCTGCCGCTCAAGGGAGGAGATGGACCCTACCGGCGCCGACGTAAGCCGAGCCCGTTGCGTCCCGCGTCGCCGCCGCCACCGCCGCAGGTCTGGTTCGCCATGTCGGAGGCAGACGACTGAATCGTGGGTGTGAGAGGAGGGGAGGAGCGGTTGAGGGGAGGGGCAGGGCGACCGGCTAAGGACGTGCAGAGAGGAGGGATTAGCAGCGTTTCGTTAACAATGTTTCGCGGTTGTGCGGCGGCGTGGAGGCTGGGCGGGTGCGGGGGTGGGCGGGAGCGGTTGGTTGGGCGATGGGCGAAGATATCCGCGATGTGGTGGGTTAGCTTTTCCTTAACGGAGACTATTTCGTTAACAATGTATTAAGCCGTTGATGATGTGATTAGACGGTCCAGATTTTAAGTTGGATCTGCCTTCTCGTCCTTTTATAGGGGTAGTTGTCGGATTTCGGGCTCCGCAAAAACCCTAAGAAGTTCGAACTCAAGGGCGTGTGCGAAGATCTCCAACAGCTTCACCCCCTCCAAGCTCACAACATGATACCCCGCTCGATGGCGAGGAAGAAGACAGCACACGAGAGTTTACCCAGGTTCGGGCCGCTGCGAAGCGTAAAACCCTACTCCTGCTTTTGGTGGATTGCCTCACGAGGAGGTTTGTGGATGAACTAGTACAGTGGTGAGTTGCCTCGCGAGTGCGTTCTGGTGGCGTCTGATCCTTCTCCGCTACGGGGCAGCCTAGCCTCTATTTATAGCGGCCTGGGTCCTCTTCCCTTATCGCAACGGCGGGAAGGGATCCCACAACGGCCAAATTCGAAAGGGGACAGGAGGTACATCTTATCCTGACGAAAGGTGGTCTTTGCCTGCAAAGTAGGTGGTGGTGACGCGGTGGTGGGCTCGCTGGTGACATCCGTCCTGTCGCACCTGCTGGCCTGGTCTCGTTGCACCAGAATGGAAACCTTTGGCGAGGCGCCTCGGGAACCTGCGCTCGTCCTTGCCTCCTTTACACCAAAGAGTAAATTGTCCCCTCTGGCGCGCTGGCGCCCGCCTGGCCTGACTGGCGTCACCTTTGACCTCTCGAGGCCAAGCATTGCATAGAGATCTCCGCCACTCAGGAGGGGGCCTGGGGAGGCCTCCCCCTTCCGGGAGCCTTAGCGTTGTCCTCCTCGCGAGGGTGGGACTCTCGCGAGGGTCTTGTCTTGAGTGAAGCCGCGCAGGGCCGTACGGACCGTCAAGTGGGCCATGCCCTGGGCCGCGGGTAGGCAGGTCTGGGTACCCCCATTCCCAGAACGCCGACAGTAGCCCCCCGGGCCCAAGGCGCGCTCAAGTTGGCTTCGAGGTGAAGCCGAAGAAGATGGCCCGGAGCGCCGCGGGACCTTATTGCCCGCGGGCCAGGTCTGGCGTGCGGTGCGCGGTTTGACGCGGGCGTCCCCGCTCCCGTGTCTCCTCGGCAACTGCCTGAACCGACAAAAGCCTGACGTCCAGCGTTGAGCCATTATTGCTTTCCTCTTCTGCGCTCCTGCTCCTCCTTCCAGATCTCCATCCTTTGTGAGAACCTCTCCAGATCTCAGCACCGCGCCGTCTTCCTTCTCGCTTCCTCGACCCCAAAGACATCTCGATGGCTCCCGCCGGCAAGTCGAAACCTGAAGCCCAGAGCTCAGCTTCCGCTTCTATCTCGCCGGCGCTCTCAGAGTCCACCATAGCCAAGGACGGGGACCTCGCCCCGGTGCTTCCGTCGACGGCGGATGGTACCAATGAGTGGGGGAGGACCTTGATATGGTGCGGCTCCGCGGAGAAGCATCGCCTGGCCAAGTCGGCCTACCCTTTCTTCCTCCATAGCATCTTCTCTGGGCTCGTTCCGCCTTTCTCCAAGTTCTTCACCGCCACCCTTGAGCACTACGGGATCCAAGATCTCCATCTCCAACCCAACACCATCCTGCTCTTGTCCGTCTTCGCCTTTTACTGCGAGGCCTTCGTAGGCGTGAAGCCTTCGGTGTCCCTCTTCCGCCATTTCTTCAGCTTGCGGCTTCATGACGGCGCTCAGCGGTCGGCATGCGTCTCCTTCGTTGCGGTCCAGAGCGGGAACATGCTCTTAAAGGCCGGGAAAAAGGTGGAGAACTTCAGGCATCGCTGGGTCTTCTTGGATCTCAAGAGCATCAACTCCCGCCTGGATCTTTCGAAGGGGTTGCCGCAGAAGACTCTTGCGTGGAGCTCCGCGAAGCTCTCCGACCCCCAGGCCAAGCCTGTCCTGGAGCGGATCTCTCGAGATATCAACGCCAGGAAGTTGACTGGGGGGATGATAGTGAAGGAGTTCCTAGCGCAGCGCCTGGCGCCCCTCCAGTCTCACTCGAGGCCCATGTGGGACTATCAGGGCAGTGGCGATGACATCAGGCTTCGGTCCGCATGCCTGACCCCCGGGGAGCTGAACAGGGCTATGGCGACCCTGCTCAACGGTGACCCCGGGGACCTTCCTGAGGCCTATGCCCCGTTGTACTACCGCGACGACAAGGTTGATCTGGTCGCCGCGATGCCCACCTTTGACGAACTGGGGCTCTCCCCGGCCGAGTGCTCTGGTTCCCCAGTGGTGGTGTCCTCCGGCGACGCCACGGACGGGGAAGACTCGGAGGGGACAGCGGACGATGATCTGGAGCAAGTGTTCCCTCCGTCGCGGAGAGCGCTTCTCCGCGACTTCGAAGACGACGACGATGCCGGCGAAGCCTCTGCTGCAAGTCCTCCGCATATCGCCAGGGTCCTCAGGGGGCCGGAGCCCACTCCTCGTGCCGCTCGGTCCGCTGTCCGGGCGACCCCGAGGAAATGTGAGGTCGGGCCCCCTCCGGAGTGCTCTGCTCGCGCCAGCAAGGTGGCCGAAGCGCCCGCCTAGCCCCTGCCCGAACTGCAGCCTGTGGGCGAGGCAGACATGTCTAGGACTGGAATGGCCGCTCCGGCCGCTGCCCTTACGGACAGTGCCCCTGCTCCCCCACGCGGCGGCACCTCCTCGGAGAAGGGTGAGGGCATTCCCGCCTTCGTCGAGGTGGAGAAGAAGAGGAAGTGGGTCGACGTCGAAGAGTAAGTAATCCTGCTTGTCTTTGGCCGCCTGCCGGCGGCTTACGTGCTGATGGTCCCTCCTTTGCTTGGCAACCAGGAGTGCTGCCGTGTTGAGGGAGAGGAAGAAGAAGGCGGGCGTCAAGCCGAAGGTGCTTTCCGACGCGATGCCCGTTCCTGGTGCCCTGTCGATGCCTGATGAGGCGCCAGACGTCGCGAGCGAGGAGGCTCGCGGGGCGACTCTCCCCGTCACGGCCGCGGAGCTCCCGATGCCCATTGGGGAGGCCGTTTCTGCCCTTGGGGGCGCGTTCGCACCGCTGTCTGAAGGGCCAGCTGGCCGTAGGACTGTCCATCTCTGCCTTGTCAGTGGTAGTAGCGCAGCCCCCAGCACCTTCTGCTCTCCATGCTTCTGCCCCCCCCGGTGGCGGTTCCTGCCGCCGCGCAGGCGCCACCTCCGGGCCGGGCCCTGGTGCCTGCGGCCTTCTGGTCGAGTCAGGCGCCCTGGATGGGGCCTACGCCGCTCTGGATCAGGTCCAGGGCTCCCTCGGGAGCGCCGACGATCGCCTCGCGAAGGAGCGCTTGGGGCTCCTCTCCGGGTGGCTCCAGGCTAATGCTTCTGTCGTGGCGGTCTGGAGCCAGGCCGAGGCCATCGCGGCCGAGAGCAGGAAGGAGGCCATGTCAGCCAAGGCAGCTTTTGACGTGGCACTGGCCGACGCAGCGTCTGTCATGAAGCGCTGCGACGAGGCGGAGGTTCGCTTGAAGGCTCTTCAGGAGGAAAAGACTGCGCTCGCAGATCAGCTTCGCCAGCGGGAGGAGGACCTCAAGACCTGGGAAGCCAAGCTTGTCGATCGCGACGCCGTGGTGTCCAAGGCGGCGGCCAACCAAGCCGCGGAGCGAGAGTATCTGGACAGGGTGAAGGAGGAGGTAGCTACGGAAAAGGCTCGGCTTGACTCCAGGGAGAAGGCCCTTGGTGCGGCTGAGGAGGGGAAGGTGATGTCTACTACGCAACCTTCTTCTTGTAGACTCGTGTTGGGCCTCCAAGCGTAGAGTTTTGTAGGACAGTAGCAAATTTCCCTCAAGTGGATGACCTAAGGTTTATCAATCCGTGGGAGGCGTAGGATGAAGATGGTCTCTCTCAAACAACCCTGCAACCAAATAACAAAGAGTCTCTTGTGTCCCCAACACACCCAATACAATGGTAAATTGTATAGGTGCACTAGTTCGGCGAAGAGATGGTGATACAAGTGCAATATGGATGGTAGATATAGATTTTTGTAATTTGAAAATATAAAAACAACAAGGTAGCAAGTAACAAAAGTGAGCAAAAACGGTATTGCAATGCTTGAAAACAAGGCCTAGGGTTCATACTTTCACTAGTGCAAGTTCTCTCAACAATACTGACATAGTTGAATCATATGTAAATCCCTCACGTGCGACAAAGAGTTCACTCCAAAGTCACAAATAGCGAAGAACAAACGAAGAAATTATTGTAGGGTACGAAACCACCTCAAAGTTATCTTATCCGATCAATCGTATGAGCTATCCATATAAGTGTCACGAACAGCCCTAGAGTTCGTACTAAAATAACACCTTAAGATACACATCAACCAAAACCCTAATGTCACCTAGATACTCCAATGTCACCACGAGTACCCATGGGCTTGATTATACGATATGCATCACACAATTTCAGATTCATCATGTTCAATCCAACACAAAGAACTTCAAAGAGTGCCCCAAAGTTTCTACCGGAGAGTCAAGACGAAAACGTGTGCCAACCCCTATGCATAGATTCCCAAGGTCACGGAACCCACGGGTTGATCACCAAAACATACATCAAGTGGATCAACAGAACATCCCATTGTCACCACGGATATCCCATCGCAAGACATACATCAAGTGTTCTCAAATCTTTTAAAGACTCAATCCGATAAGAAAACTTCAAAGGAAAACTCAATTCATCACAAGAAGATAAAGAGGGGAAAACTCCATATGATTCATCTATATTAATAAAGCTCGCGGTACATCAAGATCGTGTCATCTCAAGAACATGAGAGAGAGAGAGAGAGAGAGAGAGAGATCAAACACATAGCTACTGGTACATACCCTCAGCCTCGAGGGTGAACTACTCCCTCCTCATCATGGAGACCGCCGGGATGATGAAGATGGCCTCCGGTGATGGTTTCCCCCTCCGGCAGGGTGCCGGAACGGGCTCCTGATTGGTTTTTCGTGGCTACAGAGGCTTGCAGCGGCGAAACTCCCGATCTAGGTTTCTTTCTGGAGGTTTCTGTATTTATAAGAAATTTGGGCGTCGGAAACAAGTCAAGGGGGGCCACGAGGCGTCCACAAGCCAGGGGGCGCGCCCTAGGGGGGGCGCCTCCAAACAGAACAGTCTGTAGCAATTTATGAAAACAGTGTACTTCCGTAACTCAAAAAAATTATGAAAATTTAGGACATGCTAAATAATTTATATGACAACACTGTGTAAAAATTTCAGAAACGTTCCACGTTCCAGTAAAATATGAAAATTCAAACACTACAGCAAAAGTTTCTGTTTTTACACAACACACATCAAAACATGCAATGCAAGCATCCTAAGACAATTCTTGGAACTTTTTATTGAAAAACAAGATTATAAATAACTCCTAACAGAGAACAACAAAATAATATGATGCTCCAAGCAAAACTCATATTATGTGACGAATAAAAATATAGCTCTAAGTAAGATATACCGATAGTGTTGAAGACGAAAGAGGGGATGCCTTCCGGGGCATCCCCAAGCTTAGGCACTTGAGTCTTCCTTGGATATTACCTTGGGGGTGCCTTGGGCATCCCCAAGCTTAGGTTCTTGTCACTCCTTATTCTCCTCATATCGGTGTCTCACCCAAAACTTGAAAACTTCAATCACACAAAACTTAACGGAACTTCGTGAGAAGGGTTAGTGTAATAAAGATAGATCATTCACTTAGGTACTGTCAATACAAGATTCATAATTGTTCCCACATGATACCTACTGTATTATATCATTCCCATAATTTATATCACTCAATATAAGCTATGGGAACACTAAAACAAGCAAACTATGCATGCAAAACAGAATCTGTCAAAAACAGAACAGTCTGTAAAGATCTGTAGTATATCCATACTTCCCTGTCCTGAATAATTCTGAAAAATTAAGACAACCTGAAGAGTTTTTATATCAAGACTGTGTAAAAATTTCAGATCATTATAATGCTCCAGTAAAAAATGAAAATTTCTGTACTGGAGTCAAAAGTTTATGTTTTGGTTCAGCATCAATTCTACTCATCTTGTGAGTCATCCCAAAGGCTTTACTTGGCACTTTATTGAAATAAAAGGCACAAAACATGATTACTACAGTATCTTAATCATGTGAACACACAAAAACAGAAAGTAAAAGTGTTGGGTTTTCTCCCAACAAGCGCTTTTCTTGAATGCCTTTTAGCTAGGCTTGATGATTTCAATGATGCTCACATAGGAATAATAATTGAAACATGCAAAAGAGCATCATGAATCTCTTGAAAAGCACATTTAAGTCTAACCCACTTCCTATGCATAGGGATTTTGTGAGCAAACAATTTATGGGAGCAAGAATCAACTAGCATAGGAAGGCAAAACAAGCATAACTTTAAAACTTTGAACACATAGAGAGGAAACTTGATATTATTGCAATTCCTACAAGCATATGTTCCTCCCTCATAATAATTTTCAGTAGCATCATGAAGGAATTTCACAACATAACTATCACATAAAGCATTATCTTCATGATCCACAAGCATAGAAAATTTGTCACTCTCCACATAAGCAATTTTCTTCTCATTCATAATAGTGGGAGCAAACTCAACAAAATAACTATCATGAGATACTTGATTGACATAACCACTTTGAATATTAAAATCAAGATGACAAGTTTCATGGTTACTATCACTATTTATAGCATACATGTCATCATCATAATCATCATAGATAGTAGGCATGTCATTATTATAACAAATTTGCTCATCAAAACTTGGGGGACTAAAAATGTCATCTTCATCAAACATAGCATCCTCAAGCTTGTGGCTTTGCATATCATTAGCATCATGGATATTCAGAGAATCCATACTAGCAATATTGCAATCATGCTCATCATTCAAGGAATTCTCATTAAGTATTTTCATAAATTCTTCCTCTACCAATTGAGCACAATTTTCCAAACCATCATTTTCACGAAAGACATTAAAAAGATGAACCAATTGATGCAACCTAAACTCCATTTTTTTGTAGTTTTCTTTGATAAAACCAAACTAGTGAAAAACAAGAAACTAAAAGATTTAATTGCAAGATCTAAAGATATACCTTCAAGCACTCACCTCCCCGGCAACGGCGCCAGAAAAGAGCGTGATGTCTACTACGCAACCTTCTTCTTGTAGACTCGTGTTGGGCCTCCAAGCGCAGAGTTTTGTAGGACAGTAGCAAATTTCCCTCAAGTGGATGACCTAAGGTTTATCAATCCGTGGGAGGCGTAGGATGAAGATGGTCTCTCTCAAACAACCCTGCAACCAAATAACAAAGAGTCTCTTGTGTCCCCAACACACCCAATACAATGGTAAATTGTATAGGTGCACTAGTTCGGCGAAGAGATGGTGATACAAGTGCAATATGGATGGTAGATATAGATTTTTGTAATCTGAAAATATAAAAACAGCAAGGTAGCAAGTAATAAAATTGAGCAAAAATGGTATTGCAATGCTTGAAAACAAGGCCTAGGGTTCATACTTTCACTAGTGCAAGTTCTCTCAACAATACTGACATAGTTGAATCATATGTAAATCCCTCACGTGCGACAAAGAGTTCACTCCAAAGTCACAAATAGCGGAGAACAAACGAAGCAATTACTGTAGGGTACGAAACAACCACAAAGTTATCTTTTTCGATCAATCGTATGAGCTATCCCTATAAGTGTCACGAACAGCCCTAGAGTTCGTACTAAAATAACACCTTAAGATACACATCAACCAAAACCCTAATGTCACCTAGATACTCCAATGTCACCTTGAGTACCCATGGGCTTGATTATACGATATGCATCACACAATTTCAGATTCATCATGTTCAATCCAACACAAAGAACTTCAAAGAGTGCCCCAAAGTTTCTACCGGAGAGTCAAGACGAAAACGTGTGCCAACCCCTATGCATAGATTCCCAATGTCACGGAACCCACGGGTTGATCACCAAAACATACATCAAGTGGATCAACAGAACATCCCATTGTCACCACGGATATCCCATCGCAAGACATACATCAAGTGTTCTCAAATCCTTTAAAGACTCAATCCGATAAGAAAACTTCAAAGGAAAACTCAATTCATCACAAGAAGATAAAGAGGGGAAAACTTCATATGATTCATCTATATTAATAAAGCTCGCGGTACATCAAGATCGTGTCATCTCAAGAACATGAGAGAGAGAGAGAGAGAGAGATCAAACACATAGCTACTGGTACATACCCTCAGCCTCGAGGGTGAACTACTCCCTCCTCGTCATGGAGACCGCCGGGATGATGAAG
The DNA here is from genome assembly GCA_039707655.1 of Elymus sibiricus. Classification (NCBI taxonomy): domain Eukaryota; kingdom Viridiplantae; phylum Streptophyta; class Magnoliopsida; order Poales; family Poaceae; genus Elymus; species Elymus sibiricus. The sequence goes on from CM077675.1 coordinate 246,860,708, forward strand.
ATGGCCTCCGGTGATGGTTTCCCCCTCCGGTAGGGTGCCGGAACTGGCTCCCGATTGGTTTTTCGTGGCTACAGAGGGTTGCGGCGGTGGAACTCCCGATCTAGGTTTCTTTCTGGAGGTTTCTGTATTTATAAGAAATTTGGGCGTCGGAAACAAGTCAAGGGGGGCCACGAGGCGTCCACAAGCCAGGGGGGCACGCCCTAGGGGGGCGCGCCCCCTAGGCTTGTGGTGGCCTCGTGGCTCTTTTGGCCCAACTCCAATGCCCTGTGGGCTTCTTCTGGTCCATAAAAAATCATCGTAAGTTTTTATTCCGTTTGGACTCCGTTTGATACTCCTTTTATGTAAAACTTAAAAACAAGGAAAAAACAGAAACTGGCACTGGGCTCTAGGTTAGTAGGTTAGTCCCAAAAACAATATAAAATAGCATATACATGCATATAAGACATCCAAAACAGATAATATAATAGCATGGAACAATCAAAAATTATAGATACGTTGGAGACGTATCAGAAGGCTGCGGAGCTCGACGCCCTCCCCTCCATCAAACTCAGTCTCCGCCAGGCGCTGCAGTCCATCTACCGGGGGGGATTCACGGAACCCCTGGTGGCTCCTGAGAGCGGCTTCGTGGGGCTCTCTTCAAAGCTCGTGGAGGTGCTTGAGGGTGCCGTCGCCAGGGTGGAGAACGTCTTAGAGAGTGAGTGTCGCGACCTCTTCTCCGCGGCCGCGACGCGCGTCTTCAGCCACCTCTACCTTCGCGAGCCGAGTTTCGACTTCGGCTTCGTGATTCGTCCGGTTGATCCCGGGGTTCGCGCCGCTGCTGAAGAAGTTCGCCTGCGTCGCTGTTCCCCCACCTCCTCCTGCAACTGCAAGGGTTAGTGACGAAGATGATAACGACAGCGATATCGACGACGAGCTCCCCGCGGTCAGGACGGGCGGTGGCGCCATCTCCTCCTAGTTCCTCTTCCTGGGTCTTTTCCTGTAACGTTCATCGCGCCTCGTGGAGGCGTTAGACTTGTTTGCATTTCCGGAGACATTTTAATGCTTGTAATGACTGCTAAGTTGTGTGGTTTATTTCCTTGCCTCGTTTCCTTCCTGCTTGTTGTAGTGCTCTGCGTCGGCAGGGCCCGGTCCCGCTCATACCTCGACCGCCGTTGGGGCGTCCGGATCACCAGGACGGTGCCAAGGGGCGAGGGGCTACGTGACTAGTGAGGCTACTGAGTCGCGATGCTCAGGAGTCCCCCTTGACGTACGAGCAGCCCTCACGAAGGGAACGCGGCGAAGGCGGGGTCAACTTGGAGATTTGGAGCGCCTTCAGCTCTGCGTCGGCAGGGCCCGGCCCCGCGCATACCTCAACCACCGTTGGGGCGTCCGGATCACCACGACGGTGCCAAGGGGTGAGGGGCTATGTGACCAGTGAGGCCCCTGAGTCGCGATGCTCAGGGGTCCCCCTTGACGTACGAGCGGCTCCCATACCTTTCCTCGCCAGCTTTCATCTGAGAGGGACGCGTGAAGACCAGGTACCAGGTACCTGGGAAGGTGGCGAGCGCCAGGCCTGGCCTGAGCATAGCCCCCATGCAGCCCCCTCACGCGTGCATCCCAAGGGAATACTGCGAGATGGAGCCGCGAGGGGCCGTCCTGAGGTTGAATGCACCCGCTAGGGCGCCCTCAGTTGTTTATCCCCAGTGCGGAACATAGGGCTTCCACGTTGCGTGGGCATAGCCGCTTGGGCGACAGTGTTGTCCGCCAGCGCGGAGCATGGGGCTTCCACTTGGGCGTGGGAATGGGGGCCCCGGGTCCTGAGCCCCTCGGGCGTGTACAACCCATTAAGTTCGTACACGTGGCCTGCACGGTAGAACTGGGAGGTGTATCTGGGCGCTCGTGAGGCAGCTCGGGTCTCACGAGGCCCTACCTCAAAGGCAGGTTGCGCCTGAGTCCTGAGTCTTCCGGTAGAAAGCGCGGCTTGAATCATGTATATTTTGAGAAACCTGCACCAAATGGATTTCCAAGGGCCATCGCATGAGAAGGCCAAACACCAATGACCCCAGGAGGTGACGTGAATGGGGCCGGCCCGCCAGACAGAGCTCAGCCATTGGATTTGTCAACGCTGTAGGGACGGACCCGAGCACAGACGCCGTGCCCAGTCTTCTCATGCGACAACTCTGAGGAGGAGACACCCGGCACGCGGCTCCCATGGCGGTGAAAGGCCGACTGCGGTTGTAGGAACCGTGCCGCGCGCCCTGACTCACCCACTCCCGATTAGCTCATGCGAGGACACAGCACCAAGGGCCATGGGAGGTGACGTGCACGGGGCTGGCCCGCGAGACAGAGCTCGACCAGTTGGATTTGTCAACGCTGCAGGGACGGACCCGAGCACAGACGTCGTGCCAGCCCTTAATCATGAGGTGGTCGAAGGCAGGATCATCAGGGCGCGGCGACATTCATGGCGGCGAAGCACCGAGCATGCAGGTTGGAATATTTAGGAAATAGATCAAATGCTTGAAAGGATCTGATACATGCGAAAACGACGCGGCTGGGATGAGCCTTGGCCGCCTGAGGATAATGCGGCCCGATGGGCGCCCTCAAACTGAGCAAACCAAAAAGTTACCTGGTACGGACCAAAAAAGAATCACCTGGTGGCAATACCGCTGAAGCATGGAGGTAGTCGTCGGAGCTTGGCCTTGCGCCTCCGCGAGCTTGGCCTTCACAAGCCCGGCGCCTCGCGAGGCCCGGGGCACTCGCTCGGGCCCGGCACCTCCTCCAACTCCTCGCGGTGCCTGGCCCGATAAGGCGCGAACATGGCCTAAGCAAGGCGCTAGAACGTGGCGCCCGCGTTCGCCAGACCGAAGGGCATGCGGATGTAGTTGCACGGGTAGACCCCGCCGCGACCGACACGCATCGGCTAGAAGATGTCCTGGGACGTGGCCCTGTTGATGTCGGGTACGTTGACGCAGACGCGCGGCATGCCGCCCGAGTTGACGACGGCGACCGCACTCGGTGGTGCAGGGCCGCGCCCGCCTCGCATGGCCTGTGCTTCCCGAAGCTCCTCGATTGCTCTGTTGACGAACTCCCGCGAACTTGGCGCCTCGCGCCGTGCTCCTTGCTTGGATGGATGCACGCCGAAACACGCCCCCAAGTTGTGCCCGAGCACCTCCCTCGTCTCACTGGTCAGGTCGGCAGTCTTCCGGGCGGAAGCCCCCAAGCCCGACCCAAGGGGGGCGCCGGGCGTGCCTTCCTATGTGAGGGAGGAAGGAGCCTTGGCCCCAGGCGCGGAGCCTGAGGCACCGTCCTTAGAGGTTTCAGCCCCCTGGCGCCCCTTGGAAAGGAGCTGCTTCTTCTTCCTGGGGACATCCTCGCGAGGCAGGACGTCTCCTTCATCGTCTGAGTGCTCGGCCGCTGCGGCATGGTAGGCGCGCTCGAGGGAGCAAACGGCGTCCTTCTCATCGCAGGCGACGGTGATGACGCTGCCACTCCCCGGCATCTTGAGGACGTTGTAGCCATGGTGAGTCATCGCCATGAACTTGGCGAGGGCTGGGTACCCGAGGATCGCGTTGTACGGGAGGTGGATGTGGGCGACGTCAAAGACGATGAGCTCGGTGTGGTAATTGTTATGCCCACCGAAGGTGACGGGCAGGCGCACTTGCCCGATGGGGACTGTGGAGCCGTCAGTGACCCCTGAGAAAGGCTTGGTTGGCATGAGCTGGTCGTATGGCACTTGGAGCATCTCAAACGTCTCGATGGAGAGGACATTGAGCCCCGCGCCACCGTCGATGAGGGTCTTGATGACGAGGACATTGCTGATGGTAGGCGTGCACAGCATGGGGAGTGCGCCCGCCATGGCTGAACACCTGAGTTGATCCTTGGAGTCAAAGGTAATGGCGCACTGGGACCACTTGAGGGGGCGCGCAGCCTCGAGCTTCGGGAGAGCCGCGTTCACCTCCCGCGAGAACTGCTTGAAGATGCGGTTCGATGATGGGGCTTGGACGCCGCCCAGGATGCAGGCTATTGCCTTGACCTCCTAGAAGCCCCCAGCCCCGTCGTTCTGCCTGTCTTCTTCCTTCCTCCTGGGTGGCGGCGGCAGCGGGGGAAGGCCGGCCTCACGAGGGCGGGCCTCACGAGGTTGGCCATGACGTGACCCCTCCGGAGGTTCGTCACGCCAGCGGTCCTCCCAAGCTTGATCGCGCCAGCGGTCCTCCCGAGGCCGGTCTCAGCACTCCTGGTGCGGGTCTCGATTGCCCCAGCGACCTTTGCCACGACCTCCACCGCGTCCATAGCCACGGTCGCTACGCCCAGGGCACCGACCGAAATGTTTGTCGCGGACCACCCTGAGCTCCTGACAGTCGATGGTGTTGTGGCTATTGGTGCCATGGAAGATGCAGAACGGTCGCCCTCCCGCGGGGGGTTCCTCGTCTCGACTGTGCTTTGCCTCAGGCTCAGCCGCCAGCACCGCGGGGGCCTTGCGCTTCGCTTCCTTGGCCTTGGTCTTCTTGTCTTCGGGTTCCGCCTCCGGAAGCTCGCGGAGTGAGAGGCGGCCCTCTTCGGCTTTCACGCACTTGTTCGCCAGGTTAAACATCTCGAGAGCCGAGCTCAGATCGTCGTTGATAGCGAGCTCCTCCCTCATCCCGAGGTCCCTGACGCCGTCAGTGAATGCCGAGATGATGGCCTCATCCGACGCCCTCGGGATCTTGAGGCGGACAGTCGTGAAGCGCTGTATGAACTTGTGCAAGGTCTCGTCCGGCTGTTGCTTTATGCGACGCAGGTCACCCACTCCAAGGGCGCGGTCGCGGGTGCCTTGGAAGTTGGCGACGAAGCGCTCACGCAGGTCTTCTCAGGAGGTGATCGATCCCTCCGGGAGGTTGAGTAGCCAGGAGAGCGCGCCACCCTTGAGTGCCATAGGGAACTAGCTTGCCATGACCTTGTCGTCCCCGCCGGCCGCCTGGATGCTCAGTGAGTAGAGCTGTAGGAACTCGGCGGGATCTGGGGTGCTTTTGTAATGAGGAGGTAGTTCAGGCTTGAACTTGCAGTGCCACACAGCCAGATGGAGCTCCGAGGCGATGGCGCGGCAACCCACTGGACCCGTGGGTGCCGCACGCATGGGAGGGACGCAGTCTTGATGCTCTTGCACGGCTGCCTCTAAGGGCGCCCGGTCGCGACGCTGATGCAGTGACGCGGGGAGCGCACGCACGTCAGCGCGCGGCCGCGGCACCACCAGGCAGCTTACTTCATCTCTCGCCCTTGCCGAGGGCCCGTGTGGCTGGTCGCGCGGGCGTGCTTCACGCCTGGGCTCGGGGTCGATGTCGCGCTGAGGAGGAGGAGGCGGCACATCATGGGCCTCGTCGCCCGCCAGGGAGGGCTGGGACCGGAACGAGTAGGAGCTCTGCAATGCGCCCGAGCCAGTCGTCGTAGCGGTTGGGGGCAGGGCGGTAACGCAGCAGCTCGCACGCCATGAGGAGTGCGCCTGACCCCCGCGCCGGCCCAGGGCGAGCGTGGGAAGACGACCCAGTAGCTGGAACGATCGACGGCGTAGCGGTGCGGCCGTCGTGCCGCGTGGTGACCGGCTGTGACGAGTCCTGCTGCTCATGGGCTTCCGGGCCCGTGGCGGCGTTGGCCACAGGAGAGGCGGACCGGCGCGCGGCGGTGTGGCCCACGGGCACTGTCTGGGCGACGCGAGCAGCACGGCGCTCGGCGTGGGCTCGGCGAGCATCAGCCATCAGAATGGTGAAGCGGAGAAGGAGCGAGGCTTGAGGAAGACTTCGACACGCCCCCTACCTGGCGCGCCAAATGTCGGATTTCGGGCTCCGCAAAAACCCTAAGAAGTTCGAACTCAGGGGCGTGTGTGAAGATCTCCAACAGCTTCACCCCCTCCAAGCTCACAACACGATACCCCGCTCGATGGCGAGGAAGAAGACAACACACGAGAGTTTACCCAGGTTCGGGCCGCTGCGAAGCGTAAAATCCTACTCCTGCTTTTGGTGGATTGCCTCACGAGGAGGTTTGTGGATGAACTAGTATAGTGGTGAGTTGCCTTGCGAGTGCATTCTGGTGGCGTCCAATCCTTCTCCGCTATGGGGCAGCCTAGCCTCTATTTATAGCGGCCCGGGTCCTCTTCCCTTATCGCAACAGCGGGAAGGGATCCCACAATGGCCAAATTCGAAAGGGGACAGGAGGTACATCTTATCCTGACGAAAGGTGGTCTTCGCGTGCAAAGTAGGTGGTGGTGACGCGGTGGTGGGCTCGCTGGTGACATTCGTCCTGTCGCGCCTGCTGGCCTGGTCTCGTTGCACCGGAATGGAAACCTTTGGCGGGGCGCCTCGGGAACCTGCGCTCGTCCCTGTCTCCTTTGCACTAAAGAGGAAACTATCCCCTCTGGCGCGCTGGCGCCCGCCTGGCCTGACTGGCGTCACCTTTGACCTCCCGAGGCCGAGCATTGCATAGAGATCTCCGCCACTCAGGAGGGGGCCTGGGGAGGCCTCCCCCTTCCGGGAGCCTTGGCGTTGTCCTCCTCGCGAGGGTGGAACTCTCGCGAGGGTCTTGTCTTGAGTGAAGCCGCGCAGGGCTGTACGGACCATCAAGTGGGCCATGCCCTGGGCCGCAGGCAGGCAGGTCTGGGTACCCCCATTCCCAGAACGCCGACAGTAGTAGATGTTAAACTTATTGACATCAGTATTTTGCTATTCCCAGCGAACGCGGCACGCCGACGGATATGGTTGCGCGAATATCGGCGTAAGGAAAGTCCCATGGTTGAAACGTTCGCTGAGAATCCAAACCGACGAACATGGTCTTTAACCCACGATGGGCTCAGCCACTCCGGCTCGACCTTATCCCCATTCCCTCGTCACTAGCAAGTGTGAGAGCGTTGGAAGAGAGACCGAAAATGGCAGGGGTTGCAACAACGCGGCGGATGCCACGGCTCGCAGCGTTGCATGATGACGAAGACAAGGTGTTGGCCGCGGTATCCCGCGGCAGCTCACACGCTTGAATCGGCACGCGACGGCAAAGGTGTGGTGTTGGTGATGCCATCCGGCGGTTGCTCACTCGCTAGAAATCGACGCGCGACGACGATGGTGCGGCGCTTGTCCTGGGCCCGTCGGCAACTCACAACAACCAAAATCGGTGCACCTGCATCAGCATTGTCTGATAGGATGCCGCTGACATTGTCAAGGTGGGGAGGCGCTCGGGCAGTCATGGGGGAGCTTGTGGGAGATGGGGCAGCGGTGAGTGGCCGGGGCGAAGGAGCAGCGGGGGCGAACCCGCCGCCCTATGTCATCGTTACACCTGACATCGCAGAGGAGGAGATCTACGCGACAATGATTCATTTTGTCTATGACGATGATTATTCACCCATATGGTGAGTCATCGACATTCACTATTGCAGGATGCTGCTAATGCAACACTACAATCAGAGACCCTTCGACGAAACTGTGTGCGATGCATAAATCGCAAACGGTATAGTTCAGGCTCCGTCGCCAAGGACATGAACTGTGTGCGATGGAGGATCCATCAAATACGATTCAGAAAATATTTGCGTGTGCGATCTATGGCACACAATTGACTTTTAAGAACTGTTTGTGATGAGGTGAAATGGCACAAACGGTTAATCAAACATATATGTGTGTGATGTACGGCATACAGGTCCCTCAGATGAACTGTTTGCGATGATATGAAAGAACACAAACCGTTCGGCGTAACAAGGTGTGTATGATAGGCTGCAAACAGTTCGATAATCAGAACTGTGTGCTATAATTCTGGACAACACATACGATTTGTTGTTCTGAATTGTGTGCTCGATGACGTGGCTTGAGACCGCGTCGGTATTTCCACAAAGAGGAAGGGATGATGCAGCACAGCGACGGTAAGTATTTCCCTCAGTTATGAAACCAAGGTTATCGAACTAGTAGGAGGATCACCACCACCCAATAAGCAGCACCTGCACACAAACAACAAATACTTGCAACCCGACGCGAAAGAGAGGTTGTCAATCTCTCTACGGTAAAAAGATAGATTAGGTAATGATAGATAGGAGAGATAGATCTCTCAAGAACACAAAATAGAAAAGGCAAATAAAATATGCAGCAATATATTTTTGGGTTTTTGGTTTTGTAGATCTGAAAACAAAGATGCAAAAAGATAGATCGGAAAGCAATATGTTGGAAAAGTAGACCTGGGGACCATGGGATTCACTAGTGGCTTCTCTCATGAGTATAGCGCACGGTGGGTGAACAGATTACTATTGGGCAATTGATAGAAGATCAAATAATCAAGACGTTATCCAAGGCGATGATTATTATATAGGCATCACGTCCAAGATAGGTAGACCGACTCCTGCCTACATCTACCTCTATTACTCCACACATCGACCACTATCCAGCATGCATCTAGTGTATTAAGTTCATGGAAAATGGAGTAATGCAATAAGAACGATGACATGATGTAGACAAGATCTATTCATGTAGGAATAGGCCCCATCTTGTTATCCTTAATGGCAACGATACATGCGTGCCTTGTTGCCCCTTCTATCACTGGGAAAGGACACCGCAAGATCGAACCCATCACAAAGCACCTCTTCCCATGGCAAGAAAAATCGATCTAGTCGGCCTAACTAAACCAAAGATTCGAAGAAGAAATACGTGGATATAAGCAATCATGCATATAAGAGATCAAATAAGACTCAAATAATATTCATGGATAGAAACTGATCATGAACTCAAAATTCATCGGATCCCAACAAACACACCGCAAAAGTTTACATCAAATAGATCTCCAAGAGACCATTGTATTGAGAATCATAAGAGAGAGAGAGAGAGGAAGCCATCTAGCTACTGCCTATGGACCCGTAGGTCTATGGTGGACTACTCACGCATAATCGGAGAGGCACCTATGAAGAAGATGAACCCCTCCGTGATGGTGTTTAGATTGGATCTCGCGGTTCTGGAACTTGCGGCAGCTGGAATTGTGTTTCGTCGACTCCCCTAGGGTTTTTGGAATATTTGGGAATTTATAGGCGTCAGAGGCAGTGCAGAGGGGCCCCGTGGAGGGCACAACCCATCAGGGCACGCCAGGGGCCCCCTGGCGCCCCCTGGTGGGTTGTGCTCCCCACAACCCACCTTCCTGGCTCTTCTTTGGCCCACTGGGTGTCTTCTGGTCTAGAAAAAATCTCCAAAAAGTTTCGTCGCGATTGGACTCCGTTTGGTATTGATATTCTGCGAAGTAAAAAACAAGCAAAAACAACAACTGGCACTTTGGCACTATGTCAATAGGTTAGTCCCAAAAAATGATATAAAGTTGTTATAAAATGATTGTAAAACATCCAAGAATGATAATATAACAGCATGGAACAAGCAAAAATTATGGATACGTTGGAGACGTATCAGCATCCCCAAGCTTAATTCCTACTCGTCCTCGAGTAGGTAAATGATAAAAACAGAATTTTTGATGTGGAATGCTGCCTAACATGTTCATCATATTCTTTTCTTTTGTATAGCGTGGACATTTGGACTTATAGATGATTCAAAGCAATAGTCTAGTTTTAACATAATGACTTCAATACTCAAGCATGCCAACAAGCAACCATGTCTTTCAAAATATCAACACTAAAGAAAGTTATCCCTAGCCCATCATGCTCAATCATTGATCCATTCATGACACACACTCAAATATTAGCTATACCCAATGCTCAAGTACAATCATAGTGCCCCGTAGTTGGTGCTTATAAGAGAAGATGGAGACTCAAAGTAAAAATAAAAATTGCATAAAGTAAATAGATAGGCCCTTCGCAGAGGGAAGTAGGGATTTGTAGAGGTGCGAGAGCTCAAAGTTTTAAATTGAGAGAGAAAAAATATTTTGGGTGGCATGCTTTTCCTGTCAACGAAAACGACAAAGTAGCTCACAATACTTTCCATGCTAGATATATCATAGGCGGTTCCCAAACAAAAAATAAAGTTTATTCCTTTTTCCACCAAACTTTCACTTTCCATGGCGGGCCGTATCCACGGTTGCTTTCCATACCAACACTTTCCAAGGAATTTATTATTTGACAACATAAAGTAAATATTTTTTCTTTTTCATTTCAGGAATGGGCATCCCTATTACTGCCGCACTCTCGTGCAATGACAAGTGAATAAACACTCATCTTGAGAATAACACATCTAGCATGGAAAAATGTTGGACACCCCCCACCGTTTCATGAGCGGTACGAGCACACAAAAGAGAAAATTTATTTTGAAAATTTAGAGATGGCACATACAAATTTGCTTGGAACGGCATGAAAATACCGCATATAGGTAGGTATGGTGGACTCATAAGGCAAAACTTGGTTTAAGGATTTTGGATGCACAAGTAGTATTTATACTTAGTACAGATGGAGGCTAGCAAATAGATTGAGAAGCAACCAAACCAAGAAACGAAAATTCACATAAGTGAGCATTGAGCATAACTAACACCGAATAATGCACCACAAGTAGGATGTAATTTCATTGCATAACTATTGACTTTCATACTTGCATAGGGAATCACAAACCTTAACACCAATATTCCTACTCAAGCATAATTACTCACTAACATGACTCACATATTACTATCATCATGTTTCAAAACTATTACAAGGAATCAAGTTTAATTTGCCCAATGATGTTCATGAAAGTTTTTATTATATCCTCCTTGGATATCCATCACTTTGGGACTAGTTTCATATATTGCCATTGCTTTTTTGACAAGCTCAAACAAATCTAAGTGAAGCACATGAGCATAAAGATTTCATCTCTCAAAAAGATATAAGTGAAGCATGAGAGGATTTCTTCAAAATTTATTAACTCTAAAATTAATCTAAGTGAAGCATGAGAGTATTTCTACAAAAATTTCCAAGCACACCGTGCTCAAAAAGATATAAGTGAAGCACTAGAGCAATTCTATAGCTCAAAAGAAGTTTAAGTGAAGCATTGAGAGCAATTCTAACAAATCATGGCATAATTTTGGCTCTCCCAAATAGGTGTGTACAGCAAGGATACAATTGAAAAATAAACAAGCAAAGCAAGCAAAGATACAAGATGCTCCAAGCAAAACTCATGATATGTGACGAATAAAAATATAGCTCCAAGTAAAATACCGATGGTTGTTAGAAGAAAGAGGGGATGCCACTCGGGGGCATCCCCAAGCTTAGTTGCTTGTTACTCTTTGGATATATCTTGGGGGTGCGGTAGCATCCCCAAGCTTTGGCTTTTATCACTCCTTATTCCTTCATCCATCGTGATCTCACCCAAAACTTGAAAACTTCAATCACACAAAACTCAACAAAATCTTCGTGAGATCCGTTAGTATAATAAAGCAAATTACTACTTTAGGTGCTGTTGCAAACCCATTCATACTTTATTATTGCATTATACCTACTGTATTTTAACTTTACCATGGCTCATGGCTTATACCCCCCGATACAAACCATAGATTAATCAAAACAAGCACACAATGCAACAAAAACAGAATCTGTCTTAAACAGAACAGTCTGTAGTAATCTGTACTATAACCATACTTCTGTTACTCTAAAAATTCTGAAAAATTAGGAAAACGTAAGGAATTTGTATAGAAACACTGTGTTAAAATTTCAGCTCAAGATCACGTTCCAGCAAAAAATGAAAATTCAAATACTGGACGCAAAGTTTCTGTTTCAGATTCAGCATCGCTTCTACTCATCCTATTAATCATCCTAAAGGTTCTACTTGGCACAAACACTAAATAAACCATAAAAACACAATTATAACAGAGGCATAATTGTGTTAACACTCAGAAATAGAAAGGAAAAAGCAAAAATAAATTTATTCATTGGGTTGCCTCCCAACAAGCGCTATCGATTTATGCCCCTAGCTAGGCATAACACATAGATTCAAGTATTGTCATCTTTGGTTTTGGCCACTTTTGTGAGGGCCTTCTCGAATCCGGGGTGCTATTTACGCTTCCCCAAATTTTCGGGAGAAGAAACCATCTTGAGATCCAAAATATCCAAACACTTATTGCAAAGGGTAATCAAAGTATTCAAGCGATTGAGGTTCCCACTAATATGTTTGAGGGGTTCATGATATTTTTGTAACTCGACCAAGTGCTTATGTAAGTCACCCAATTTGTCGAGAATTTGAACCCCCTCTTGTGTAAAGGCAAGCCCCTTTTTTGATGGAGGAACCCCCAAAATCCCTTCCAAAACTTCATAAGCGGTGTTTGCATCAAGTTCAATAAAATTCCCTTTAGAGGCAAAATCCAAAAGCTCTCTATGATGCAAAGCCAATCCAATGTAAAAATTTCTAAGCAAAATTTTTGCATCTCCTTTTAGATTGGAGATACGATAGGATTCCATTAGCCTATACCAGGAATCTTTCAATTTTTCCCTTCTTTTTGTTTGAAGTATAGCACTTCAAAATCTGGTGACAAAGGGGGAGTAGTGGGGCTAGCCATAACAACAAGGCAAGAGATCCGGCAAAAAAAAGGTCAAACGAAAAAAAGGGCGAATAAAATGGCAAATTGGTGAAGTGGGGGAGAGGAAAACGTGAGGCAAATGACAAATAATGTAATTGTAAGGAGATGAGATTTGTGATTAGGAACCTAGTAGATGATGATGGAGTGCCCTCGGTGCCTTAGATAGGCACGTAGAAGAGACCGCTTCCTCCCCGGCAACGGTGCCAGAAATTCCTTTGACGTTGCTTGAGACTGCGTCGGTATTTCTCCAAAGAGGAAGGGATGATGCAGCACAGCGACGGTAAATATTTCCCTCGGTTATGAAACCAAGGTTATCGAACCAGTCGGAGGATCACCACCACCCAATAAGCAGCACCTGCACACAAACAACAAATACTTGCAACCCGACACGAAAGAGAGGTTGTCAATCTCTCTATGGTAAAAAGATAGATTAGGTAATGATAGACAGGAGAGATAGATCTCTCAAGAACACAAAATAGAAAAGGCAAATAAAATATGCAGCAATATATTTTTGGGTTTTTGGTTTTGTAGATCTGAAAACAAAGATGCAAAAAGATAGATCGGAAAGCTATATGTTGGAAAAGTAGACCCCGGGGCCGTAGGATTCACTAGTGGCTTCTCTCATGAGTATAGCGCATGGTGGGTGAACAAATTACTGTTGGGCAATTGATAGAAGATCTAATAATCATGACGATATCCAAGGCGATGATCATTATATACGCATCACGTCCAAGATAGGTAGACCGACTCCTGCCTGCATCTACCTCTATTACTCCACACATCGACCACTATCCATCAAGCATCTAGTGTATTAAGTTCATGGAAAAACGGAGTAATGCAATAAGAATGATGACATGATGTAGACAAGATCTATTCATGTAGGAATAGACCCCATCTTGTTATCCTTAATGGCAACGATACATGCGTGCCTTGTTGCCCCTTCTGTCACTGGGAAAGGACACCGCAAGATCGAACCCATCACAAAGCACCTCTTCCCATGGCAAGAAAAATCGATCTAGTCGGCCTAACTAAACCAAAGATTCGAAGAAGAAATACGAGGCTATAAGAAATCATGCATATAAGAGATCAAAGAAGATTCAAATAATATTCATGGATAGAAACTAATCATGAACTCAAAATTCATCGGATCCCAACAAACACACCGCAAAAGTTTACATCAAATAGATCTCCAAAAGACCATTGTATTGAGAACCATAAGAGAGAGAGAGAGAGGAGGCCATCTAGCTACTGCCTACGGACCCGTAGGTCTATGGTGGACTACTCAATCATCATCGGAGAGGCACCTATGAAGAAGATGAACCCCTCCGTGATGGTGTTTAGATTGGATCTCGCGGTTCTGGAACTTGCGGCGGCTGGAATTGTGTTTCGTCGACTCCCCTAGGGTTTTTGGAATATTTGGGAATTTATAGGCGTCAGAGGCGGTGCAGAGGGGCCCCGTGGAGGGCACAACCCATCAGGGCGCGCTGGGGCCCTCCTAGCGCGCCCTGGTGGGTTGTGCTCCCCACAGCCCACCTTCCTAGCTCTTCTTTGGCCCACTGGGTGTCTTCTGGTCCAGAAAAATCTCCAAAAAGTTTCGTCGCGATTGGACTCCGTTTGGTATTGATATTCTGTGAAGTAAAAAACAAGCAAAAACAACAACTGGCACTTTGGCACTATGTCAATAGGTTAGTCCCAAGAAATGATATAAAGTTGTTATAAAATGATTATAAAACATCCAAGAATGATAATATAGCAGCATGGAACAAGCAAAAATTATGGATACGTTGGAGACGTCACTCGACAGGGCACATAATTCAAGAAACCAAATGTGTGCGATATTGTGAATGATCACTGACGAATCTGTATTCTGAACCGTTTGCGATGAGATCGAGCGGGTAGACAGAGTTATGGAATAAATATGAGCAAACGACAACAGATTTAAGGAGTACAGTCTGTTTTACTTCTTCTTGTTATTGTTAGATGGCCCCGCGCCATCGTCTTGACGTGGACGCTTCTTGCCGCTGACCGTTGGATTTTCATCGCCATCGTCGTTGATTTCCTCGTCGTCGTCCTCCTTGTTCGAGCATTCCTCCTCCTCCTCATCGTCGTCGTCTTCTTCGTCCTTCGGCAGCTCCTCGTCTTCCTCCTCCTTGTCCGACCATTCCTGCTCCTCCTCATCGTTGTCGTCTTCTTCGTCCTTCGGAGGCTCCTCGTCCGTCTTGTCGTCGTCCGATGACTCCAGCAGCGGCGTCCCTTCCATGAGCTGGATAAAATGGAGGTCAGGGCTTGATGCTAGACTCATGGAAGACGAGCGCGATGATTGTGTGGTTGACCCCAGACTGGCGGAACTGTCGTCCTCGTTGTCGCTCGACATTGCTACGCTACGTAATTAAACAACCGACGAGAAAGCGAGATTGCAGAGTGTGTGGAAGTGTAGAGTGGCCGGCCGGGACGATGAAGATGGTGGCAACTGAAGCGTGGTGTGAAGACAAGAGGAATGGCAATCGAAGCGGGGGATTAACGGATTATAATGGCGCCTTGGCAGGCGGTTAGAATTCCGATATAATCAACCGCAATTGTGTGCACCCGGCCCGTCGCTCTAAATTCCCGCTATTGTGTAGTTCTCAATATGCCAAATGTTTCACATGTGTACATTTTAGGAGTTCACACGGTTCGCTAGATGCTTTGTTTAACTACCCACACGCTTATATGAAACACAACGGGTGTGAAATAGTAAGCATTTAACATAGGACAGTTAGTAAGCAATATATATAGATGAGCTCTGCTTATTGATGTAGCCATTAATATTCAGACAAAACCCCTAATGATCATTGCAAACAGCACATAGAAGATGGCTAATGCGGCAACTACAACTACACATGCTAGTTCCTTCTTGTCTCTTGCTTTCATCTGTTGCTTGTGATTGATTCTTTCTTGCTTCATCGTGGTGATTGTACACTCCAGATTAGTCAGTTTCTTCTTCAGCTTTATGTTATCTTCTGCAAGCTTGGTGATAACACTCCGAGCCCTGCTATGCCATTCATCATCCAACCAGTTAACAAAGGCACAAGCCTCATATCCCTGCAAATGTTAAATAATCAGGATCGGCGGGGGCATTAACTGAACTTAAGGGAAGAACTTATCACTAACTTCTAAGGTGCAACCGAGAAACCGTCTGCCAATGTCGAATCCCTCAGTGCATACACGTCGAGCGGGAGTGTGTCCGTTCACACAACTCAGCTTTTGGTACTTCTCGGTGGCGCAAAACTCGGAATCGAACTCATGTTGCAGGAGTCTGCTGGAGTCATACTCTGGATCCAGCATTTGATCGCTTACCTGTGTGTGTGGGGGGTGGGGGGTCCAATTCAGGACGGACTGAGTGAGCTGCTTGCTTTGGACATGCTAAAAAGATGAGGAAAGATTGGGACCTGACAAGACGATTCGGACCCGTAGTACACCGGCCTCCTGGTGACCTTAGGCAAGTGCACGGCGGTGACCGCCGTCATGGTGGCGCCGGCAATGGCGCTGCCAAGAGCGACTGTACAAACTGGTGCAGCCGCACTGAAACAATTAGCACCACTCGTCCGCATTCCCCCAATGTCAGCGCCACGCTAGGGAATTTGGGCGCTAGGGATTTGGAAGCTATTTAGGGATTTGAGGAAGACGGGGAAACTATGGGGATCTGATGATAACGGTCGGGGAACTATTTATCGCATTCTGTTTTATACGGCACAAGGTTTTCCAAACCAAATCGTGTGAGATGGTGCATGATACACGGTTTCCGTAACATGACCATTTGTGATGTGCTTCCCGGTACATATGGGTGTGGTAAACAGCCGCTCTCCGGAAACCCCCCAAAAAACGTTATGCTGATAGAGATGTCGGCGGCGACCGAGGCAGCGACTGCCGGATAGGAGGTCAATCCCCGGTCGGTCGGTGGTGTCGGTGTTATAGGAAGTCCATCCTCGGTCGGTTGGCGGTGGCGGTGTGATAGGAGGTCAATCCTCGGTCGGCGACGGGAGATATAGGAGGAGCTCAATCCTCATGGTCGGCGCCGGCGTGACTGGAGCACGTCCCTCGCGGTCGTAGGCGGGATAGTGGAGCCTGGACTTCAGGCAGGTGCCCCGCTAAGCTTTGATCCTTGACCGTGCTGTCTCACCGTGCTGCTGCTAATCAATTAAGGTATTCTTTTCCTTGAGTGGCCTTATGAAGGTATTAAATTCATATAAGGGCACTACTACTGATGATGCGTGTAAATTGACTGGTTAATTAGTGTCATTGCACGGTTGGATAACATTATGAAGCGCCCTTCATAAATTTTGAAAATAAAATATTTTGATTTACTCACCCATATCTTTGTCCATCCATTAAGGATGGAACGTGTGCAGATGGAACGATCTGAATGGATGAGGGATCGGACAACCTCAAGGTATATGGCTGACATGGAGGAGTTAATGGTTTTAGCTAAACGGACAAAGAAGAGAATTGGCAAAGAAGATTACGTCCTCTGTCCATGCAAGGATTGTACCAATACGGTGTCAATTGCAATTGATTTGGTCGAGTTACACTTATACAAGAGGGGATTCATGGGTGGATACACAATATGGACTAAACACGGTGAAGAGCCGGTTATGGATTAAGGTAATAACGTGCATGTCGGCGAGGTGCCAAACCCCGATCAGAGTCGCATGGGTGTTGAATAACCTTGGGGCTGAGATGTCAAGCTACAGACAGAAGACTGGCATGCCAAAAAAACCAAAGAAAAACCAAGAGTGTGAAGTAGACATCACCGACCTTGATGATATGCCAGATTTAGCTGCTTTGATTGCAGATTTCCAGGGCCTAGATAAAGAAATGGCTGGGTACAAGGAGCTGCCAAGCATTGATGCGGCCTCCAAGAAATATTTGTATCCAGGTTACAAAAAGAAATATTTCAAGTTGAGTGTCACACTGACGCTTCTCAGATTTAAAGCAGAAAGTGGTCTATCAAACAAGGCCTTCACACAGTTGTTGACTTGTCACATCCCTAGTCTTCCCTTGCTTGTGCTAGCTAAGTTGTGCATCATGTTTAAATTTGCATCAACATGAAATGGGGATTAACAGAAACCCTAGCACCTCACCTGAATTAAACCAATTCAAATACTTGAGATTTTCAATGAATCCAAAATGCCCATAAAAATGCCCACTATTTCTGATAAATGTTGGCAACAATATTTCAGAGGTGCATTTTATTTTTGTAACCCATTTGGCATTTTATTTTAATCCAACAAAGCCTCTAAACTCAATAAATAAAGCACTATAATTATGATGGCTTTTCAAAAATGCTGGAACTTTTTGTGGAGGTTTGAAATATTCAAACTACACTCCATAAAATATGTTGGTAATTTTGAGCCAAAGGTGTGGCCCTAACAAAATAAAACAAATGTCAGAAAAACAGAAACAGAAACAAATAAAAAAAGGAAAGAGAGAGAGAGAGAGTTACTTGAGGCCCAGCCAGGCCGGCCCATCTGGACCAGCCGACATTGTCGTTCTCCTTGCGCCCGTCAGCCGAGCGCGTGGCCGACGCGCGCGCATGGATGAGCTGCCACGCAGCTCCTCGCCTGCCTGCCTCCCCAGGCCAGCAAGGCGCCGGGGATAAGCATCCCGCGGCCGCCTCGATCACTCCCTCCATTCGCCCCTCTCCCCTCTCCTCCCGCTGCTCTGCCCCGCCATGGCCGCAAGGTCGCCGCCGTAGCGCCGTCGCTCCAGCCGCTCCCCCTCGCTTCTGAGCCGCCCAGTAGCTCCGCCTGGTTCCCCTCGTCCTCTCCAGCAGACCACGTGCCGCCAGGAGCTCTCCATCGCCGCCCTGAGCTCGTCTTGCTCCTCTGGTCAACCGAGGTCGCCGCCATCGATTCACCGTCTCAAGAGCCTCCCCGACCTCTCCACCAGCGCCAGAAGAACCGTTGTGAGCCCTAGGTCCCATTCCTTCCCCTCTCGCGATTGATTGCTTGCGGTAGCCCCCGAATTGCCTGAGTCCGAGAGCCCCTCGCCGCCGGCGATGGCGCTGCCGTCGTTACGGCCGCAGGAGCTCGAACCTGAGTGCATGGATGTGCTCAGGAGGTCTCCAGGAGTGCGTGTGTGCCTTCGGTTTCCTTCCTAGCCGTCTGTAGCGTCGGCTCGAGCTTTCCCGAGCTCCGGCAGCTGCACGGGTCGCCGCCGGTAAGCATCCTGACGCCCCCGCGACCAGCTAACCCCGTAGCTAGATGCGGCCCAGTGCGGGCGTCACTCTGGTGGCCTCCGTGTGCCCAACAGCTGCCTGTAGCGTGATTCCGGCGACGTGCCGCCATCATTTTGGTCGCCGCCGGCGAGTCTCCGGTGGGGGCCGACGTGGTTAGTCATTAGGAGCTAATCTTTTTAATTAGTAGGCTTAACAGCCGCTGACACTGGGCCCTGACTGGGGTCAAAGCCAGGGTCAACTCGGGTTTAACCCCTGAGTCAATGACATGTGGTCCCCACATGTCAGTGACTCTAAATGGCCCTGGGTCACTCACCAGTGGACCCCACTGGTCAGGTTTGACCTGGCAACGGCCAACTGACTTGCTGACGCCATGCTGATGCCATGCTGAGGCAATAAATCTTTTCTGATTTAATTTAAATCCATAAAATGCTAAAATCTTAGAAAAATCATAGAAATTAATCTGTAGCTCAGATTGAAATAATTTATATATGAAAAATTATCAGAAAAATCCATAGAATCCATTGGTGCTATTATCATGCATGTTAGAGCAACCTAGATAGATGAACATTGACATTTTGCAATAATGCAATATGTGGAATATCATATGGAGAACAATTTTGAACCTATATTCAATCCTACTCCATTCAACTCTAATGATAGATGCATTAGCTCATCCATAACATGTTGCCATGTCATGATCATGCATCATATAGTTGCACTTGCCGTGTATTGATTGTTACTCCGTCTATGTCGCGGTAGGTTATGCTCCATCGGATACCTTCGAGTATCCCCCTGAAGGAGAGTACCTCCCGGCCAACCTGCAAGGCAAGCAAACCCATTGATCATACCGATAACATCCCACTCTCTCGCTCCTGCTCTTGTTTATTGCATTAGGACAAACGCTTCTACTGTCTATCTGTTGCGGTAGTTGAACCCATTCCTCTGCATGACCTGTCATTGTCACAGTAAATAGCTAAACCATGCAACCTAGCATACCATGGTAGATGCTTGAGCCTTGATGTGCTTTACCTGCTTTGCTTGCTATGCTTGCTATGCTTAGAGTTGTGTCAGGTCTGATTCATCTGGGTGATGAACCGGAGTGAAACGGTGTTGTTCTGATGTGATGAGCTAAATGATGAACCCGATTTGGTAAAGGTAGCGATGAGAGGCTATGTAGGAGTACATAGCGGATTGTCTCATTGGGACTGTTCTTAGGAACTGAGTTCCGTGTTTGTGATCCAAGACTAGTTACTACCACACATTGGGATACTTAATTGACCCTCTCGACCTATCAACCGTCTAGTCCTCTGTCCAGGAGTTGCAAGAAGTTTCTGGTGTTTGTAGCCATGCTGGAGGCCGTGCGTAGCGCTGACCTTAGGGGTGGGCTACGACGCGGTAGGCAGTGGCACGGTGTACCAAGTGGTA
Source organism: Elymus sibiricus (assembly GCA_039707655.1). Lineage (NCBI taxonomy): Eukaryota > Viridiplantae > Streptophyta > Magnoliopsida > Poales > Poaceae > Elymus > Elymus sibiricus. The sequence goes on from CM077675.1 coordinate 246,880,803, forward strand.
CCCGAACGGTGGGCTTGGGAACCCTGCCACATCGTTTGAGGCCGTAGCGAAAACTTCGGCCGGACTTCCGTGCGGGTTTGGTCTCAAATAGGCAATAGCCTGGACTAGGGTCTTGTGTGTTTGACGGTCGTGGCCGACTCCCTCACTGGGCTTCCGCTTGAAGGTTGCCGAGGTGCTTGTTTTTATGAGCACACAACGATAAGTGGAGAGAGCGTGTGTGAAGAAGTGCACCCTTGCAGGGTAATGAATCTGTTCGAATAGCCGCGTCCTCGGATATGGACTACTTGGAGAACTTATGCTGTTCATAGATAACTTGATGGTTACTCTTAAAAGACTCAAGACAGGTGTGAGTACCGTGGATGGCACTCTCGTGGGTGACGGGAGCGGATCCATGGTTGTGTATTGATGTGGTGTTAGTGGACTCGTGTGCGTTCTCTCAAAACTTGTTTAAAGAACTGGTAGTCGTAGTATAGGCTAGCCAAGAGTCAAAGCTGGCAGTGCTGCATGAACCCCACTACTCCCCTTGTTGAAACATGAGCATGAATAGCTTAGGTCTGCTTTAAAGACTTGCTGAGTACGATTGTACTCATGTTTGCTTCATAACTGTTGCAGATGAGAATATGGACCCATCTGGTGGGTTCTATCTAGACGTCGACGATGCCGAGTAGCTGGTATCCCAGCTACGATCTGATGCGCTGGGATGGGCTATAGATAGTCAGGCTTTATGCCTTTTCATCTTTCATCTGTCTATATTCAGACAGCTTTAAGCTTCTGCTTGGTTTGTATGAACATGTTTGTATGACTTGATTGTCGGGTCATGTGACCCCTACCTATATGAACATATTATGTAAGGCTCTTCTGAGCCTTCTAAATAAATGTTGTGTTGTTGTATGGTTATGTTGTGATGCCATAGTTGTATCTATGCATATCGGACATGTCGTGCGTACGTGTGACGTGTAAGGGTATGTATGGGATTCGACACCTAGTTGTGTGCCTCTAGTAGTACTCTTTATGGGGAAATGCCTCTTTGTGCTTCCACTGAGCCTTGGTAGCTTGCTACTGCTCCGGACACATTGATTGACCGGCATGTATCCTTCTTGCTGCTGTGTCTGTCCCTTCGGGGAAATGTCTCGCAGTGTAATGGAGTCCATGTAGCCTGCTATGACTCGTCTACGCGCAGTTGATGACATTTATGTCCCACGGCGTAATGGAGTCCCTGTAGCTTGCTATGACTCGTCTACACACGCTGAGGCCGACACGTGCATTGTTGGGTTACGTATGCCTGTCCCTGTACGGATTTGCTACTTCGGCTCTACGACTAGTCATGTCGACCCGGGTTCTTTGACATTTGAATGCTAGCGACATATTCATATTCGTGAGCCAAAAGGCGCAAACGATCCCGGCCCAGGTAAGGTGGCAGCTGTGGAGATAACCGTGCGTGAGGCCGCAAAGTAGTGTGAAGTGTTACATGCTAGATTCTTATGGCTTAGGATCGGGGTACCGACAGCGTTGGTATCAGAGCCTGACTGACTGTAGGATTACCAAGCCAAACTGGTCGAAGTTGAGTCTAGAAATGCTTTAGTTATGTAAGGGAATTGATTGTGGAAGGGAACGTAAGGCTCTTTTACTCCTCTTCCCAATTCATTCTATTCTGAGTCACCCTCTTCTTTTCTACGGGTTTAAGAACTAGGCTTCTTATCTACCTCTCAGGATGACAAGTTACTAACCATGGACTTGTAGACTAAATTGCTTGAGAGTCAACTCCAGTTTTCAAGTATTGCTTCTGTGTGACAATCATTTGGTTAGAATCTTGACGCTAGAAAGTTGAGTGGCTATGCTATCCAATCTTTTCGGGATGTCTCAAAATTGTTTTTGAGCATTCTCAGCCGTTATGCTGTCCAATTTCTACTAGGGTCTCTAATGCACTTTGCATTATCCTCTGTTTCAGATGCCTCCCCGTCCTTCTCGTCAAGTGGTCCGTTTGACCAGGTGCATTGATGTACCGGGTCACACGGCCATGTTGGTCAGAGTCATGATGGAGATCGGTTATTGTTGGTACCCGGAATATACAGTGGAGGAATAGTACCGCGACTTCAACCAGAGCCAGTATCTGTGTATCGTTAGAATATATCCATCATATCCCGGAGTAGCAGAGCCGCTTCATTGGACGTATGGACTAGGTGTCACCATAGATATGGTAGTTCGGGAGGCCGCCTACACGATGCTGACCATCATGAGAGCTCACCATGGCCTACTTCAGGGCAAAGAGTTCTGTTATATTCCAGGGACACTAGGAGGAGAGGATGGATATCTTACAGCAGACTAGTATGATCACACTCATGAGGATCCTAGGCTTCAGGTGACTGCTCAGTTGTTAGAGAACAGGTATCGTGATGCTCGGGCACTTCGTATGGAGCTATATGCCACCCGTGCACGTCTTTGGACAGCCTTGACGAGCTAGCTCCAGTCGTCCAGACAGGTTATGGAGATTTGGAGATGTTGAGCCCCTTACGGACTCATCTGCCCGCTCGCGTAGACTGGCCCGATGTTGGAGGCATCACTCCTCTTCGAGGACCGCTGCTGCCGCCAGCGAGAGGACCTAGGCCACATCCGTGTCCTTATGGTTCCCAGGGATCTTAGGCCAGGGTGTTTCCAGACCCTCAGGTTCAGCTTCTAGGTCACGGAGGTAACCTGTATGAGATGTTCTACGCAGATGCTTGAGATCATGAGTGGAGGTAGTAGTATTGTAGCAGTTGTATTTTCCACAGTCCTGCGTGTCTTGTGGAATATGACTGAGGTGTGAGTTGAGTTCCGAAGGTGTAGAAAAATAATGTATAGGAAGCTTGTAATGCCTCCGATGAGTTGTTTTATCTTCTCACTAGCTTGTGCTTCAGCTTCGGTTTGTACTGAACTATATCATGGTGTGTATGAATCATGGTGTATATATGGCAGTTTGCTTGTACCATGTTGTTCGGGTGTTTATCCCTGCATTCCATGTTGTTGAGTATATTCCGTATCTCTTATCCTAGAGTTTGTCTCCCTTGTCTAAGATGTGGGTTTTGTTTTCCCAGGATGTTTTCCACCAGGAACAACCCCGCTCCTGCTTATGAGAAGGGCGAGGGCAGTGGAGCAAGGCAAGAGAACCTGCCTCACCCGCCATCTTTGGCGGAGGTGATGCTTGAGGCGGAACGCAACAAGAGAGAGACCAACAGGCTGCTAGAGCATATTGAGCAGAATACAGCACGCCTTCCCCGCAATGAGCATAATGATGGAATGTCTCTCAATGACTTCGTGAAGCTGTATCCACCAACGTTCCATCATTCCGTCGACCCCCTCGATGCAGATGATTGGCTTTCCAGCATGACTCGCAAGATCCGTTCTGCAAATGTGGCTGAAGCGGACAAGGTTAACTTTGCCGCGTACTTCCTTGAAGGACCCGCCAGTCAGTGGTGGGAAAATTATGAGGCTATACGCCCATAGGGCCCCGCTACTACATGGACAGACTTTTGCAGTGCTTTCCGCACCCACCATATTCCTGAAGGTCTGATGGACCGTAAGAGAGAGGAGTTCTGTGCCCTCACCGAGGGTAAGCTAACAGTATATGCTTACAGCCGTGAGTTCGGCAACCTAGCCCGCTATGCACCGGAGGAGGTGTCAACTGACGCCAAGAATCAAGCTAGGTTCCGCAAGGGACTTAGCCCCGAGCTCCGTCGTGATCTGCGCCTGCATGAGTGCACTACCTTCCAGGCTCTTGTCAACAAGGCTATCAATGCCGAGACTGGACAGACCGACTACGAGGCAACCAAGAAGCACTCTCGTGACTTCAGCTCCTCATCCGGCTCAGGTTCCCATAAGCGCCGGGTGTGGGTGCCCAACACTGCACTGCCATCAAGGTACACCGCGAGGCCATCCTATGAGGCGCCTCGCCCAAATCAGGCCAACCCTCCAACTAAGCCCTATGGTGGAAATGCTGCTAATGCCGCTCCGAGGTCTTCAACTGTGATGTGCTACAAATGTGGAGAGCCTGGACTCTATTCTCGTGAGTGTCCTCAGAACAACGCCAAGCCCGCTGGACGTGGTAAGCCGGGCAAGGCTTATTACGTGAAGCCAACTCCTGGTCGTGGCCGTGTGAACAATGTCACCCTTGAAGAAGCCCATGATGACCCCGACGTTGTGCTTGGTATGCTCCTTGTCAACAGCCATCCAACATCTGTTCTATTTGACACTGGTGCATCTCATTCATTCATCTCAGAAAGTTATGCACAGTTGCATAACATGACCTTTTGTGATATGCCCACTCCATTAGTAGTTCAGACTCCTGGATCAAAATGGCAAACTTCTAGAGTGAGCCATGACAATGAGATTCTTGTGGATAGGCTAGTCTTCTTAGCTTCCCTGATAGCTCTGAAGTCTTCGGACATCAATATCATCTTGGGTATGGACTGGATGTCAGCTCATTATGCCAAGATTGATACTCATACTAGGAATGTTCAACTTACACATCCTTGAGGTGAAATAGTCACCTTTTCAACTCGAGTGGCTAAGAGCCAACTCTATTCCCTCAATGCTAGCCCTCTTCCAGAGCTTGAGGATATTCCGGTGGTCCGTGACTTCCCGGATGTCTTTCCAGAGGAACTGCCAGGTATTCCACGTGTCAGAGATGTAGAGTTTGTGATAGACCTCATTCCAGGGACTGTCCCAATAGCCAGAAGACCCTATAAGATGGCACCCTTAGAACTAGCCGAGCGAAAGAAGCAACTTGATGAGGCCTTGAAAAAGGGATTCATCCGCCCTAGTTCTTCTCCTTGGGCTTGCCCCGTCCTCTTCGTCAAGAAGAAGGATGGAACGGACCGGATGGTTGTAGATTATGGACCAGTGAACCTGGTCACAATCAAGAACAAGTATCCACTTCCCAGGATCAACGACTTGTATGATCAACTCGCTGGATCCTCAGTCTTCTCCAAAATGGATTTGAGGTTGGGATACCATCAAATCAGAATCCGGAACGGGGACATTCCAAAAACGGCTTTCGTTACTCGTTATGGCCAATACGAGTACACCGTCATGTCCTTCGGATTAACCAATGCTCCAGCCACCTTCTCTCGCTTGATGAATTCGATCTTCATGGAGTATTTGGATAAATTCATCATGGTTTACCTCGACGATATACTCATCTACTCGAAGAACGAACGAGATCATGCCGAGCATCTCAGGCTGGTATTGACGAAACTTCGAGAGCGTCGCTTGTATGCCAAATTCTCCAAGTGTGAATTTTGGCTACCAGAAGTGACCTATCTAGGTCATGTAATCTCTGGAAAGGGCATTGCTGTCAATCCCGAGCGAGTTCAGGCCGTCCTTGATTGGACTCAACCTGAATCGGTTAAGCAAGTTCGGAGTTTCCTTGGCTTAGCGAGCTATTGTCGCCGCTTTGTCGAGAATTTCTCCATGGTTGCGAAGCCTCTTATTGTACTCCTCAAGAAAGATAAAAAGTTCGAGTGGACCCCACAATGCGAGCACGGTTTTCAGGAACTGAAAAGACGCCTGACTTCTGCACCCGTATTGGTGCCACCAGATTTTTCTAAGGACTTTGTTATCTATTGCGACGCCTCGCGACAAGGATTAGGTTGCATTCTCATGCAAGATCGTCATGTGATTGCATACGCATCTCGACAGTTGCGTCCACATGAGGATAATTATCCAACACATGATCTTGAGCTCGCAGCTGTAGTCCATGCACTTAGAACATAGCGACATTACCTTCTGGGTAATCGTTGCGAGATATAAACTGATCACCAAAGTCTGAAATATATCTTCACCCAACCGGATTTGAATCTCAGGCAAAGACGGTGGGTTGAGTGGATCACAGATTACGACTTAGGGATAACTTACACCCCGGGGAAAGCCAATGTCATGGCTGATGCAGTACATCGTAAGTCTTATTGTAATAATTTGATCTTACAACAAGGTCAACCACTTCTCTATGAGCAATTTCGGAGGTTAAATATTCACATTGTTCCTCAAGGATTCCTTTCCACCTTGGTGGCAAAACCGAGCCTTAGGGATCAAATCATAGCTGTTTAGAGGTATGATAAGGGTATATCCCAGATCAAGGAGAACATTGCTAGCGGAAAAGCTAAAGATTTCTCCAAAGATGATCAGGATGTTGTGTTCTTCCAGAACCGCTTGGTGGTTCCTAAGAGAAAATGTCTACGACAGCTGATCCTTAAGGAGGCTCATGACTCCCCTCTCACGATTCATCCTGGTAGTACCAAAATGTATCAGGACCTACGCCAGAGGTTCTGGTGGACCAGAATGAAGAGAGAAATTGCTTAGTTCGTTGCTAACTCCGATGTCTGTCGTCGCGTTAAAGCAGAACACCAAAGGCCTGCTGGCACCCTTCAACCCTTAGCTATTCCTGAAAGGAAATGGGACAAGGTCGGTATGGATTTCATCACCAGTTTTCCCAGGACCAAGAGAGGGAATAATGCTATCTTTGTGGTCATTGACCGTCTTTCCAAAGTGGCTCATATTCTTCCTATTCGCGAAAGTATAACTGCTAGTCAGCTAGCGGATCTATATATTTCTCGAATAGTATCTCTTCATGGTGTTCCTTTGGAGATCAACTCAGACCATGGAAGTATCTTCACTTACCGATTCTGGGAAAGCTTCGAGAATGCTATGGGGACTCATCTCTCCTTTAGCACTGCTTTCCACCCGCAGTCAAGTGGTCAAGTAGAGCGAGTCAATCAAATCTTGGAAGACATGCTTAGAGCTTGTGTTATATCATTCTGCATGGATTGGGAGAAGTGCCTTCCATTTGCTGAATTTGCTTATAACAATAGTTTTCAGGCAAGCTTAGGCAAAGCCCCTTTTGAAGTTCTCTATGGACGAAGGTGTCGAACACCTCTTAACTGGTCAGAAACCGGAGAGAGGCAACTCTTTGGACCGGATATGATCCAGGATGCAGAAGAGCAAGTTCGCATTATTCGTGAAAAGTTGAAAACAGCCCAATCTCGTCAAAAGAGCCAATATGATCGCCATCATAAGGCTGTGACCTATGAAGTTGACGAAAAGGCTTACCTTCGGGTTACACCTCTGAAGGGTACCCAACGATTCGGTATCAAGGGCAAGTTGGCTCCTCGTTACACTGGACCTTTTCGCATTCTTGCTAAACTAGGAGAGGTTGCCTACCAATTGGAACTTCCACCACATCTTTCCAAGGTTCATGATGTCTTCCACGTCTCGCAACTCAGGTGTTGCTTCTCGGACCCTGTCCGTGAAGTGGACCATGAAACGCTTGATCTCCAAGATAACCTTACATATCGAGAATACCTTGTTCGTATCCTCGATCAACCTGAGCGTACCACTCGACGTCGAAACATCAAGTTTCTCAAGGTTCAGTGGTCACACCATTCCGAGAAGGAAGCCACATGGGAAAGGGAGGACCATCTTCGACTAGAGTACCCCGCGCTCTTCCCGACGACTTCCAAATCTGAGGACGAGATTCTTTTGAGTGGGGGTGAGTTGTCACATCCCTAGTCTTCCCTTGCTTGTGCTAGCTAAGTTGTGCATCATGTTTAAATTTGCATCAACATGAAATGGGGATTAACAAAAACCCTAGCACCTCACGTGAATTAAACCAATTCAAATACTTGAGATTTTCAATGAATCCAAAATGCCCATAAAAAATGCCCACTATTTCTGATAAATGTTGGCAACAATATTTCAGAGGTGCATTTTATTTTTGCAACCCATTTGGCATTTTATTTTAATCCAACAAAGCCTCTGAACTCAATAAATAAAGCACTATAATTATGATGGCTTTTCAAAAATGCTGGAACTTTTTGTGGAGGTTTGAAATATTCAAACTACACTCCATAAAATATGTTGGTAAGTTTGAGCCAAAGGTGTGGCCCTAACAAAATAAAACAAATGTCAGAAAAACAAAAACAAAAACAAATAAAAAAAGGAAAGAGAGAGAGAGAGAGAGTTACCTGAGGCCCAGCTAGGCCGGCCCATCTGGCCCAGCCGACATCGTCGTCCTCCTGGCGCTAGTCAGCCGAGCGCGTGGCCGACGCGCGCACACGGTCGAGCTGCCACGCAGCTCCTCGCCTGCCTACCTCCCCAGGCCAGCAAGGCGCCGGGGATAACCATCCCGCGGCCGCCTGGATCGCCCCCTCCATTCACCCCTCTCCCCTCTCATCCCGCTGCTCTGCCCCGCCATGGCCGCAAGGTCGCCGCCGTAGCGCCGTCGCTCCCCCTCGCTTCTGAGCCGCCCAGTAGCTCCGCCTGGTTCCCCTCGTCCTCTCCAGCAAGCCACGTGCCGCCAGGAGCTCTCCATCGCCGCACCGAGCTCGTCTTCCTCCTCTGGTCAACCGAGGTCGCCGCCGTCGATTTGTCGTCTCCAGAGCCTCCCCGACCTCGCCACCAGCGCCAGAAGAACCGCTGTGAGCCCTAGGTCCCATTCCTTCCCCTCTCGCGATTGATTGCTTGCCGTAGCCCCCGAATCGCCTGAGTCCGAGAGCCCCTCGTAGCCGGTGATGGCGTTGCCGTCGTTACGGCCGCAGGAGCTCGAACCTTAGCGCATGGATGTGCTCAGGATGTCTCCAGGAGTGCGTGTGTGCCTTTGGTTTCCTTCCTAGCCGTCTATAGCGTCGGCTCTGAGCTTTCCCGAGCTCCGGCAGCCGCACGGGTCGCAGCCGGTGAGCATCCCGGCGCCCCCGCGACCAGCTAACCCCATAGCTAGATGCGGCCCAGTGCGAGCGTCACTCTGGTGGCCTCCGCGTGCCCAGCAGCTGCCTGTAGCGTGATTCCGGTGACGCGCCGCCGTCATTTTGGTCGCCGCCGGCGAGTCTCCGGTGGGGCCCGATGTGGTTAGTCATTAGGAGGTAATATTTTTAATTAGTAGGCTTAACACCCGCTGACAGTGGGCCCTGGCTGGGGTCAAAGCATGGGTCAACTCGGGTTTAACACTTGAGTCAATGACATGTGGTCCGCACATGTCACTGACTCTAAATGGCCCTGGGTCACTGACCAGTGGACCCCACTGGTCAGGTTTGACCTGGCAACGACCAGCTGACTTGCTGATGCCATGCTGACGCAATAAAGCTTTTCTGATTTAATTTAATTCAATAAAATGCTAAAATCTTAGAAAAATCATAGAAATTAATCTGTAGCTCAGATTGAAATAATATATATATGAAAAAATTTCAGAAAAATCCAAAGAATCCATTGGTGCTATTATCATGCATGTTAGAGCAACCTAGAAAGATGAACATTGACATTTTGCAATAATGCAATATGTGGAATATCATATGGAGAACAATTTTGAACCTATATTCAATCCTACTCCATTCAACTCCAATGATAGATGCACTAGCTCATCTATAACATGTTGCCATGTCATGATCATGCATCATATTGTTGCACTTGCCGTGTATTGATTGTTACTCCGTCTATGTCGCGGTAGGTTCTGCTCCATCGGATACCTTCGAGTATCCCCCTGAAGGAGAGTACCTCCCGGCCAACCTGCAAGGCAAGCAACCCCATTGATCATACCGATAACACCCCACTCTCTCGCTCTTGCTCTTGTTTATTGCATTAGGACAAATGCTTCTACTGTCTATCTGTTGCGGTAGTTGAACCCATTCCTCTGCATGACCTGTCATTGTCACAGTAAATAGCTAAACCATGCAACCTAGCATACCATGGTAGATGCTTGAGCCTTGATGTGCTTTACCTGCTTTGCTTGCTATGCTTAGAGTTGTGTCAGGTCTGATTCATCTGGGTGATGAACCGGAGTGAAACGGTGTTGTTCTGATGTGATGAGCTAAATGATGAACCCGATTTGGTAAAGGTAGCGATGAGAGGCTATGTAGGAGTACATAGCGGATTGTCTCATTGGGACTGTTCTTAGGAACTGAGTTCCGTGTTTGTGATCCAAGACTAGTTACTACCACACGTTGGGATACTTAATTGATCCTCTCGACCTATCCACCGTCTAGTCCTCTGTACAGGAGTTGCAAGTAGTTTCTGGTGTTTGTAGCCATGCTGGAGGCCGTGCGTAGCGCTGACCTTAGGGGTGGACTACGACGCGTTAGGCAGTGGCACGGTGTACCAAGTGGCACCCGAACGGTGGGCTTGGGAACCCTGCGCACATCGTTTGAGGCCGTAGCGGAAACTTCGGCCGGACTTCCGTGCGGGTTTAGTCTCAAATAGGCAATAGCCTGGACTAGGGTCTTGTGTGTTTGACGGTCGTGGCCAACTCCCTCGCTGGGCTTCCGCTTGAAGGTTGCCGAGGTGCCTGTTTTTATGAGCACACAACGATAAGTGGCGAGAGCGTGTGTGAAGAAGTGCACCCCTGCAGGGTAATGAATCTGTTCGAATAGCCGCGTCCTCGGATATGGACTACTTGGAGAACTTATGCTGTTCATAGATAACTGGATGGTTACTCTTAAAAGACTCAAGACAGGTGTGAGTACCGTGGATGGCACTCTCGTGGGTGACGGGAGCGGATCCATGGTGGTGTATTGATGTGGTGTTAGTGGACTCGTGTGCGTTATCTCAAAACTTGTTCAAAGAACTGGTAGTCGTAGTATAGGCTAGCCAAGAGTCAAAGCTGGCATTGCTGCATGAACCCCACTACTCCCCTTGTTGAAACATGAGCATGAATAGCTTAGGTCTGCTTTAAAGACTTGCTGAGTACGATTGTACTCATGTTTGCTTAATAACTGTTGCAGATGAGAATATGGACCCATCTGGTGGGTTCTATCTAGACGTCGACGACGCCGAGTAGCTGGTATCCCAGCTACGATCTGATGCCCTGGGATGGGCTATAGATAGTCAGGCTTTATGCCTTTTCATCTTTCATCTGTCTGTACTCAGACAGCTTTAAGCTTCTGCTTGGTTTGTATGAACATGTTTGTATGACTTGAGTGTCGGGTTATGTGACCCCTACCTATATGAACATATTATGTAAGGCTCTTCTGAGCCTTCTAAATAAATGTTGTGTTGTTGTATGGTTATGTTGTGATGCCATAGTTGTATCTATGCATATCGGACATGTCGTGCGTACGTGTGACGTGTAACGGTATGTATGGGATTCGACACCTAGTTGTGTGCCTCTAGTAGTACTCTTTATGGGGAAATGCCTCTTTGTGCTTCCACTGAGCCTTGGTAGCTTGCTACTGCTCCGGATACATTGATTGACCAGCATGTATCCTTCTTGCTGCTGTGTCTGTCCCTTCGAGGAAATGTCTCGCAGTGTAATGGAGTCCATGTAGCCTGCTATGACTCGTCTACGCGCAGTTGATGACATTTATGTCCCACGGCGTAATGGAGTCCTTGTAGCTTGCTATGACTCGTCTACACACGCTGAGGCCGACACGTGCATTGTTGGGTTACGTATGCCTGTCCCTGTACGGATGTGCTACTTGGGTTCTACGACTAGTCATGTCGACCCGGGTTCTTTGCCATTTGAATGCTAGCGACATATTCATATTCGTGAGCCAAAAGGCGCAAACGGTCCCAGCCCAGGTAAGGTGGCAGCCGTGGAGATAACCGTGCGTGAGGCCGCAAAGTAATGTGAAGTGTTACATGCTAGATTCTTATGGCTTAGGATCGGGGTCCCGACAGCGTTGGTATCAGAGCCTGACTGACTATAGGATTACCAAGCCAAACTGGTCGAAGTTGAGTCTAGAAATGCTTTAGTTATGTAAGGGAATTGATTGTGGAAGGGAACGTAAGGCTCTTTTACTCCTCTTCCCGAGTCATTCTATTCTGAGTCACCCTCTTCTTATCTACGGGGTTAAGAACTAGGCTTCTTATCTACCTCTCAGGATGACGAGTTACTAACCATGGACTTGTAGACTAAATTGCTTGAGAGTCAACTCCAGTTTTCAAGTATTGCTTCCGTGTGACAATCATTTGGTTAGAATCTTGACGCTAGAAAGTTGAGTGGCTATGCTATCCAATCTTTTCAGGATGTCTCAAAATTGTTTTTGAGCATTTTCAGCCGTTATGCTGTCCGATTTCTGCTAGGGTCTCTAATGCACTTTGCATTATCCTCTGTTTCAGATGCCTCCCCGTCCTTCTCGTCAGGTGGTCCGTTTGACCAGGTGCATTGATGTACCGGGTCACACGACCATGTTGGTCAGAGTCATGATGGAGATCGGTTATCGTTGGTACCCAGAATATACAGTGGAGGAACAGTACCGCGACTTCAACCAGAGCCAGTATATGTGTACCGTCAGAATATATCCATCATATCCTGGAGCTGCAGAGCCGCTTCATTGGACGTATGGACTAGGTGTCACCATAGATATGGCAGTTCAGGAGGCCGCCTACACGATGCTGACCATCATGAGAGCTCACCATGGCCTACTTCAGGGCACAGAGTTCTGTTATATTCCAACGACACTAGGAGGAGAGGATGGATATCTTACTGCAGCCTACTATGATCACTCTCATGAGGATCCTAGGCTTCAGGTGACTGCTCAGTTATTAGAGAACAGGGATCGTGATGCTCGGGCACTTCGTATGGAGCTATATGCCACCCGTGCACGTCTTCGGACAGCCTTGACGCAGCTAGCTCCTGTCGTCTAGACAGGTTATGGAGATTTGGAGATGTTGAGCCCCTTACGGACACATCTGCCCGCTCGCGTAGACTGGCCCGATGTTGGAGGCATCACTCCTCTTCGAGGACCGCAGCTGCCGCCAGCGAGAGGACCTAGGCCACATCCGTGTCCTTATGGTTCCCAGGGATCTCAGGCCAGGGTGTTTCCAGACCCTTAGGTTCAGCTTCCAGGTCATGGAGGTAACCTGTATGAGATGTTCTACGCAGATGCTTGAGATTGTGAGTGGAGGTAGTAGTATTGTAGCAGTTGTATTTTCCACAGTCCCGCGTGTCTTGTGGAATATGACTGAGGTGTGAGTTGAGTTCCGGAGGTGTAGAAAAATAATGTATATTAAGCTTGTAATACCTCCGATGAGTTGTTTTATCTTCTCACTAGCTTGTACTTCAGCTTGGGTTTGTACTGAACTATATCATGGTGTGTATGAATCATGGTGTATATATGGCAGTTTGCTTGTACCATGTTGTTCGGGTGTTTACCACTGCATTCCATGTTGTTGAGTATATTCCGCATCTCTTATCCTAGAGTTTGTCTCCCTTGTCTAAGATGTGGGTTTTGTTTTCCCAGGATGGTATCCACCAGGAACAACCCCGCTCCTGCTTATGAGAAGGGCGAGGGCAGTGGAGCAAGGCAAGAGAACCTGCCTCACCCGCCATCTTTGGCAGAGGTGATGCTTGAGGCGGAACACAACAAGAGAGAGACCAACAGGCTGCTAGAGCGTATTGAGCAGAATACAGCACGCCCTCCCCGCAATGAGCGTAATGATGGAATGTCGCTCAATGACTTCATGAAGATGTATCCACCAAAGTTCCATCATTCCGTCGCCCCCCTCGATGCAGATGATTGGCTTTCCAGCATGACTCGCAAGATCCGTTCTGCAAATGTGGCTGAAGCGGACAAGGTTAACTTTGCCATGTGCTTCCTTGAAGGACCCGCGAGTCAGTGGTGGGAAAATTATGAGGCTATGCGCCCAGAGGGCCCCGCTACTACATGGACAGACTTTTGCAGTGCTTTCCGCACCCACCATATTCCTGAAGGTCTGATGGACCGTAAGAGAGAGGAGTTATGTGCCCTCACCCAGGGTAAGCTGACAGTGGATGCTTACAGCCGTGAGTTTGGCAACCTAGCCCGCTATGCACCGGAGGAGGTGTCAACTGACGCCAAGTATCAAGCTAGGTTCCGCAAGGGACTTAGCCCCGAGCTCCGTCGTGATCTGCGCCTGGATGAGTGCACTACCTTCCAAGCTCTTGTCAACAAGGCTATCAATGCCAAGACTAGACAGACTGACTACGAGGCAACCAAGAAGCACTCTCGTGACTTCAGCTCGTCATCCGGCTCAGGTTCCCATAAGCGCCGGGTGTGGATGCCCAACAGTGCACTGCCATCAAGGTACACCACGAGGCCATCCTATGAGGCACCTCGCCCAAATCAGGCCAACCCTCCAGCTAAGCCCTATGGTGGAAATGCTGCTAATGCCGCTCCGAGGTCTTCAACTGTGATCTGCTACAAATGTGGAGAGCCTGGACACTATTCTCGTGAGTGTCCTCAGAACAACGCCAAGCACGCTGGACGTGGTAAGCCGGGCAAGGCTTATTACGTGAAGCCAACTCCTGCTCATGGCCGTGTGAACAATGTCACCCTTGAAGAAGCCCATGATGACCCCGACGTTGTGCTTGGTATGCTCCTTGTCAATAGTCATCCAGCATCTGTTCTATTTGACACTGGTGCATCTCATTCATTCATCTCAGAAAGTTATGCACAGTTGCATAACATGACCTTTTGTGATATGCCCACTCCATTAGTAGTTCAGACTCCTGGATCAAAATGGCAAACTTCTAGAGTGAGCCATGACAATGAGATTCTTGTGGATAGGCTAGTCTTCTTAGCTTCCCTGATAGCTCTGAAGTCTTCGGACATCAATATCATCTTGGGTATGGACTGGATGTCAGCTCATTATGCCAAGATTGATACTTATACTAGGAATGTTCAACTTACACATCCTTCAGGTGAAATAGTCACCTTTTCAACTCGAGTGGCTAAGCGCCAACTCTATTCCTTCAATGTTAGCCCTCTTCCAGAGCTTGAGGATATTCCGGTGGTCCGTGACTTCCCGGATGTCTTTCCAGAGGAACTTCCAGGTATTCCACCTGTCAGAGATGTAGAGTTTGTGATAGACCTCATTCCAGGGACTGTCCCAATAGTCAGAAGACCCTATAAGATGGCACCCTTAGAACTAGCCAAGCTAAAGAAGCAACTCATACGCCCTAGTTCTTCTCCTTGGGCTTGCCCCGTCCTCTTCGTCAAGAAGAAAGATGGAACGGACCGGATGGTTGTAGATTATCGACCAGTGAACCTGGTCACAATCAAGAACAAGTATCCGCTTCCCAGGATCAACGACTTGTATGATCAACTCGCTGGATCCTCAATCTTCTCCAAAATGAATTTGAGGTTGGGATACCATCAAATCAGAACCAGGAACGGGGACATTCCAAAAACGGCTTTCGTTACTCGTTATGGCCAATACGAGTACACCGTCATGTCCTTCGGATTAACCAATGCTCCAGCCACCTTCTCTCGCTTGACGAATTCGATCTTCATGGAGTATTTGGGTAAATTCGTCATGGTTTACCTCGACGATATACTCATCTACTCGAAGAACGAACGAGATCATGCCGAGCATCTCAGGCTGGTATTGACGAAACTTCGAGAGCATCGCCTGTATGCCAAATTCTCCAAGTGTGAATTTTGGCTACCAGAAGTGACCTATCTAGGTCATGTAATCTCTGGCAAGGGCATTGCTGTCAATCCCGAGCGAGTTCAGGCCATCCTTGATTGGACTCAACCTGAATCGGTTAAGCAAGTTTGGAGTTTCCTTGGCTTAGCGAGCTATTGTCGCCGCTTTGTCGAGAATTTCTCCAAGGTTGCGAAGCCTCTTACAGAACTCCTCAAGAAAGATAAAAAGTTCGAGTGGACCCCACAATGCGAGCACGGTCTTCAGGAACTGAAAAGACGCCTGACTTCTGCACCCGTATTGGTGCCACCAGATTTTTCTAAGGACTTTGTTATCTATTGCGACGCCTCGCGACAAGGATTAGGTTGCATTCTCATGCAAGATCGCCATGTGATTGCATACGCATCTCGACAGTTATGTCCACATGAGGAGAATTATCCAACACATGATCTTGAGCTCGCAGCTGTAGTCCATGCACTTAAAACATGGCGACATTACCTTCTGGGTAATCGTTGCGAGATATACACTGATCACCAAAGTCTGAAATATATCTTCACCCAACCGGATTTGAATCTCAGGCAAAGATGGTGGGTTGAGTGGATCACAGATTACGACTTAGGGATAACTTACACCCCGGGGAAAGCCAATGTCATGGCTGATGCACTAAGTCGTAAGTCTTATTGTAACAATTTGATGTTACAACAAGGTCAACCGCTTCTCTATGAGGAATTTCGGAAGTTAAATCTTCACATTGTTCCTCAAGGATTCCTTTCCACCTTGGTGGCGAAACCGACCCTTAGGGATCAAATCATAGCTGTTCAGAGGTATGATAAGGGTATATCCCAGATCAAGGAGAACATTGCTAGCGGAAAAGCTAAAGATTTCTCCAAAGATGATCAGGATGTTGTGTTCTTCCAGAACCGCTTGGTGGTTCCTAAGAGCAAACATCTACGACAGCTGATCCTTAAGGAGGCTCATGACTCCCCTCTCACGATTCATCCTGGTAGTACCAAAATTTATCAGGACCTACGCCAGAGGTTTTGGTGGACCAGAATGAAGAGAGAAATTGCTCAGTTCGTTGCTAACTGCGACGTCTGTCGTCGCGTTAAAGCAGAACACCAAAGGCCTGCTGGCACCCTTCAACCCTTAGCTATTCCTGAATGGAAATGGGACAAGGTCGATATGGATTTCATCACCAGTTTTCCCAGGACCAAGAGAGGGAATAATGCTATCTTTGTGGTCTTTGACCGTCTTTCCAAAGTGGCTCATTTTCTTCCTGTTCGCGAAAGTATAACTGCTAGTCAGCTAGCGGATCTATATATTTCTCGAATAGTATCTCTTCATGGTGTTCCTTTGGAGATCAACTCAGACCGTGGAAGTATCTTCACTTACCGATTCTGGGAAAGCTTCCAGAATGCTATGGGGTCTCATCTCTCCTTTAGCACTGCTTTCCATCCACAGTCAAGTGGTCAAGTAGAGGGAGTCAATCAAATCCTGGAAGACATGCTTAGAGCTTGTGTTATATCATTCGGCATTGATTGGGAGAAGTGCCTTCCATTTGCTGAATTTGCTTATAACAATAGTTTTCAGGCAAGCTTAGGCAAAGCCCCTTTTGAAGTTCTCTATGGATGAAGGTGTCGAACACCTCTTAACTGGCCAGAAACCGGAGAGAGGCAACTCTTTGGTCCGGATATGATCCAGGATGCAGAAGAGCAAGTTGGCATTATTCGTGAAAAGTTGAAAATAGACCAATCTCGTCAAAAGAGCCAATATGATCACCATCATAAGGCTGTGACCTATGAAGTTGACGAGAAGGCTTACCTTTGTGTTACACCTCTGAAGGGTACCCAATGATTCGGTATCAAGGGCAAGTTGGCTCCTCGTTATAATGGACCTTTTCGCATTCTTGCTAAACGAGGAGAGGTTGCCTACCAATTGGAACTTCCAACACATCTTTCCAAGGTTATGTCTTCCACGTCTCGCAAGTCAGGCGTTGCTTCTCGGACCCTGTCCGCGAAGTGGACCATGAAACGCTTGATCTCGAAGATAACCTTACATATCGAGAATACCCTGTTCGTATCCTCGATCAAGCTGAGCGTTCCGCTCGACATCGAAACATCAAGTTTCTCAAGGTTCAGTGGTCACACCATTCCGAGAAGGAAGCCACATGGGAAAGGGAGGACCGTCTTCGACTAGAGTACCACGCGCTCTTCCCGACGACTTCCAAATCTCGGGACGAGATTCTTTTGAGTGGGGGTGAGTTGTCTCATCCCTAGTCTTCCCTTGCTTGTGCTAGCTAAGTTGTACATCATGTTTAAATTTGCATCAACATGAAATGGGGATTAACAGAAACCCTAGCACCTCACCTGAATTAAACCAATTCAAATACTTGAGATTTTCAATGAATCCAAAATGCCCATAAAAAATGCCCACTATTTCTGATAAATGTTGGCAACAATATTTCAGAGGTGCATTTTATTTTTGCAACCCATTTGGCATTTTATTTTAATCCAACAAAGCCTCTGAACTCAATAAATAAAGCACTATAATTATGATGGCTTTTTAAAAATGCTAGAACTTTTTGTGGAGGTTTGAAATATTCAAGCTACACTCCATAAAATATGTTGGTAATTTTGAGCCAAAGGTGCGGCCCTACAAAATAAAACAAATGTCAGAAAAACAAAAACAGAAACAAATAAAAAAAGGAAAGAGAGAGAGAGAGTTACCTGAGGCCCAGCCAGGCCGGCCCATCTGGCCCAGCCGACGTCGTCGTCCTCCTGGCGCAAGTCAGCCGAGCGTGTGGCCGACGCGCGCGCACGGCCGAGCTGCCACGCAGCTCCTCGCCTGCCTGCCTCCCCAGGCCAGCAAGGCACCGGGGATAGGCATCCCACGGCCGCCTGGATTGCCCACTCCATTCGCCCCTCTCCCCTCTCCTCCCGCTGCTCTGCCCCTCCATGGCCGCAAGGTCGCCACCGTAGCGCCGTCGCTCCAGCCGCTCCCCCTCGCTTCTGAGCCGCCCAGTAGCTCCGCCTGGTTCCCCTCGTCCTCTCTAGCAAGCCACGTACCACCAGGAGCTCTCCATCGCCGCCCCGAGCTCGTCTTCCTCCTCTGGTCAACCGAGGTCGCCGCCGTCGATTCGCCGTCTCCAGAGCCTCCCCGACCTCGTCACCAGCGCCAGAAGAACCGATGTGAGCCCTAGGTCCCATTCCTTCCCCTCTCGCAATTGATTGCTTGCTGTAGCCCCCGAATCGCCTGAGTCCGAGAGCCCCTCGCCGCCGGCGATGGCGTTGCCGTCGTTATGGCCGCAGGAGCTCGAACCTGAGCGCATGGATGTGCTCAGGAGGTCTCCAGGAGTGCGTGTGTGTGCCTTCGGTGCCCTTCCTAGCCATCTGTAGCGTCGGCTCCGAGCTTTCCCGAGCTCCGGCAGCCGCACGGGTCGCTGCTGGTGAGCATCCCGGTGCCCCCGCGACCAGCTAACCCCGTAGCTAGATGCGGCCGAGTGCGGGCGTCACTCTGGTGGCCTCCGCGTGCCCAGCAGCTGCCTGTAGCGTGATTCCGGCGACGCGCCGCCGTCATTTTGGTCACCGCCGGCGAGTCTCCCGTGGG
The DNA here is from genome assembly GCA_039707655.1 of Elymus sibiricus. Lineage (NCBI taxonomy): Eukaryota > Viridiplantae > Streptophyta > Magnoliopsida > Poales > Poaceae > Elymus > Elymus sibiricus. The sequence goes on from CM077675.1 coordinate 246,899,772, forward strand.
GACCGACGCAGTTAGTCATTAGGAGCTAATCTTTTTAATTAGTAGGCTTAACAGCCGCTGATAGTGGGCCCTGGCTAGGGTCAAAGCCAGGGTCAACTCGAGTTTAACCCGTGAGTCAATGACATGTGGTCCCCACATGTGAGTGACTCTAAATGGCCCTGTGTCACTGACCAGTGGACCCCACTGGTCAGGTTTGACCTGGCAACGGCCAGCTGACTTGTTGACGCCATGCTGATGCCATGCTGACGCAATAAAGCTTTTCTGATTTAATTTAATTCCAGAAAATGCTAAAATCTTTGAAAAATCATAGAAATTAACCTGTAGCTCAGATTGAAATAATTTATATATGAAAAATTATTAGAAAAATCCAAAGAATCCATTGGTGCTATTATCATGCATGTTAGAGCAACCTAGATAGATGAACATTGACATTTTGCAATAATGCAATATGTGGAATATCATATGGAGAACAATTTTGAACCTATATTCAATCCTACTCCATTCAACTCTAATGATAGATGCATTAGCTCATCTATAACATGTTGCCATGTCATGATCATGCATCATATTGTTGCACTTGCCGTGTATTGATTGTTACTCCGTCTATGTCGCGGTAGGTTCTGCTCCATCGGATACCTTCGAGTATCCCCCTGAAGGAGAGTACCTCCCGGCCAACCTGCTAGGCAAGCAACCCCATTGATCATACCGATAACATCCCACTCTCTCGCTCCTGCTCTTGTTTATTGCATTAGGACAAACGCTTCTACTGTCTATCTGTTGCGGTAGTTGAACCCATTCCTCTGCATGACCTGTCATTGTCACAGTAAATAGCTAAACCATGCAACCTAGCATACCATGGTAGATGCTTGAGCCTTGATGTGCTTTACCTGCTTTGCTTGCTATGCTTGCTATGCTTAGAGTTGTGTCAGGTCTGATTCATCTGGGTGATGAACCGGAGTGAAACGGTGTTGTTCTGATGTGATGAGCTAAATGATGAACCCGATTTGGTAAAGGTAGCGATGAGAGGCTATGTAGGAGTACATAGCGGATTGCCTCATTTGGACTGTTCTTAGGAACTGAGTTCCGTGTTTGTGATCCAAGACTAGTTACTACCACATGTTGGGATACTTAATTGACCCTCTCGACCTATCAACCGCCTAGTCCTCTGTCCAGGAGTTGCAAGTAGTTTCTGGTGTTTGTAGCCATGCTGGAGGCTGTGCGTAGCGCTGACCTTAGGGGTGGGCTACGACGCGGTAGGCAGTGGCATGGTGTACCAAGTGGCACCCGAACGGTGGGCTTGGGAACCCTGCGCACATCATTTGAGGCCGTAGCGGAAACTTCGGCCGGACTTCCGTGCGGGTTTAGTCTCAAATAGGCAATAGCCTGGACTAGGGTCTTGTGTGTCTGACGGTCGTGGCCGACACCCTCGCTGGGCTTCCGCTTGAAGGTTGCCGAGGTGCCTGTTTTTATGAGCACACAACGATAAGTGGCGAGAGAGTGTGTGAAGAAGTGCACCCCTGCAAGGTAATGAATCTATTCGAATAGCCACGTCCTCGGATATGGACTACTTGGAGAACTTATGCTGGTCATAGATAACTTGATGGTTTGTCTTAAAAGACTCAAGACAGGTGTGAGTACCGTGGATGGCACTCTCGTGGGTGACGGGAGCGGATCCATGGTGGTGTATTGATGTGGTGTTAGTGGACTCGTGTGCGTTATCTCAAAACTTGTTCAAAGAACTGGTAGTCGTAGTATAAGCTAGCCAATAGTCAAAGCTGGCATTGCTGCATGAACCCCACTACTCCCCTTGTTGAAACATGAGCATGAATAGCTTAGGTCTGCTTTAAAGACTTGCTGAGTACGATTGTACTCATGTTTGCTTAATAACTGTTGCAGATGAGAATATGGACCCATCTGGTGGGTTCTATCTAGACGTCGATGACGCCGAGTAGCTGGTATCCCAGCTACAATCTGATGCCCTGGGATGGGTTGTAGATAGTTAGGCTTTATGCCTTTTCATCTTTCATCTGTCTGTACTCAGACAGCTTTAAGCTTCCGCTTGGTTTGTATGAACATGTTTGTATGACTTGAGTGTCGGGTCATGTGACCCCTACCTGTATGAACATATTATGTAAGGCTCTTCTGAGCCTTCTAAATAAATGTTGTGTTGTTGTATGGTTATGTTGTGATGCCATAGTTGTATCTATGCATATCGAACATGTCGTGCGTACGTGTGACGTGTAACGGTATGTATGGGATTCGACACCTAGTTGTGTGCCTCTAGTAGTACTCTTTACGGGGAAATGCCTCTTTGTGCTTCCACTGAGCCTTGGTAGCTTGCTACTGCTCCGGACACATTGATTGACCGGCATGTATCCTTCTTGCTGATGTGTCTGTCCCTTCGGGGAAATGTCTCGCAGTGTAATGGAGTCCATGTAGCCTGCTATGACTCGTCTACGCGCAGTTGATGACAGTTATGTCCCACGGCGTAATGGAGTCCCTGTAGCTTGCTATGACTCGTCTACACACGCTGAGGCCGACACGTGCATTGTTGGGTTACGTATGCCTGTCCCTGTACGGATGTGCTACTTGGGTTCTACGACTAGTCATGTCGACCCAGGTTCTTTGACATTTGAATGCTAGCGACATATTCACATTCATGAGCCAAAAGGCGCAAACGGTCCTAGCCCAGGTAAGGTGGCAGCCATGGAGATAACCGTGCGTGAGGCCGCAAAGTAATGTGAAGTGTTACATGCTAGATTCTTATCGCTATTATCGGGGTCCCGACATGACTCTTTTCAAAGACATTCTTCCAGAAGATAATGTGCTCCCCAAAAGCACGAACGAAGCGAAGAAAGTTGTTTGTCCATTGGAACTTGAAGTCCAGAAGATACACGCTTGTGTGAATGACTGTATGTTGTACCGCAGTGACTACAAAGATTTGCGTTCATGTAGCATATGCAAGCACGCACGATACAAGTGCAGGAGAGCAAAGGACAAGTACAAAATGGACGAAGAGATCAAGACAGGAATCCCATTCAAGGTTGTTTGGTACTTGCCTATAATTCCAAGGTTGAAGCGTTTGTTTGCAAACCCTAGAGAGGCAAGGAGGTTGCGGTGGCATCATGATGAGCGAACTGCGGATAAATATATGAGGCACCCGAAAGATGGAGCCCAATGGGAACAAATCGCGGATAGGTTTAAAGATTTTGCAAAGGATCCTAGAAATATATGGCTAGGGGAGTGTACTGATGGATTTAATCCATTTGGCGATATGAACACCAAACACAACACTTGGCCGGTGCTTCTGTGCATATATAACCTTCCTCCTTGGTTGTGTATGAAGAAAAAATACATCAGGATGTCGATGATTATCCAAGGCCTGATGCAACCTGGAAATGATATCGACATTCACTTTCAATTACTGGTAGAAGAACTGTAGACATTGTGGTTGCATGGTGTGAACTATTATGATGCCTACGCAAAGGAGTTTTTTCGGCTACATGCGTTGCTGCTGCACACCATTCAAGATATGCCGGCATTAGGCAACAATTCGGGACAGAAAACAAGGGGACCAGTAGGATGTGTCACTTGCATGGATAGGGCAGCAAGTAGATTTCTTTCCAACTCGCGCAAAACCGTGTATTTGCGTCATCGAAGGTTCTTAAGGAAAAGTCACCCTTACCGAAAAATGACAGCTGAATTTGATGGTACGGTAGAGAAAGGAATGGGCCCAAGACCCTATGATGGGAAAGTAGTCCACAACATGGTTAAAAAAATTGAAGTTGTGCTTGGCAAGGGATCAGGTTCGACGTCAAAAATAACACCCAAGGACCAAGTGTTTAAGAAGAAATCAATGTTCTGGGAATTACCTTACTGGGAGTTCCTAAGTGTACGTCACTGCATTGATGTCATGCACGTATAGAAGAATGTATGTGAAAGCATCCTTGGTACTCTGCTCAAGATTAAAGGCAAAAGAAAGGATGGTGACGGTGCACGACTCGATATGCTTGGTGATCAATCACAACGCATGAATGAAGCAGAAGATGATGAGAAATTGCTCCCGCAACACCAGAGTTACAATTTCACTGCAGCTTCCAATTTTTTGTTGTCAATTAAGACACCCTCTTCCTACTCTGCAAACATCAGAAGTCTCGTGGATGACAACTTGGCTAGAAAGAAGTTGTCTCACATGAAGTCACATGATTGCCACGTAATGTTGACACAAATCCTCCCGGTGGCCATAAGGAATATGATGGACACAGACATAAGAAACACATTGATTGATCTCTGTGATTTTTTCAACAAACTATGGCAAAAGGTGGTAGATGTTGAAGAGCTGGATAATATGCAAGCTGATATTGCAAGGATATTGTCAAACTTAGAGATGTTCTTCCCACCGTCATTCTTTGATGTCATGGTCCATCTCACCGTGCACCTTGTGGACGAGATAAAGTATTGTGGTCCTATGTTTCTTCGCAAGATGTATCCCTTCGAGCGGTACATGGGAATATTGAAGCGCTATTGTCGGAACCGATGTCATCCAGAGGCAAGCATCCTACAAGGTTATACCGCGGATGAGGTGGTTGAGTTTTGCACCGAATACATGAAACTTAGACCTATAGGTGTGCCCCTCTCTTGCCATGAGGGAAGGCTGGCTGGTAAGCCGGTCCTTGCTGGCTCGCAGTTTTGTGCACCTAGAGATATGGCCGATCAAGCCCATTTGACGGTACTGCTTAACAGCCCGATACTCGACGCTTATGCTACAGAACACATGGAGGAGATACGACGAAGCAACTTACCCAATGTGCTGTCACCAGCTGCCGAGACAAATGCACACAATAAGGACTATGTAAGATGGCTGAAGGATCATTTGGCAAGCGGATCCGATCAAGACCTTGCAACGTGGTTGGCACGAAAGCCATCAATGATGATTATGAAGTACCAAGCGTACGGCATAATGGCAACACGTTCTACACTGAGGAACGTGATGCTAAGACCTCGTATCAGAACAGCTCTGTTCGAATAGAATGCCTAACTGTAGAGGGGGATGATAAACAGGTGTACTATGGAACCATTGAAGAGATTTGGGAGCTTAACTATGTGCCAATGAGGGTGGCATTATTCAAGTGCAGATGGGTCCCTCTTAGTAGCGTAAAGGTTGATGCTTACAGCAGGAAGACATATGTTGACCGCAGAGTTATGGCTTATCACAAGGACCCATTTATTCTTGCCAGCGATGCTATCCAGATTTTCTTTGTGCCAGACCTCTTGCATACACACTGCCATGTAGTGATGTATGGGAAGAGGAGGGTACTAGGCATTAAGAATGTTGGTGATGAGGAGGAGTACAATCAATATGATGAGTTGCCACCAGAGGGGCCACGCAACATAAAAGAGGAGAAGCGTAAAATCATCAGAAATCCTAAGTTCATTAGGGGTCAACCTAATGATCGCGATCACCCCATGTACATGGGAATTGATTCAAAAAACTAATCATCATGTCTACTGTACTGAATCGTGAGCGATGTGTACTGAGTTCATTCTGTTAGAAGTTTTCCCATGTACTGTATTGTGAGGTATGCCTAGCCTTATGTTGATCTAGATTAATATGTTGTCAACCGTAGCAATGAATTTGAAATATTTATGATAATTTACCCTATAGCTAGAACGCTCAGTTGATCTCACTCTGGTATGTATAAACTGAACCTGTGCAGTTTGGTTTACAATTGCACACGATTGCTTCACTAAAACCGTGGACGATGACACCTAATGCGCGCAAAGTGAGTGGTGCGTTCTGATTGGCCAAAACCCAAACCACACGGATCGTACGTCTGCACCGTAGGATTCACCCGGATCGAACGACTGTCCTTATACCTCTCGTCAACACACATTGTTGAAGCCGGGATTTGATTTATATGCACTAAATGCCCCGTAAATGATAAAAAATGCTGAAAATATATCAACCGAGCCCATAAATGCGCCAAAAAATCAAACCTGGCATATCATGATGATTGAGTACCGTGGGATAAAAGTTGGAGGAGAGGCGATGAAGACACCGTCGATTGGAGTTCGAGTTGCCACTTCTCCCTTTGGAACTATGATCCTTCTAGTGGGATGCTACGGTTTCCAAGGAGCGATCATCGTAACTTGTGCCAATAATAACCAATTTTTTTCGACGGTGTCTCAAGATCACGCCACGATGATACACCGATTTTCGTGATTTCTTGAGTCCATTTGCATTTCCTGTAATTAAATTACCGACATTTACGCATCTCCCATCATAAAATGTTTGAAAATTCTTCCCATTCCCTTGCACAATGACGAAAAACACGCAAAGTGACACACAAATGATTTGTAAGAGATTCTTTGCGAGCATCCACACATAATTCATGTTGGGATATTTTATTTATAAGAACTAATTAACATGGTAAATACAAAAGGATGACTTAGATATAACAAACGAGCCATGTAATCCACCAGAAGATCAATAATATGAGTACAATGATGTTTGCGTACCATGGGAAAAATCGAGGAGAAAGGATGAGGTTGACATAGATTGGAGAGTCCAAAATGCCAACTCTACATTTGGAAACTATGATCCTTCATGAGAGATGCCTTGGTTTTCAAAGGGCCGTACATCACAACTTCCGCCAGACATTACCAATTTTTTTCCACGGGGTATTCACATCATGCCACGATGACACGCCCATTTTCGTGATTTTCGGAATACATCTGCATTTCCTCCAATTCAATTACTAACAAGCCCAATGTTGGTGGAAAAAATGTCTTAAAACTAGCAAACAAGTCATGAAATGCGGCCGAAAATCAATACAGGGGTTAATAGGTGATCGTCTGCAGATGAAAATAATTCGAGGCGAAATGATGAAGTCACAAATTCATTTGAAATGAAAATATGATTGTTGTGCATAAACAAATAGCACACGGTTGGTTCACTAAAACCATGTGCTTTCTAAACAGTGGACGATGACACCTAATGCGCGCAAAGTGAGTGGTGCGTTCTAATTGGCCAAAACCCAAACCACATCGATCGTACGTCTGCACCGTAGGATTCACCCGGATCGAATGGCTGTCCTTATACCTCTCGTCAACACACGTTGTTGAAGCTGGGATTTGATTTATATGCACTAAATGCCCCGTAAATGATAAAAAATGCTGAAAAATATCAACCGAGCCCATAAATGCACCAGAAAATCAAACCTGGCGTATAATGATGATTGAGTATCGTGGGATAAAAGTTGGAGGAGAGGCGATGAAGACACCGTCGATTGGAGTTGGATTTGCCACTTCTCCCTTTGGAACTATGATCCTTCTAGTGAGATGCTACGGTTTCCAAGGAGCAATCATCTTAACTTGTGCCAATAATAACCCAATTTTTTCCATGGTGTCTCGAGATCACGCCACGAGACACACCGATTTTCGTGATTTCTTGAGTCCATTTGCATTTCCTGTAATTAAATTACCGACATTGACGCATCACCCATCATAAAATGTCTGAAAATTCTTCCCATTCCCTTGCACAATGACAAAAAACACGCAAAGTGACGCACAAATGATTTGTAAGAGTTTCTTTGCGAGCATCCACACGTAATTCATGTTGGGATATTTTATTTATCAGAACTAATTAACATGGTAAATACAAAAGGATGACTTAGATATAACAAACGAGCCATGTAATCCACCTGAAGATCAATAAAATGAGTACAATGATGTTTGCGTGCCATGGGAAAAATCAAGGCGAAAGGATGAGGTTGACATAGATTGGAGAGTCCAAAATTCCAACTCTACATTTGGAAACTATGATCCTTCATGTGAGATGCCTTGGTTTTCAAAGGACCGTACATCACAACTTCCGCCAGACATTACCAATTTTTTTCCACGGGGTATTCACATCATGCCATAGTGACACGCCCATTTTCGTGATTTTCGGAATACATCTGCATTTCCTCCAATTCAATTACTAACAAGCCCAATGTTGGTGGAAAAATGTCTTAAAACTAGCAAACAAGTCATGAAATGCGGCCGAAAATCAATACAGGGGTTAAGAGGTGATCGTGTGCCGATGAAAATAATTCGAGGCGAAATGATGAAGTCACAAATTCATTTGAAATGAAAATATGATTGTTGTGCATAAACAAATAGCACACGGTTGGTTCACTAAAACCGTGTGCTTTCTAAACAGTGGACGATGACACCTAATGCGTGCAAAGTGAGTGGTGCGTTCTAATTGGCCAAAACCCAAACCACACGGATCGTACGTCTGCACCGTAGGATTCACCCAGATCGAACGGCTGTCCTTATACCTCTCGTCAACACACGTTGTTGAAGCTGGGATTTGATTTATATGCACTAAATGCCCCGTAAATGATAAAAAATCTTGAAAAATATCAAACGAGCCCATAAATGTGCCAGAAAATCAAACCTGGCGTTTAATGATGATTGAGTACCGTGGGATAAAAGTTGGAGGAGAGGTGATGAAGACACGTCTACATTTCAAAGTTGTGAGGTTTTCATTTCGAACAAATAAATGCTGCTTGTGCACACGGGTTACTATATGAAACCGTTTGCATAGGCCTTTCCGCGGGGTGCACAACGATCTTTTTTCACCCTTTTCACCGAAGCCGCCAACATGCCCCCCCCACACAAACCCGCGCCCTCCCCCATTTCGCTCAACTATGCGTGGATTCTGCCCAAACTCCATCGATAGCTAGCTCCCTCCCCCTCCCGGCCCCCAGATCCACACCAGAACCCTTCCCGGTGCCGTCATGCTCAACCCGGTCGTGTACCCGCTTCCCGGCGTCAACCCTACCCTTCACTGCTGCTCCGAACACGTGGCTGCCCATGCCTCGCCATCTTCATTTGCTCGCCAGCCGCCCTCGAGCATATCGATCCTGTATCCTCGCCTCTCCTGCCGGATTTGCACAAAAAACGGTCAGTTGCTGCCCATCATCGCGGTGAGGTCTATTATCTCACGATCCCTTTTCCTATTTCATTCGGTTTTTCCCCAAAATGATTATAAAATAATGGAGAGCATATTTATGTTCATCATCTACCCTTTAACATATAAGCTGCATTTATTCCAATTAGTTATTGTCGAGTTACATATCATGTGCGCACGAGTCACACAAAATGAACAGATTAGCCGTACATTTCCAAATTATCACATGCCATGTTTAGACATCTTGCTGCCAAGCTGTTACATTTTAGTTATGATTATCCCCCTTTTCTGAATTTCGCATGTGTCCTCTGTAGATGTCTATTAGCAGCGATGATAGTCATACTTCTGCTGAGGTATATTCATCTGAGTCCGAAGCCAACATGTCTGCAACAGATGTTCGTGTATCAAGAAATGATGAACGGGATAAAGCTGCCATAATCACCCATCCGGTCAAGAGTTAGAAGAGTGCTCCAAGAAAGCCCACACACCAGCCTAAAGGTGTATACGAAGTAACTGACATCGATTTGAAGTCTTGGGCTCCAACTAAACCAGATAAAGCATGCATGAGGTTCAGAAGTGTGTGTGGATTTCTTGGCATGGCAAGGCTAAACATTAATCTGCCGGGGTTTTGAAAGGCTGGTGCAGAAACACGACAGAGGATAGTCCGGGAGATCATGGAGCACTTCAACGTTCCCGAGGAGTGGAGAGAGCTGGTGCAACATGCTGCACTGAAGAAGGCCAGGGATGCTTGGAGAAACTGGAAGCATATGTTGTACAAGAAGTTCTTGAGTCAAGGCAAGGACCCAATCCCCTCATACCCCCAAATTACAAAGGAAGACTGGACAGACTTCAAAAGGGCCAGGGCCAGTGAAGAGTTTATTAAGAAGAGTGCCATGCAATCGGAACTTCCGAAGAAAAACACACACCCCCACCGTATGGGTGCGGCAGGATACTACGGCATGAAACCGATATGGGAGCAGGAGGACAAAGAAGCAGTAGCTGCGGGTGGCAGCCCGGCCTTTAGTGAAATTAGGGGCACTCGCGCTAGGGACTACTTGCGGGCACGTGCAAAGAGGCATGGAGACGGTTCTTATTACTTTGAAAACTCAGCAGACCAAGAATGATGTGATGGCAAAGGCTTCCAAAAACACTGGAAGGTGCTACAGGAATTCAGGGCCATGTGACATTCTGTCCGAGGCTCTGACTACCAAAGAGCCCCCTGGCCGTGCAAGGGGTATTGGGGTCAATGTCTCACACAAGAGGGTTTTCTCACTAAGCAAAGAAGAGAGGCTCAGCATGAAAAAAGCTAGGAGTGAGTGTAAGCATAAAGACTTGCGTGAAAGTATTAAGAGGGACCTGTATCCTGGAATTCAAAAGGAAGTTGAGGAGTCATATATGCAGCAGAAGACACTAATGATGAGTGAGAACCAAGAGACAGGACAGTATGTCGACATGGATAATGCCACTTATTGTATGACAACACCACACAAGAGTAGCTGTGCATCAGCTGACCCCAGCGACAATGATGCTGCAGCTGGACATGATGGTGCTATATCTGATCTATATGGACAGGGGGGAGATTAAAGGTTGTGCTTACACATTATGAAGGTACTTTACAATGTGCAACAGCGTGGGTTTACTACCCTGACTTGGACGGGGGACTCTTGTTGGACAATGTGCCGTTGAAGCCGGGTTGTGTGAAGTGCTACGTGACTGAAATAAAGCCTGGATTCAGTAATTTTGCCCTGAAGAATGTCCTTGGGGACCCTGATGAGCAGAGGACCTCGGAAGAAACACGGTTAAATCATATCCAGTGGCCATGGAAAGAAATATACTTCCTGGATGAGATCCCTCCAGCCCCCCCAAGAGCAACCAATGTCGCCCTCGAACCGGTGACTCTCCTCTCGCCACAGAAGATCTTGTCTGATTCCCCCGATGAACATACTCTTGGGAATCCGATGCCTGAGGCATCAACCTGTGATCAGCCCGACTGACTTCCTGCCATAGAGGCCAGGTCATCGTCCGCTCCTGAGCAGCCTGTGGCAAGGCCTACAACTACTGAAGACGTATCATCGGTTCAGATGCCGGCCACTGAAGCAGAAAGTGCAGACACATCGGCATTGCATGCTCACCAGGCAAACCCGACCGAACCACGTGCTAAGGAGTCTGAAAGTCTGGAACCGCCTGCGAAGCAGTCCGAAAGTCCGGGACCGCCTGCTAAGCCCTCCGAAAGTCAGGAACCACCTTCTCATCAGTCCAGCGGTTCACAACCGCCTGATAAGCATACTGATGTGTCGGCACTACCTGCCTAGCAAACCAACACGTTGTCACAGCTGCATCAACACACCGGCACGTTGGCACCAGCTGCTCAAAAGCCTGGAAGAGCTTCAACGGCTGGTCAGCTGTACCTCGACTCTGGCACTACACCTCAGCAGTCCATCACAGCGGCATCATCTGTTCAGCAGTCCATCGTACCTTCACAAGCTTCTCAGCAGCATGTCGTTGATGAAACCAGACGTCAAACAAGAAGTGCTTCAGCTAAGAAGACGGAAGCGGCCACGGTTGCACACAGGAAGTTGGGCCTCCCAAAAGCGAGGAGGGATGGGACCAAGAGCCTCCTTTTACAAAGAATCATCGGCCATACCCAAATTAACAACAAGGTTTTCGAAGGGCTGGGTAATCCCGGTTCTGACCACATGTCTGAAGCAGACCTTGAAAAGCAACTTTCTAGTAAGGAAGTAGACACATTTGAGAAATGCAAGTACAAGCATGGCCAGCCATTCCTTGTTGGCGATTTCTGGGAGGAGTGCAGTTCCAGTGCTCGCAAGTTACATAAATATTGCATGGACAGAATGTTGGAAGGAGAAGATACTAACATTCTGCAAGTGCACTACGATAGCTGGCATTTCTCTCATGTTGCAGGTACCATCAGTGTGGAATTCGAGGACTTTCATCTCTTCGTCAACTTCGATGAGCTTGCTGCCATTCTTGTCAAATGCTTGATGTTGTAAGTACTTCACAAAATCTGATCAACTTCTCCATACAAGGCTGTAAATGACAAAAAAGCTAATTGTATTGTATTCCTCTCAGGGGATTGACGACACAGAGAACATCAAGGGTGCATGTGTATTTCATAGATCCTGATTTAGCAAACAGCGTTTTGTTACGAGATAATGGCTCACGCAAGGCTTCCATTGATTATGTCGCCAGGATCTTGTTCAACTTACAGATAGGAGAATTCTTCATGTGGCCATATCATGAACGGTGAGTTAAATATACAACCATGCATATATTGATCGTCTTTCAGTTTTAGACATAGTTCATACGTTCATGGTTTTCTTGAACTGTAGAGGTCACTGGATCTTGGTGGTCATTGTTCCAAAACGCAACACAGTTTACTACATGGATTCTCTCAGAGAGTCAAATGCGCCTCATGATCTGAGTCATCTTTAGGATTTCATGGATAGGTATTGAATTCGTTGATGTTAATGCGTTGTGTTCATATCTGGTTGCAGAATTGAGTGTGTGAAAATTCATCTTCATTTGGAGTGTATTGTCAATGAACATAACTTTAGGAGGGAATCGGTTCGACCGCCAACTACCTCTGCACTACGTGATCGTTTCTCCAGTAAGACAACAAAATCCGTTATTTTCAGAAAATGCTAGTCAGATGTTCAAGTTCCTAAGTAAACCTCTTTCTATTTCTCTCCATAGAAAAAAGAAGAAACAACTTACACCGGTTAGGTTGTTCCTAACAGGGCAAATACATGACTAATACTATACAAAATATTTCAGTGTCCTCAGCAACAACAAGGTACCAGCCTATGTGGATACTACGTTTGTGCACACATGATGAACCTATGCAGACATGTTGAATGTGGTGTCGATGCTGATAGGATAAAACAAGTAAGTCTGCTTCTTAATTACTATCTTCTACTCCACATGTATGTCACATTCTGATATAAAAGTCCTGCAGTTGATCTTCGGACCGATGACCTCTTCACCACTCGCCGCAGATGAATTGCTGTCTATTAGGAAATTTATCAGCACCTTCTTTGTGAAACACTATATCAAGCCCGATGATGGCGTCGAAGACTTCCGGGTTCATATGCCCTAATAATAAGTACGCATTCATATAGTGTAATCAACTAAACATATACACATGGATGCATTATTTTCCATGTGATCATGTCTTCGTATTTTGTACACTATGATTATGTACTACATATGTCGGTTTAACAGTTGTGGAATTTAGCTAGCATTTTCTCAATTGCATATTGTCGTGAATTATGATGAATCCTCTGCTTGTGGACACTATTCGTTGAATTGCATATTGTGGCGAATTATGATGAATGTTCTTCATGTGGACACTATTTGTCGATTGCATATTGTGGCGAATTTGCTATTTGCAGGGTGAATTAAATGCAATATTTTACAATAACCTAGCAATTTCAGCGCACACGGTTCAATCAACTAAGCATGTGCGGTCTAGAACGGAAAGCACAGGCAACTCATAGCGCAACCGCCTATGATCCATAGGAAAAGCACATGAGATATAATCTAAAACTTTGGTGATACATAAGAAATTGCAAACGGTTCGCAACACTCGTAAGTGTGCGTAGGAGCTCCTCAATCGTTTGCGATAGCACCGTATCTCACACGTGAGCCAACAGGAAGCCGTGCCCGATGCAAAGACGATCCCACGCGTACTTTTCTTGGGAAACATGTCCGATGATGTCATGCATGGCAGACGGTTTCCAGAGAAATCTCGTGTGCGATGATGAACATATCACACACAGTTTATGCAATGGCCCGTGTGGATTAGGTAACGTTTCACAAACGGTAAAAGGTCAAACTCCGTTTGTTTTCCATGAGCAATTAGACGCGTTTGACTCGTCTTAGACGTGTGTGATTGATCCCAAATCCCACACGTACGCCCAAAACATTATGTGTGCGATATATTCCTGCACCGCATATGATTATATTTACTGATCATTTGCGTTTGTTGGTCACCATCGCCGACGGGTTTTCCCTATCGTGTGGGATGGACCCCCCTATCGCCCACACATGCAAGGCGATGGTTTAGAACTACGTCGCGGAAAGGGGTTAAAAACCATTTGTATAGCACGTCTCTGCACCAGTGATTGGTGTCCCCGTACGACGGTGCCCGATGGGATGAGTTAATTGCATGTCTCATGTTCTTTGATTTTTCGTCCACAACTAGCTCATGCACATCTTCCCCCCAAAATATCAATCCTCCATGTTGCGGCCAAATAGTAATCTGATCCTCGATTTGTGTGAGATGTTAATTGCAAGGTCTAGCTTGCTTAAAATTGTATGTGTGCACATACCCATACAATTATGCATTAGGGATGCAAATGGTATAGAAATTTGGTGTGAAGCACCCTACGGTCATCCCCATGAATACAACACCATGACCCTAAGCACCAAGTGGACCAATGACTAGAGCTCATGACGTGCCATTGAAGCTGAGGTTACCTCTCTGCTCTCTAAGCTCTCTGTGTATTCACATGATACATGGCTACTACCTCAAGCGAAGACCCTTTACATGTTGAGGTACCATGAAGAAGCTAGGAAGCAAGACCAAACCATGGGGGAAGAGGTACATCAAGAAGAGGGCGAGAACTGTACACAGCCCGGGAGTAGCAGTATGACCGCTCATATGAGCGGCACACCGCTCAATCCATCCGTTGTACAACCACCCCTGCTACCGCTACCCCCTCCGTTAGGGCATGTCTCTCTCTTAGTGGTTTTGTGTAGATGACAATGCGCTTTGCGGAGTAACCGTGTGCAGTGAGCATTCCAGATATTCATTTATGGCACTAGACGATTTATTTCCCCTCGGATAAAGAAAGAGCAAAGATGGGTTTTCAGGCGTTTCTTTTCGTTTGACTTGATTCGTAGGAAATCCGTACTATTAAGAGGGGTTCCGCATTGGAAGGTATGGTGGAATCAACACGTACATAAACTATATGCACCCACATTTCCTTCCCCAACCTTTGAGTGACTCATTTGTTGTGCTTTGGCCTTACTGGCAGAGCCCAACCGGTAGTACCACTGGTACCCATGGTACTACCGCTTGGTAGTAACGTGGCTACTTCTGCTGGTAGTACCAAGGCTACTTCCGCTGGGTTCTCTGTTAAGCTTTCAGGAATTCATTGTAGTACTACTTGCACCTGGCGGTAGTACCGCCTGGGCAGTACTTCCGCGTATGTGTCACGGGCTCTACCGTTGGTTCCTCTGTTAGCCCTCTAGTAAATCATGGTAGTACTACTGGCACAACCGATAGTACCACCTGGTGCGGTACTTCCGCTCTGGTGCCACATGAACTACCGCTAGTTTCTCCTTATGCCCCTCGATAATTCACGCTAGTAGCGCTTATCTTAGCCGGTAGTGCCGCTTCGACAGAACTACCATGCTAGCACCGCTACGATACTTGGAGGGCTACTTTGGATCCGTCATGCTTAGTGGTAGTACCGCTCCCCCAAGCGATAGTACTGCTTAAAGCACAACTAGTGCATAACGGCTAGATTTTTGTCCCCACTATATAAGCGGGTCTTCTTGATACGGGGTCAAAGCCCTCGTTAGTGATCTACACGAATTGGAGGGGGATTCCACGAAGAACACGAAGAACACGGGTAAGAACACGGAGAAATCACAAGAGAAAACACTCAAGAATAAGTCCAATCACACATCCACACAAGATCCACAAAGGTACAAGGACAACAAAGGGAAGAAGGATACATGGTAGAGTTCATCCCAAATCCCATGGGGAGATGGGGCCTTGAAATCCCGGAGGATCTTCTGTAACGCCCAAGATGCGGTCCTATCCTTATTTTGGCTCGAGGGCCTCGATAGGTGTAGAAGCGCATCTTGTCGTTTCGCAAGAATGGATATCGTTACAAGTACATGTAAAGAGGAGATGAGTATATGGAGTTGGCTTACACTCGCCACAAGCTAAATCATGATCATCTCAAATACAACAATACATTCAATCACCATATAGAAGAGCAGGGTCCGACTACGGACGAAATCAAACGATAAAAGCGACATCCATCCTTGCTATCCCAAGCTGTCGGCCTGGAACCCATCCTATGATCAATGAAGAAGAAGAACATCAAATCAAACAAGCATCACTCTCACGTCAAAGCATAACATTACCTGTACCTGCAACTATTGTTGTAGTAATTTGTGAGCCACAGGGACTCAGCAATCTCATTTCCAAGGGTATCAATACTAGCAAAGCTTAATGGGTGAGGTATGGTTAAGTGGTGAGGCTGCAACAAGTACTAAGCATTTATTGAGTGGCTAACTTACGAGTACAAGAATAAGAAGAGTGATCTACGCATAAACGGACGTGAACTAGTAATGATCAATAAGTGATCCTGAACACCTACTTACGAGTCAAACATAACCCCACCATGTCCCCTTCTCGGTTCAAACCTCACAAGAAGAAACGGTCACGGGTTACGCACACGGTTGGTGTATTTTAATTGGGTTTGCTTCAAGTTTTCTATTACCGGATATTATAAAATTTCAAGGTTGCCACATAACCGCGGGCATGACTCTCAGAAAGATTTAACCCTGCACGGGTGCTCCAACTCATCCATCACAAACTAACCACAACCTGCTTCGAAAAACCTCAACCTCGAGATAGCCCAAAGTATCCTCGAAATCCCGGTGCACAAGACGTTCAAGAAGGGTAAAACAAAACCAGCAAGGCCTCCCGACGTGTCGACGATCCCGATAAGAGCCGCGTATCTCCTTCTCAGGACATAGCGGATTGTCCAAACTTACGGTAGGCCAATCACAGAGTTGCCCCTGGCGGCCACCGGCGGTTGACAGGTTTGGACCAACACTCATGAGGAGCACTGGCCCGGGGGTTGATTAGAGTTTTATCCCAAAACAAAAATCAAGGGGGTCCCCATAACAACCCCAAGCATGTTAGGAGCACTCAATATGGAACATAACACCGGATCTCAGAAACTAAGGCGGCAAGAATGGAACAAAACACCAGGCAAAAGGCCGAGTCTTCCACCCTTTACCAAGAGTATGGGTGCATTAAATTAAATAGCAAGAATATGGTGATAGCCCAAAGATATCCATGTTATCACATGGAACAACTTGCACCTGCAACTAGCAACGCTATAAGAAGGGCTGAGCAAGTGCTAACATAGCCAAATAATGGTTTGCTGGGATGTGGAGTGTTAGAGGCTTATCATGCCATTTTGGGAGGCTTGACAAACAAGTGGTAGGTAGCGAGACATAATGATAGAAATGAGACAACTAGCATTGCAATGCTAGTAGTGGTATCCAGGGAAATGATCATCTTCCCTGAGATCCCGCTTGGAAGAAGAATGAATCCGTGAAGTAGACGAACGGGCGTAGTCGAACGAATCCTCACACTCCAAAATGCTGTCGGAACTCTAGCGAGGAGAAGCAAATCCGTAAACAAAAAAATGACACGGTAAACACCACAACATATTCATGACATGATGTGCAATCAAGTATGATGCATGTCTGGTTTAATTAAGCATGGCATGGCAAGCACAACAATCAAACACTACAAATTAAGTGAAGTTCAATATGCAACGAGTTGCATATTGACGAAACTCCACATTCAAATTATTTAGTTCACTATCGTTTAGGTATTCGGCAAGTTTAAATGATTTTAAACATGGAAAAAGATGAAGCATAAACAACTACAACATCTAGGCATTTTAATTGAGGCGGGAAACAACATATAGCATTTCCGAAATGACCCCATATGCAAATTATGAATTTTGTCCAGATCTGAACTAACCATATTTTATATTTATTAAACATGAAAATATAGTGGACCACGTGATTCTACATGTTTTTCTAGTCAAGTTACATATATGGATCATTTTCATCGGAGCTACGGTTATTTAGTTATGCAATAAATCATTTTAACATGGCATTTATGCAAATTACATGAAAACAGCAAGTTAAACATTTAAAAAATGCATGAAAATTGGATATTGTGAAACTACACAAAATTCTAAGCATTTTACATATATAACATGTTTTAATCCGATGCATGGTTATTTTTACATGGATTTTACAAGTTGCGACAAAATACTGAAATATGTACAGGTTTTTTTTATCCGAAAACAATGAAAAACAGCAAAAATATCTGGGGTATCTGGGATTCGATCTCGAGACCCGTAGGGTGTATGAGCGTTGGAATGACCAGCTCAGCGAAGATGGCTCTGTGAATAGAGATGGATTCGGCCCTAGATGACAACGTGTGTAGTCTGAAACACTAATATACCAAACAAACAGAGACGTACATAAAAATATTAGGGGTGTGCTCACTGGGTGCGAACCCAAGACCCCTTGGATGGAAAGGGGTGGCGTTGGCCACTGTGCTATGGTTGTGCTTGCGTCAATTTAAGGAGCGCTGCTCTATTTGAACATAAGAAAGGCCAAGCCATTGTTTTCAATGGCCGCACGGAGATCTCACCGGGTTGGCAGCGAGAAAACGCAGCAGCTGACGGGGCTTGCAGGAGCTGGAGGCGAGGGTCCATAGGGCAGCGGGGGTCACAGAATCGCCGGATCCGGGCGGCGCACAGCCAGATCCCGCGAGGGATGGTGATGGCGCGAGTGGGCATGAGGTCGAGGCGGCCATGGACGAGCTCCTTCTCGTTCCTATTCTCTCACAAAAAAGAGAGAGAGAGATGCAGAGATTAGAGAGAGCTGGAGAGATTAGAGGGAAAACGGAGGTAGGTGAAGAGAGGGGTGGGGTAGACGCAACTCGCGAGGGTTCTCGCCGGCACGCGGTGCATGACGGACGGAGCGGCTGGAGGGTCAACACATCATTACGCTCTCGACGCAGAGACGACGCAGCGGCTGCAATAGGCGCGAGCTTTAGAGCGGCAACATGCGGAGCTCCGGCGAGGCGATGACCTTGGCGCGGCAACGGGGTTCCCTCGGACGGCCATGGCGTCCGGTGGCTGCTGTTGTCCCACTGCAATATGGAGGAAAAGAGAAAGAGAGAGAGCTGAGAGGAGGGACAGAGAAGAAAAGGAAGATGGGGAAGAAAAGCGGGAGGGTAGGGAACGGCCTGATCTCATGCGATGAAGGATGGATGGAGCGGCTACCCATGAGAGGAGCTCTTGGTGGTGACCGTATCCACCAACAGGGCTGACGAAGCAGTCGGGAACGACGGCGACTGGCCATGGGAGGCGAGGCAGAGGAGCGCTCGGGCACTGGGTAGAGGAGGCCTCGCTCCCGATCTAGGCATGTGGGTCGGGCTTCTCTGCGGGAGGCAGCTTAGGCGCGGAGCTGGATGCTATGCGGATGCTGGACGTGAGAAGCTGCAGGCGCTGGACGCGTCTAGGAGGTAGGTAAGGAGGTGGGCATGCATGGCCTAAGTGGCTGGCTATGGAGGATTGGACAGGAGGGGAAATCGAGGAGGGGAGGAGTGGCGGCTGCGGGAGATCGAGGGCCAGGTGGAGGCTGGCGGCGGCGATTGGACAGGGGGAGGATTTTTAGGTATTAGGTCTAGGTCTAGGTGGTCAATATATAGCGAAACGGACTAGATTTGGACCCTCCAATTTAGATCGTTCGGTCAGGAAATTAGATTAGGGAGTCCAATTGAAAACCGATGATGGTTTGGGGTATTTCGGGGTTGGTCCGGACCCAATGGTCATGACTGCCGGCTTCGGGTCTGGGGAAGTTTTCGGACTAGGTTGCAAGCTGGTCGGTGCACCGTGCAGAGAGGCTAGGCGAACATGAGAGGGAAAACGGGCAGTCCGACAACAAGTTTTATAAAAACCGAAAACGTTTGACGATTTAACCGGCTATAGTGCCGTTATATGTTAATTCGTTGGGGTATCAAACAACCTCCGAATGCAACGAAATTTGGCAGGCGGTTTATCTACACTATATTAAGACCGCACGCCAACTTTCAACCCATTCAAAGAATATTTTATATGCACTTTTAAAAATAATGATGTTGCGCGCGCGTGCAAGTGTGGTTGGTCTCGAAACGGTCAACGACGAGAATGGGAAGAACCGGCAACTACGAAAGGATGCAAGTTTTGAAAAAATGACGGCAACGGAGTGCCGATGTAATGCGAATGATGCGGTGATGAATGCGACAAACACATGGAACACACGACAAAACTTGAAATAAATGGAACGCGTCTGGAGCGTCGGTCTCGGGCTGTTACAACTCTCCTCCACCAACAAGAGATCTCGACCTGAGATCTTAGAATGAGAAGAGGAAGAGATAGTGGAAGAGGTAAAATAAGTTGCTTCTTTGACAAACGAGTGAAACATAGAACCTTGGAGGTTGCAATGAGATGAAAGAACACCAGGGCAAGAAAGAGTTGAAACCACTCTCGTTGAAACGAGATAGGCAAGGAACGAGAAATAAATAAATTGGGCAGCCCTGCGGTAGAAACGAAGCAAAACTTGATAAGATTGAAAGAGCTTGAAACAAGGACACACTACTCCGGTTAAAAGATAAGCAAGAAAAGAACATGATCTTGATAAAATGAGATGATGGGTCGAAGAGAGCAACATCACAATGCCTCCGGAACAAAATAATAGAAGCTAGATCATCAGAAAGAAAAGAACGGAGAAGAAAATGACAACTTCAACCACCATTGAATTGAAAAACATCGTTACAACAGAGGATTGAACGGAGTTCTTGGAAAATCAACAACGAAAAGAATAAGCTTGTTTGTGGGCTTATGGACAACATCTCAAAATTCTGAGGTGCAAATCTGCCATTAACGAAAACAAAGATTGCTTGGGAGCAACAAGATATGCAAAACTTCTTTCACCGAGAGGATAAGAGAAAACTTGGATCATTGACAAACACCATGATAGCAACAATCCTTAGGAAATGCTTTAGGTGGAATCTAATCCAAGAGAGCTCCAATGAAGAAATGATGGGTTGAAAAGATCTCATGAGAGAAGAAATTGGTGGGTTTAAATATCTCATTCTTGAAACTAATTCTCTTCATGACTCCTCATGAATCAAGAATGCTATAACACCATGTCAAAATATTATGGAGAAAAAATTGCACTTTGAAATGCAAGATAAAGAATACTTGAGGTACTACCATAAGAATCTTGAAGAACACTTTGAGAATGAATAAAATCCTTGATGAACCACCATGAAGAACCTCATATACAAAAGAATGAACAAAAGAATTGAAGGTTGAAAAGGATAATATTGAGGCCTTGCCATGATTTAAATGAAGTTCCGCGATGAGATACTTGAGGAAAACTTGGAACTCCGAAAAACAAAAGATGAACAACTTAGAATCAAGAATTTGATATCATGAACAACTCCGGAAGAAGGATTGAAATCACCTTGATGAAACAAGAATAGGAATTATGTTGTGCTTATCCTTCATCAAGTTGAATTGATGACAAGCAACGGATTTGGCATACTACTTATTCTTCTTGAAAGATTGAATAGAGATGAAAAAAAACTTGAATAAGTCTTAAATGAGAACACCGGTAAGAATTTGGAATGAATGGGGATATTCGAATGAATTGGGGATATATGAGAACGAAGAGATCATGATCCGTCTAGCAGAAAACCAGAACGAAGCGCAGAAATAATTGAGATACGAACGAAGAAAATATTGAACGAACAAAGAGACGTAAACTGAGAAGAATTTGAGAATGAAAGGTGAAAGCTGAGAACGAGGAAATATTCTGAAATGATGGCCTTCGGAGGATCGAGCAATGAAACAACTCTGAAATGCTCCGAATAGATATGGAAGGAATTTCGCATGATCAGAAACAATTTGAAAGAATAGCACGAAGCTTGGACATGAAAGTCTTCAAGAGTACGGATAAAGATTTAAGAGAAAATCTCCTTTGGTCTTTAACGTAGAGAATGATGGCGAGAAATACCACCAAGAATTACTGAGACACTCTGGAATAAGGAATGAAAGAAAGGTTGAGGCATTGGTCAAATTAATTCGAAATTATCCTAGAGAAGGAATATGACTGATGGAAACCATCCCTACATCACATTTGAAAAAAAGTTGAGATCTCCGAAAATGATTAGAAGAGCTAGGTAAGATCCTGGGAAAAACCTATGGGTTATGGGCCCACTCAAAGGAAAACACCGTTGAAACAATTGCTTAGGAAGAGAGATTGCGCCGATAAAAATTAAGAACTTGATGAGGTGAGAACCTTGAAATAACTTGATAGGATTTTGAATGAAACCACGAATCTTCTACGATATCTGAAAACTCCGAATAAGAATATAGGGAGGTGAATAAACAAGAGAGGCTTGGCTAAGAATTTCCAACATGGGAAATCATTTAACAAATGAAAAGGATATGATGAACACCGAGAGGTTGAATCGAATCCACCGGGGAAGAAAGCGAGAACGAAGAATGATGAACTTAGCGCTTGACATCTTCACAATGAATCACCGGATACAAAACAGAAGAAAATATAGCGGAATCATCACTGAATAGAAAAGGCACTTGGATGATAATTTAATCATTGAAAGAAAAGGGCGGGAGAGTGGGGAAAAACAAAGACAACTTGGGACGAATGAAACGAACTCCGGAAAAGAAAAAAATGTGGATAGATGTTGCAAATATTGGAGAGGGTTGAATTATCTTGAAGGGAAGCACACCGGTTGGGAAAGAATGGACATGGCAATTTGATTGATCAAAAGAATTAATACTCCCATAGAAATATGAGAACACCGCTTATGACAGATATGAAATCAACATTTGACATCGAAGCAACTCGAATTACCATACTCCAACAAAACAAAGGATGAGACTTGCACATTAAGCCCGAAACAAATAAATAACCCATTATGCATTCGTTGGAAGGATAATCCTAGGTAACTACTTGAATTCCCACCCGAGAACTCCCGAAATTTCTTCGTTATGAGATTCAGGTTGCGGACCCAGGAACGTACCCAAGGTAATCAGCAATAACTGCACCCGCAACCTTACACAACATAATCCGAGAAACTCCGCAAACTCGTCTACCTCAGACCTTCGTAATCACAACGATACTAATTATGGCAGTACATCTGGACGCTCTCCCCAGTACTGGGTGACGCCAAACTCCTCTTGCCACACATAGTATTGAAGCAATTTCTAACATCCTTGTCCTAAGATAATAAGGAAACTGAATGATAATGATGTGTCAAGAACCCCATGGAGCTCTACTTCCCGGAAACAGGAGGCACCAAGTACAAAATTCCGTCACATCGACATCATAGAGGTTCCAAAATATCCACATGATCCTAAAAAATTTGAGTGAGAAGAGGGGTAGAATTAAAATTCCTACGTCACGATTCCTCACCAGAGTAGAGAAGAGGAGTAAAAAGAATCCTACTTTCCGATATATAACAAGACTAAAAATAGTTTTTCTTTCTAGAGTCAACTCGGCCAAGTTCGATCAATCAAGGGGTCTCCTAGGTCGGTACTGCTCTGATACCAACTTGTAATGCCCGTGATGCGGTCCTATCCTTATTTTGGCTCAAGGGCCTCGATAGGGGTAGAAGCGCATCTCATCGTTTTGCAAGAATGGATATCGTTACAAGTACATGTAAAGAGGAGATGAGTATATGGAGTTGGCTTACACTCGCCACAAGCTAAATCATGATCATCTCAAATACAAAAATACATTCAATCACCATATAGAAGAGCAGGGTCCAACTACGGACGAAATCAAACGATAAAAGCGACATCCATCCTTGCTATTCCAGGCTGCCGTCTTGGAGCCCATCCTATGATCGATGAAGAAGAATAACTTCAAATCAAACAAGCATCGCTCTCACGTCAAAGCATCACATTACCTGTACCTGCAACTGTTGTTGTAGTAATCTGTGAGCCATAGGGACTCAACAATCTCATTCCAAGGGTATCAAGACTAGCAAAGCTTAATGGGTGAGGTATGGTTAAGTGGTGAGGCTGCATCAAGCACTAAGCATTTATTGAGTGGCTAACTTACGAGTACAAGAATAAGAAGAGTGATCTACGCATAAAGGGACGTGGACTAGTAATGATCAATAAGTGATCCTGAACACCTACTTACGAGTCAAACATAACCCCACCATGTCCCCTTCTTGGTTCAAACCTCACAAGAAGAGACGGTCACGGATACACACATGGTTGGTGTATTTTAATTGGGTTTGCTTCAAGTTTTCTATTACCGGATATTATAAAATTTCAAGGTTGCCACATAACCGCGGGCATGACTCTCAGAAAGATTTAACCCTGCACGGGTGCTACAACTTATCCATCACAAACTAATCACAACCTGCTTCGAAAAACCTCAACCTCGAGATAGCCCAAAGTATCCTCGAAATCCCGGTGCACAAGACGTTCAAGAAGGGTAAAACAAAACCAGCAAGGCCTCCCGACATGTCGACGATCCCAATAGGAGCCGCGTATCTCCTTCTCAGGACACGGCGGATCGTCCAAACTTTTGGTAGGCCAATCGCAGAGTTGCCCCTGGCGGCCACCGGCGGTTGACAGGTTTGGTCCAACACTCATGAGGAGCACTGGCCCGGGGGTTGATTAGAGATTTATCCCAAAACGAAAATCAAGGGGGTCCCCATAACAACCCCAAGCATGATAGGAGCACTCAATATGGAACATAACACCGGTACTCGAAACTTAGGCGACAAGAATGGAACAAAACACCAGGCAAAATGCCGAGTCTTCCACCCTTTACCAAGTGTATGGGTGCATTAAATTAAATAGCAACAATGTGGTGATAGCCCAAAGATATCCATGTTATCACATGGAACAACCTGCACCTGCAACTAGCAACGTGTGCAGTCTGAAACAACGCGTGCAGTATGAAACACTAATATACCCCCTCCGGTCCTTTTTACTCCACATATTAGATTTGTGTCAAGTCAAACTTTACAAAGTTTGACCGAATATATATTGAAAAATATCAACATCTATAATTCAAAATATACGTTCCATGAAACTACGTTTCGTTATGAATCTAAGAATATTAATTTGGCATTGTAAATGTTGATACACTTTTCTATAAATTTGGTCGAAGTAGAGATACTTTGACTTCAGAAAAAGCTAATATGAAGACTAAAAAGGACCGGAGGGAGTACCAAACAAACTGAGACGAACATAAAAATATTAGGTGTGCGCTCGCTGGGTTCGAACCCAAGACCCCTTGGATGGAAACGAGTGGCGCTGGCCACTGTGCTATGGTCGTCACTACTAGGAGAAAGGCTAGTAGTAGCGCTGGTAGTAGGGTGTCACGCCCAAGATGCGGTCCTATTCTTATTTCGGCTCGTGGGCCTCGACAAGGATAGAAGCACATCTCGTCATTTCGCAAGAATGGATATCATTACAAATACATGTAAAGAAGAGATGAGTATATGGAATTGGCTTACACTCGCCACAAGCTACATCAATACAACAACATAACAATCATCATACAGAAGAGCAGGGTCCGGCTACGGACGAAATCAAACGATAAAATGACATCCATCCTTGCTATCCCAGGCTGCCGGCCTGGAACCCATCCTATGATCGATGAAGAAGAAGAACTCCAAATCAAACAAGCATCGCCCTCACGTCAAAGCATCACATTACCTATACCTGCAACTGTTGTTGTAGTAATCTGTGAGCCACAGGGACTCAGAAATCTCATTTCCAAGGGTATCAAGACTATTAAAGCTTAATGGGTGAGGTATGGATAAGTGGTGAGGCTGCAGCAAGCACTAAGCATTTATTTGAGTGGCTATCTTACGAGTACAAGAATAAAGGGGGATGATCGTCGCATAAACGGACGTGAACTAGTAATGATCTCTAAGAGATCTTGAACACCTACTTACGAACAAACATAACCCCACCGTGTTCTCTCTTGGATCAGAAATTCACGAGAAGAGACAGTCACGGTTACGCACTCAGTTGGTGTATTTTATTTGAGTTTACTTCAAGTTTGCTATGATCGGGTGTTAAACAAAGTTTCCAAGTTGCCACGTAACTGCGGGCACGGCTTTCCGAAAGATTTAACCCTGCAGGGGTGCTCCAACTCATCCATCACAAACTAACCACACGCCACGGGAATAACCTCGACCACAAATCCCGTGATCTCCTAGGAAATTCCGTAGGAAAACCTCAACCTCGAGATAGCCCAAAGTATTCTCGGAATTCCTCGCGCAAGACATTCGAGAAAGGTAAAACAAGTCCAGCAAGACCGCCCGACGTGTCGACGAACCCGATAGGAGCCGCGTATCTCGTTCTCAGGACACGACCGGATGAGCACAACGTACAGTGGCCTGAAAGACATCTCTCAAGTTGCCCCGGGTTGGCCCCGCACACGACTCTAGTTTGGACCAACACTGATGAGGAGCACTGGCCCGGGTTGTTGATTAATTATCCGCGAGTGCCGGCGGGTCCCTATGCATTTTTATTAAGTTGTTTAGCAAATGTAGTACCAAAGTTGGGTCTTGCCAGACAAGTTTTAATCTAAAACGAATGGTCAAGGGGGTCCCCATAACAACCCCGAGCATGTTAAGAGCGCAAAATATGGAACATAACACCGGTACACAAGTAACTAGGGCGGCAAAGTGGAACAAAACACCGAGCATAAGGCCAAGCCTTCCACCTTTTACCAAGTATATATGTGCATTAAATTAAATAGCAATAATATTTTGATATATCAAAAGGATATCCATGTTGCACATGGAAACAACTTGCACCTGCAACTAGCAACACTATAAGAAGGGCTGAGCAAGTGGTAACATAGCCAAACAATGGTTTGCTGGGTTGTGGAGGGGTTAGAGGCTTATCATGGCATTTTAGGAGGCTTGACAAACAAGTGGTAGGTAACGAGACAGCGATAGAAACGAGACAACTAGCATGGCAATGATAGTAGTGGTATCCAAGGAAATGATCATCTTGCCTGAGATCCCGCTTGAAAGAAGAACGAATCCATGAAGAAGACGAGCCAACGTAGTCGAACGAATCCTCACACTCCGAACGCTTTCGGAACTCTATCGAGAAGAAGCAATCCAGAAACAACAATCAACACATGATAACACCACAACCTATGGATGACATGATGCGCAAACAAATATGACGCATGTCCGGTTTAATTATGCATGTTATGGCAAGCACAACAATCAAACACTACAAATTAAGTGAAGTTCAATACACAACGAGTTGCATATTGACGAAACTCCACATTCGAATTATTTAGTTCACTCTCGTTTAAGTACTCATCAATATTAAATGTTGTTTAACATGGGTGGTCATGTGTAGTATCGAAAGTATGTCTAGAGGGGGGGGGGGTGATTAGACTACTTGACCAAATAAAAATTCTACATTTTCCCAATTTTAAGTGTTGGCAGATTTTAGCAATGATAGCAAGTCAAGTACACCCTACACATCCATGTCTAAGAGTATAGTAGTGGAAAGTAACAACAAGGATATGTAGTAGAGGGTAGGAAGGAAGATCAAATGCAATTTCAAGACACGAAGATTTTCCCCGTGGTTCCGACATGTGGTGCTATCGTACGTCCACGTTTATGGAGTCTTCAACCCACGGAGGGTAACGGTCGCGAGAGTCCACGGAGGGCTCCACCCATAAGGGTCCACGAAGTAGCAACCTTGACTATTCCATAACGGCTTCCGTCCACGAAGGACTAGCCTCACTATGGGTAGATCTTCACGAAGTAGGCGATCTCCTTGCCCGTACAAACTTCTTGGTTCAACTCCACAACACGAAGTAGGAGGCTCCCAAGCGACACCTAGCCAATCTAGGAGGCACCACCCTCCAAAAGGTAATAGGCTCGGCAATGTCGATGAACACCTTGCTCTTGTGCTTCAAGATGATAGACTCCTCAACACACAATCGCTCTCTCACAGATTTGGCTATGGTGGAAGAGATTGATTTGGTGGAAAGCAACTTGGGGAGGCTAGAGATCAAGATTCATATGGTAGGAATGGAATAGCTTGATCTCAACACATGAGTAGGTGGCTCTCTCTCAAAAAATTGGATGGGGCAAGTATGGAATAGTTCTGAGTGCTTCTCTTTCGAGTGGGTGGTGGTGAAGGGGTATATATAGGCATCCCCAAAAATCCAACCGTTACACCTAAAGTGACCAACTCGGTGACACCAAAGTATAAAACTCGGTGGTACCGAAGTGACCAAAAGGCAGTAACTTTTGAATCTCGGTGAGACCGATACATAACTCTCGGTGGTACCGATTAGGTGACCAACGGTCAGATTGCACAACTCGGTGATGCCGATTCTCAAATCTCGGTGGTACCAATTCTTGACAATGGCTAACCAGAGAGTTGGTCCAAAAACTTGGTGAGACCGATTCACAAAACTCGGTGGTACCGATTCTCGTGAATGGCTAACCAGGAAGTTGGTCCAAATCTCGGTGAGGCCGACTGGCAAAACTCGGTGGTACCGATGCTTGAAAATAGCTAAACAGAAAGTTGGCAACTGAACTCGGTGGCACCGATGCAGAATCGGTTGCACCGAATGGCTAGGGTTTGGCATGGGTCTGTCTGAGTTTGGGAATCGGTGGGACCGAGTGGGAATTGTTTGTAGCACCGATTTTCAAGATAGACTTAGACAGACTTTTGTGGAAGAGTTTGTGGGTGTTTTTGGTGACTATCACTTGTGCACGTGGAGCATCTTGTTCACCAACAATACCTTACCCCCTTTTAATAGTATTGGCTTTCCTATGGACTCAAGGTGATTTCTCACAAAGTAAAATGTAGAGTCCTCTTGCTTGAAGCTTTGCCAATCCATTTCCTTGCATCTTGGGGTATCTACACAATCCTTTTTCCATCCCTATCATTGAACTTTTCCTGAAATATGCTCAGTGGAAACATTTGTTCAATGATATATATGTTGTTATTAATTACCAAAACCACCAAGGGAGCAAATGTGCTTTCAATCTCCCCCTTTTTGGTAATTGATGACAACATATAGATCAAAGCTTCGACATATGATATAATCAATGAAATAATCGTCGCTTTGAGAAGTATGTGATAAGCAAGAGCTCCCCCTAAATTTGTGCATTATTTTGAGTTTGCGTTTGAATGCAAATGCACAATCGAGTAGGTACGTGGGGCACTCTTTCATGTCACATACAACTTGGTGGTGTGCGAGAATAATAAGAATGCATATCATAGCACAACACAATCAAGTAAAAGGTGAAGATAATCTCATAAGCATCACAATGATAGGAAATAGTAGCAAATACACATCAAGTGTATGATCAAACACCAACAAAGTTTAACACAACCAAACCAAAAGATATCAAATGTTTTGAAAAGCGATAAAAACCAACGCTCTCTCTCTCGAAGCCTAAAGATATATAGACATCTTCTCCCCCTTTGGCAACAAGTTACCAAAAAGTTCAAAGGTATATAGCTAATCATTCTTCTGGGGCTGATCTCCTCCGGTGGCCGATGAAGGATTCGAGAGAACGGCATCAACGAAGACTTCTGCAGACGTCATGGACGGAGTCGGTGTAGCAACTGGAGGAACTGGAGGAGCTGATGGAGCTGAAGATGCTGTAGCAGGAGCTGATGAAGAAGGTCGCAACTCTGGAGCTAGCACTGTAGCTGATCTAGCCTGAGGAGTGAACTGAGTGCTAGGCCTGAGAGGTGCATGATCCTCCTCCTCATCATCAGTGGAATGAGGGCTAGGCACTGCATCAACTTCCTTCTTGAGCTTATTCACAGTCACTGTGAGCGCATCCACCTTGTTGTTGAGAGTGTGAAATTTGTTGTCAACAATCCTTGAGAGGCTCGCCTGGTTCTTCAATATCTCGCTGATGTCCTTCTGCATGCTGAGCACAGAGCTAAGTAGGAGATCCATCTGCTCACTCCTAGACCTTGGCACCCGAGAACTAGAGTCTCTGGCAGCCTCTGCATGTGCCTGTGCTGTAGCTGATGTGGGATGATCTGGGTCCATCACCACAACGTTGTCTTCTAGATCTGGCAGTAGGTGCAAATGTGGTGAGTCAAGTGCAAATATGTGCTTCTCCAACTTGGAGTTGATAAGCATCTGAATATAGGGTGCATAGCAACATGAACGCTTTTGATTAGCAGCAACCCTCTTCACAGTCTCCACTATCAAATCCATCACTCTGAATCTCGTGTGTTGATCTAGATGGAGCAGCATGTTGATGGAATATCCTCTGATCATCTTCTCATCTCCAGACTTAGGCATCAATGTATGCCTTAATATGATGTTGATAGTGCGTAGACCAGCCTGGAGGAAGTAAATGGATCCTAGCTTGTGAGACTTCACATGTGCAGCAGGGATCTCATTGTACATGTTCTTCATGGCATCATGGCTTGCCTTGGACTCATTGTAGACATTGATGTCACAATCTTCCACCTGTGGGACTCCTAAGATGGTAGTCCACTCCTCAACAGTTGATTCATATCTTGCTCCTTCAGTCATCCACACAATTCTACCATCTCCATAGAAGTGAGCAGTGGAGTAGAATTGCATGATCATTTCATCGTTCCAAGCAGTGAATTCCTTGCCAACAAACTCATCCAGACCTATGCAGTGAAAGTTGTCTTGCACACTTGGGAAGTAGTCCTCATTCTCCTTGATGTACTTCCAATCCACATACCTCATGTCACTCACAGCAGGGCTCTTATCAAGCAAAATAGTTTCATAGAAATCTTGTTGCTCCTTTGTATAGAACCTGTAGTCAACAACAGTCTTCCTCCTCTGTGAATATGGATCAATGGCTCTCCATTCTCTCAGACCAGAGTCCTTCCTCTTCTTCATGTCCTCAGCTAACAAATGACTGGCATTGTGCTCTGGAAGGTGTGGTCTCAGCTTCATCAAAGATGACATAGCATCATCCTCAGCTTCCCTAAAGGTGGAAGTTTTGTTCTTGGAAGCAGCTGGGATATCTCTGGAGAACCTCTTGGGTTTATCTGCAGCATCCTTCTTGGGGGCAGACTTGGTGCCCTTGGATGAGGTGGTCTTAGGTATAGCATCAGCCATGAGCTTCTTCTTCTTAGGAGGAGCCTTGGCAGCTGGCTCTTCCTCCTCTTCTTTCTCATCTAAATACTCTGGAGTAGAAGGAAGAAATTTAGCTTTAACAAATCTTGTCCTTTCTCTCTTCTTCTTCTCCCCAGCCTTCTTAGGCATAGACTTCTTGGAGGGCTCAATAGTCATTGTATCCCTAGAGCTCTCTGGTGCTTTTGCTGTCCCTGAGCTAGCATACTCTTTCCTGATAGCCTTCTTCTTCTTGGATGAAGAGGCAGCAGCACTGGTGTGCTTTGTAGTATCATCCTTCTTGGACAGCTCCTCAGGTATGAAATCTTCATCCTCCTCATCTGAGTTGAGCTTCCTTCTTGCCCTGGTTGCAGTCTTGGGCAGATCAGGAGAGCTAGGAACATCATCATAGCTCCCCTCAGGACTAGTGCGTGAACTCATGTCAACACTTTGCTCTCTCAGATCATTCTGGCTGTCCTCAGCATCTGACATCTCTGACCCTATGAAATAGAGTATAGAAGAGTGGAAGGGATTGAGTCATCACAAAATGCAGATGTTTTTCAAAGGTTTGAATAGAGAAATTCTTAGATATAGTCTTCAGCAAAAAGGGATTTCGGTGTCGCCGAGTCAAACATTTTGGTACCACTGAGACACACAGAACTCTTTACAGAAACTTGGCAGCAATTTCGGTCGTACCGAAAATTGCCACTCGGTTTCACCGAGACTGTCTCAGCGGCCCAAAACAAAATTGGTAGAGCCGATTTTTCTGACTCGGTATCACCGAGATTCGATTTTGCGGACGACTAGACCTAATTTTTTTCGGTTAGCTAAGCTAATGAGATTTCTCGAGGATTGCAAACGGTGGATTATCGATAAAATTTACTCTAATGTGCGTGAATCACACATGGAGCGCAAAGAGGGCCGGATCCATACCCTAATTCGGTGAAGGATCCGCTAAGGCGACGACGGCGGTGAAGATTCCATTGGCGGCGGCGATTCCCAACGGCGGAGACGCACGGGGAGGCAAGGGCGACGACCAAGGGGTCCGGAGCAGCAGCATAGGGTTGGAGGGAAACGAACATTTGCGGTTGAATTTCAAAAGTCGGGTCCGCCAGGTAATATACCCTTCGCTGTCGGTGACACCGGTTCGAAATTGTCGGTGTCACCGAGTTTCTCAATTGTCAGTTGACAGGGAAACTCGGTGTAACCAAGAATAAGGAATCAGTGTTACCGAGATGGAAATCCAGATCAACCGTAGGCATTCGGTGAGACCGAGATTTTGGTGTTGGTTCCACCGAGATGCACTTGGGAGGTTTTAATGGTCAGTCCTTTGTCGATGCGGAACTTCGAGTGCTCCTCATACAGAGGGATCGAAAAGTACTTGTTCAAATTCTTTGATGCAGCAAGAATATAATATGAGACGAGAAAGCATAGATAGCTAGAGAGTGGTCCTTGGCATTCTTGTCAATCCAATTGACAAAAGAAAAATCAAAAGCCAAATAGAAACAATTGGATGTCCTTGAATGGATAAATAAATGCATACCAACATGCTCACACAATAAGATGTCAAATGAAATCATGGCAAACATGCATATACATACTAGCATTTATCAAGCATTTTGGCGATGACGGAGTCATCTATATATGAGTATATTGACTTAGGAGCCAAGTAAGAATATTTGATCATAGGTCATACTCATCGTTTAAGCACAAGTGGGGTCACCACTTTTACATAAAGCATTTAATGTTGTCACATACTATGAGATGCTTTAACTCAAGTCTTAGAGTAAAGCTCCCCCTTGATGTGACATCCCCCCATAGGAGGGATAAACTAACCTTGGGTTTTGTCGATGAAGACTTCATGTGGGTGAGGTAGTGGTAGATGCTCAAGGTTGATGAAGATCACCAAGAGTTGGGAGCATCCTTGTTGTTTCCTTACTCTTCTCACCTACATGGGTTAGTCCCAACACACAAGAGACAAATACAAGGATATCTATGGACATGGAGTGCAAAGCATACATGATGATGTCCATGGATTTGTTGATTACCTTGTCCCTTGCTTACCTTTGAGGGAATGTGTGACTCCTTGAACTATTGCATGATGTTGACGTTGATTGCAACTAGTTCTTGCCAATAATGAATGTGAGTGAATTTCATTGGCGGAGTCACCCCTCAAGAACTTCTCTAGTTCTTCTTCTTAGGGACCCACATCAACTTGATGGGGATCCTTGGTGTTGAAGTGGGACTTGTAGAAGTTGAGCTTGAAGTAGCCTTGGGAACCCACTCCACCAAAGCTTGGGATTCATCTTTGTATGAGTCAATGTCCTCTTGAAGCTTGTTCTTGCCCTTGAGCTTGTGGTCTTGTGGTGGAAGGTCATCTTGAGTATTTGTTCCCTTGAGAAGAGTATGTTCATACTTCTCCCTTGAGGAACAAACTTGGGCTTGGGGTATTGACCTTCTTCCCATTCAACTCCATTAGTGTTAAAGTAGCCAATGCCATGGTTCTTCCGGTATCCTCCGTGATTGTGTACAATGTCCTCAAATTGCTTACACCCGGCAAGACTCTTGTAGATACCTTTTTCTATAATTCCTTTCAATAAATTGTTTTCTTGCTCAAGTGTAACTTGGCTAAGAGAATCATCATTAGTGGAATCAATAGAACTACTAGAAGCAACATCATTAGATTTAGCATTTTTATTGTTGCTACTAGATGAAGAACCTTTCTTGCCTTTGTTACTAGTTTGTCTAGGTTTAACTTGTGGCATGAATGTAGACAAGAGTAATCGTTTGGCTAGGTAAGATGAAGTCTTCTTTCGGAGATCGTCATTGATAGCTTTAAGAAACTCATGTTCTTGCTCCAAGGTGAGCTTCTCGAAGCGTAGATTCTCATGAGTCCTTACAAGCTCTCTATGATCTTCGAGAGTAGATTCATGGGCTAACTTAAGAGTGTTTAATTCTTTAGTTAGTTGTTCTATTTTCATCTTATCATCATCAAGCGACTTATCTTGACTAGCATGAAAGTTATCAAGTTCATTTTGACTAACATCCCTAGTTTTATCAAAGAGCAAGTCATCATCACCAAGTAAATCATCTTCATCACTATTGAAATCAAGATACTCGGGGTGTGATACCTTGGGGCCTTTAGCCATGAAGCAACTTCCACTCCCTTCATTTGGTGAGTCAAATAGATCATAGGAGTTGGTAGTCACTAGTGCAAGTTCGGCAACACCTTCATCTTGACTATAGTCGGAGTTGGAGTGATAGCTTCTCTCGGAGTTGTTGTCGGATTTGGAGTCGAAAACCCATTCACCAACATGAGCTTGATGTCTTCTTCTTGTGTAGCTCTTGGTGTACTTGTCCTTCTTCTCTGAGTCCCTATTTCTCCTTGAGGGTCTTCGTTCATAACGATCATCTCTACTCCTTCTCTCTCTTTGAGGTGATTCATTCCTTGAGCTTCATCTTCTTGGTGACTCTTCTCTTCGTTTGTAGGGAGCCATGCACTCATTGGAGTAGTGTCCGGGCTTCCCACAATTGTAGCAGTTTCGATCATGACTTGACGAACGCTTCTCTTCATGTCTTGAGTTGGAGCTTCGTTCTTTGCCTCTATTCTTGTAGAACTTGTTGAATTTCTTGACCATGAGGCTTATCTCTTCATTGGTGACAAGGTTGTCACTTGAAGTTGCGGGAGCATCACTTGTGGCTTTGTAAGCACCGCTAGACTTGTTGTGAAGCTCTTCTTTTTCTATAAGTGTCATCTCATGAGCAACAATCCTTCCAATGACTTCCGTAGGCTTGAGATCTTTGCAGGTTGGCATCATTTGGATCAATGTGCACACGGTGTCGTATCTCTCATCCAAAGCTCGAAGTATCTTCTTGATGATGAATTCATCGGTCATTTCTTCGCTTCCTAAGCCGGCAATCTCATTAGTGATGAGAGCTAGCCTAGAGTACATCTCTGCGACTCCTTCACCATCCTTCATCTTGAACTTGCCAAGTTGACTTTGAAGAACGTCCAACTTGGATTCACTCACGGATTCGGTACCTTCGTGCATATCAACCAAAGTATCCCAAATCTCTTTTGCATTCTCAAGACGACTGATTTTGTTGAATTCTTCGGGGCATAGACAGTTGAAGAGAATGTCACATGCTTGAGCGTTGTATTGCAACATCTTCAATTCATCCACGGTCGCTTCACGATCCGGTTCCTTTCCATCACCAAAGAATTCACCTTGCAAGCCAACTAGCAAAATTTGTGCCATCAAAGTACGGACCTCTACGGTGATAATTTCCCTCACTAGATGCCATACTATCCTAGGTTGTGAGACCAATGCAATGGAGACCAAAGCTCTGATACCACTTGTAGGATCGAAAGTATGTCTAGAGGGGGGGGGGTGATTAGACTACTTGACCAAATAAAAATTCTACCTTTTCCCAATTTTAAATGTTGGCAGATTTTAGCAATGATAGGAAGTCAAGTACACCCTACACATGCATGTCTAAGAGTATAGTAGCGGAAAGTAACAACAAGGATATGTAGTAGAGGGTAGGAAGGAAGATCAAACGCAATGTGAAGACACGAAGATTTTTCCCGTGGTTCCTATAGGTGGTGCTATTGTACGTCCACGTTTATGGAGTCTTGAACCCACGGAGGGTAACGGTCGCGAGAGTCCACGGAGGGCTCCACCCATAAGGGTCCACGAAGTAGCAACCTTGACTATTCCATAACGGCTTCCGTCCACGAAGGACTAGCCTCACTATCGATAGATCTTCACGAAGTAGGCGATCTCCTTGCCCGTACAAACTTCTTGGTTCAACTCCACAACACGAAGTTGGAGGCTCCCAAGCGACACCTAACCAATCTAGGAGGCACCACCCTCCAAAAGGTAATAGGCTCGGCAATGTCGATGAACTCCTTGCTCTTGTGCTTCAAGATGATAGACTCCTCAACACACAATCACTCTCTCACAGATTTGGCTATGGTGGAAGAGATTGATTTGGTGGAAAGCAACTTGGTGAGGCTAGAGATCAAGATTCATATGGTAGGAATAGAATAGCTTGATCTCAACACATGAGTAGGTGTCTCTCTCTCAGAAAATTGGATGGGGCAAGTATGGAATAGTTCTGAGTGCTTCTCTTTCGAGTGGGTGGTGTTGAAGGGGTATATATAGGCATACCCAAAAATCCAACCGTTACACCTAAAGTGACCAACTCGGTGACACCGAAGTATAAAACTCGGTGGTACCGAAGTGACCAAAAGGCAGTAACTTTTGAATCTCGGTGAGACCGATACATAACTCTCGGTGGTACCGATTAGGTGACCAACGGTCAGATTGCACAACTCGGTGACGCCGATTCTCAAATCTCGGTGGTACCAATTCTTGACAATGGCTAACCAGAGAGTTGGTTCAAAAACTTTGTGAGACCGATTCACAAAACTGGGTGGTACCGATTCTCGTGAATGGCTAACCAGGAAGTTGGTCCAAATCTCTGTGAGGCCGACTGGCAAAACTTGGTGGTACCGATGCTTGAAAATAGCTAAACAAAAAGTTGGCAACTGAACTCGGTGGCACCGATGCAGAATTGGATGCACCGAATGGCTAGGGTTTGGCATGGGTCTGTCTGAGTTTGGGAATCAGTGGGACCGAGTGGGAATTGTTGGTAGCACCGATTTTCAAGATAGACTTGTACATACTTTTGTGAAAGAGTTTGTGGGTGTTTTTGGTGACTATCACTTGTGCACGTGGAGCATCTTGTTCACCAACAGTACCTTACCCCCTTTTAATAGTATTGGCTTTCCTATGGACTCAAGGTGATTTCTCACAAAGTAAAATGTAGAGTCCTCTTGCTTGAAGCTTTGCCAATCCATTTCCTTGTATCTTGGGGTATATCCACAATCCTTTTGCCATCCCTAACATTGAACTTTTTCTGAAATATGCTCAGTGGAAACATTAGTTCAATGATATATATGTTGTTATTAATTACCAAAACCACCAAGGGAGCAAATGTCCTTTCATCATGGCCTAAGGTGAAGATGGAATTAGAGTAATTTTAAATGGAGAGGGAGAACATACATACAACAAAATAATAACTCTCCATATTATGAGAAATGTGGTTAATGTTGTTTAACTAAACATTTATTTTAAATGTTGTTCATCATGACAAGAGGTGAAGCATGAACAACTACATCACCTAGGCATTTTAAATGAGGGCGGAAGCAACATATAGCATTCCCGTTATGACCTCATATGCAATTTTAGAATTTGGTCCAGATCTGTATTAAACATATTTTAGAGTTGTTAAACAGAAAAATAAAGTGCACCATGTTATTCTACACATTTTTCTAGTCAAGTTACATATATAAAACATTTGCATCAGAGCTACGGTTATTTAGTTATGATAAAAACGGTTTTAGCATGGCGTTTTGCGCAAATTACATGAAAATAGCAAGTTAAACATTTTTAACATGTGTGAAAGTTAAATATTGTGAATCTACACGAAATTCTAATCATATTACGTATTTAATTCTTTTTAATCAGATGCACGGTTAATTATTTATAAGCATTGCAAGATGATAGCAATTTAAACAAGTGGCATGTTGCAATTATGAAATGCACTAGATAATGTTAAATTCGCAGAGACAGAAGAAAAACATGATTGGGCCAGAAGCAGGATGGTGCAGCGGCCCAGCAGCGAATGAGGCCCAAGTGGCCATATCTGTGTGTGTGGAAAAAATCAAATAGACAGGCAAAAGAATTTGGGTTCGCTGGGAGTTGATCCCACGACCTCTATGTGGTGGCACGATGGGATGACCAGCTCGGCTGATCTTGTGTTACTGACAACAATGGGCGTTCAACTATAGATGATTAGATAAACGACGAGATCCAGATGTGTGTGCGCAAAAATTAAAAGAAGCAGAGCAAAATTGAGGCGCCTGGGACTCGAACCCAGGACCTCCTGGTTGCAAATCAGCTGTGCCAACAAGCAGGACCGAATGAGATTTGTGTAGAACTGGCAGACTAGCTCTACTGAACCAATAATAGAACAAAAAGGAACAAACAACAGAAATTAAAAAGGGGTCGGCTGGAATCGAACCAAGGACCCCATGGATGCAATCGAGGAATCTAAACCAGTGCGCTATTGCTGTGTACGTGTACTGTCAGTGATTTTGCTTTCATAAACAAGAAGAAGGTCGAGCCTTTCTTCTTCCTGGCGAACGATGCTTTCTCACCGGCGACAGGAACAAGCAGCGGCTTCTGCTGCGACTACCAAGTGCCAGCGCGGGTGCGGAAATAGGCAAGGGAGGCGATGATGGGGCGCTCGCGTGCTGTGTGGATGCGTAGGTGGGTCGCGCGCGAGGCTGAGCCTGGCTGGCCATGGCTACGACCATGGTTGCCGGCTGGAACAAAGACGGCGTGTGGAGGGGACATGGGCTTGTGGCGCGCATGGGGTGAGCGGGGTTGCAGACGTGCATGTGCTGGGGCGCGTGCATGCATGCGGGATCGCAAAGAAGAATGCGAGGCGAGCTTAAGAGCTCGTCCATGGTCGAACTCGTGTGGGAAGACACTACATGATAGAATCAAGCCAGAGATGGGGCTAGGAGGAGCGACTGCTCACCATGGGCTCGAGGAACACGACGAGGAGGTCGGGGAGGCGGCATAGAGGCAAGGCGGAAGCGCTGATCGGCGGAGGTGTTCGGGGCGTGACGAAGACGAAGCAGGGGAAGCAGAGAAGTGGATGTCGAGGAAGAAGCCTTCGGGGTCCTTGGTTGGATGCAGGGGTGAGGAAGATGACGGTGACGATCGTTACGCCCCCGAGGAAGGAGACGGAGGCTGCTGAAAGGATCAAACCGAGCGCGAGCTTCAACTTGGCTCGACCATGGCGAGGAATGGAGTGGCCTCTCTTGGCGGCGGCAGGGGGGAAGAGAAGGGCAAAAATGGAAGGAGCAGGAGGAGGTTAGTGTTCCAGGGAGGCTTTTATAGACCAAGGAGACGCTTCTCTAGCCGTCCAATCGAAGGAGGTGTCGACGTGGGTGTCCTGGATGGTTGTAGTACAGGAGGTTGAAGATGAACAGAGGGGGTTCGCTGCGATGGGCTATGTGGGCTGCACTTGCATGGGAGAATCTGCTGGGCCTCTCTCTCCCTCTCTAATTCTTCCTCTTACTGATTAATTAAACGGAAGAAAATTCTCGGAGAAAAAGCTGAGAGGAGTAGGAGTGGAACTGTGGAGAGACAAAAGTAGTTCTGGAGTCCTTGGAATATGCCCGATTTAAGAAAAATGGTTTGGAGATTTTTACACACAGTAAATTAAACAAGTTTGAATTTGAATTCAAATTGTTTAATTCAAAAAGTCAAACCAAACCAACTCTAAAAAAAGGATGCAAGTATCACGAGAGGGTTTTCACATGCTAAGTTAAATATGGACATTTTGGAAGGATATTTAGAAGAAATATACTTGAAACATGTTAAATAAATTCAATATGTTTGTATTAGAAAACCCGTTCAAATGAACTCTAAATAGCTTGAAAATTTGTATGATGGATGGACACCAAATAGATGATTTATGGGCACGGTTTGGACAGTAATTGAAGAAGCAAAAAAATGCATCTCGAAATAAATAGATGAATATGGAAAAGAAGGAAGTTGCACTACGTGGAGTTTGAAGAAAACGACATGGAAAGATAAAAGATGATCATGGGTTCAGGGTCACATGGAGGCTCAGCATGATGTTGGTGAAGGTGATCGAGGCATGAAGTGGAATAGACGAGATGGAGGAATGAAAGAAAGATGGCATGCATACAAAAAAAGAACACACAAGACAAGCTATGGGTTTGAAGCCATGATGAAACAAAATCAAAATAAAATAAAATGAAACACCCACCCAAGCATGCAAGCACTAAGATAACAAAAAAATAATGAAGGTCTTGGTCTCGAAACGGTCAACGGCGATAACAGGAAGAAACGGCAACTACGGACGGATGCGAGTTTAAAAAAAATGACAGAAGTGGAGTGCTGATGCAATGCAAATGATGCGATCATGAATGTGACAAACAAAGAATTAATGCGACGGTCACGACAAACAAGGAAGGCATCTGGAGCGTCGGTCTCGGGCTGTTACAACTCTCCTCCAGTAACAAGAGATCTCGACCCGAGATCTTAGAATGAAAAGGAGAAGAGGAAGAGGAAAGGAAGAGGTAAAACTTAGTTGCTTCTTTGACAATCGAGTGAAATCAATGAACCTTGAAGGTTGCAAAGAGATGAAGAGTGGCACGAGGAACAAGCAAGAATACAAAAGAAATTTGGGCAATACTCCGGTAGAAAAGAGAGAAAAAACTTGATAAGATGGAAAGAACTTCAAAAGGGGACACAACCACCAATTAAATGGATAAGCAAGGAAAGAACATGATCTTTACAAACGAGATAATGGGTCGAAGAGAGCAACATCACAACGCCTACGGAACAAAAGAATAGAAACTATATCATTTGAAAGAAAAGAACGGAGAAGAAAATGACAACTTCTGCCACAATTGAATTGAAAAATCATCCTTACAAAGGAAAGATTGCACGGAGTTGTTGGAACATCAACAACGAAAAGAAGAAGCTTGATGTGGGCTTATGGAAAGCATCTCAAAATAATGAGGTGACAACCAGCCACAAACGGAAACCATTGATTGGTTGGGAGCAACTAAGAGATGAACACTTCTTTCACCAAGCGAATCGAAGAATACTTGGATCCTTGATAGGCACCATGATAGCAACAATCCTTAGAAAACGCTTTTGGTGAAATCCAATCCAAGATAACTCCAAGGAAGAAAATGATGGGTTTAAATATCTCATTCTTGCCAAATTATCTTCGAGACTCCTCATGAATCAAGAATGCTATAATACCATCTCAAAAGATGAGGGAGAATGAATTGCACTTCGAAATACAAGACGAATGATACTTGAGCCTCTCCAACAGAATCTTGAAGAACACTTGAGAATGAAAGAAATCTTTGATGAACCACCATGAAGAACCATCGGGAAGAACTCCGGAATGAAATGATGATAGAGAAGAGTTGAAGGTTGAAAAGAACAAGAGTTGAAGCCTTGCAAAGATTTTGATGGAACTTCGCGAAGAGATGCTTGAGAAAACTAGGGACTCCTAAAAAGAAAAGATGAAACACTTAGAACCAAGAATTTGATATCATGAACAACTCTGGAAGAAGGATAGAAAACACCTTGGTGGACAAGAATAAGAATTATGTTATGCTTATCCTTCATCAAGTTAAATTGATGACAAACAACGGACTTGGCATACGACTTATTCCTCTTGAAAAGATTGAAGATAGATAAAGGCACAAACTTGAAGAAGTCTTCAACGAGAACACCGGTAGGAATTCACAAACGAATGTGGATACCAAGAATGAATGGAGATACATGAGAATGAAGAGATCATGATCCGCCTAATAGAAAACTTCAACAAGGCACCGGAATAATTGAGATACGCCCGAAGGGACAACAATTGAGAAGAATTTGAGAATGAAAGCTGAAAGCTGAGAGCGAAGAAATCTTCTGAAATGATGGCCTTCGGATAATCGAGAAATGAAAACAACTCTGAAATGCTTCAGATAGATATGGAAGGAATTTCTCATGGTCGAAAACAATTTGATAGGATAACACGAAGTTGAAACCATGAATCTTCAAGATTTAAGAGGAACACTTCTTCGGTCTTCAATGATGAGAATGATGACGAGAAACACCACCAAGAATTACTGAGATAATCCGGAAGAATGAATATGGAAAGGTTGAGGCAGCGATGAAAATATTTTAGAAGCGATCTTCGAGAAGGAATATGACTGATGGAATTCATTCTTACGTCACATTGAAAAGAACTTGAGGACATCTCCGGAAAGATTAGAAGAGCCAGGTAAGATCCCGGGGAAAACCTGTGGGTTATGGGCCCATTCAAAGAGAACACCGTTGAAATGATTGCTTATGAAGAGAGATTGTACCGGTACAATTGAAAACTCGATGAGGTCAGACCCTCAAAATAATTGAAAGGAATTGAATGAATACACGAATCTTATGAGATATCTTGCCACTCCGGATAGAATAGAGAGAGGAATGAACAAGAGAGGTTTGCCTAAGAATTTCCATAATGGGAGAGCATTTAGAGAATGAAAAGGATATGATG
The DNA here is from genome assembly GCA_039707655.1 of Elymus sibiricus. NCBI lineage: Eukaryota > Viridiplantae > Streptophyta > Magnoliopsida > Poales > Poaceae > Elymus > Elymus sibiricus. The sequence goes on from CM077675.1 coordinate 246,941,923, forward strand.
AGCACCGAGAGCTTGAATTGAATCCACCGGAAAAGAAAACAAAGACTAATAAATGATGAACTTGAGCACTTGAGCATCTTCACCACGAATCACCGGATACATTACGGAAGAGAAGATAGCGGAAGCATCACATGAATAGAAAAGGCACTTGGATGAGAATTTAATTGTTGAAGAAAAAGGGCGGGAGGGTGGGGAAAACAATGAAAACTTGGTACGGATGAAGTGAACTCCGGGAAAAGGAAAGATGAGGATAGATCTTGCAAATATTAGAGAGGGTTGAATTACTTAATGAGAAGCACACCGGTTTGAAAAGACTTGACAAGACAACTCCGGTCGATCAAAAGGATTAGCCCTCCCATAAAAACATGAGAACACAACTTAGGAAAGATATGAAATCACCACTTGACATCGAAGCAACACGAATGACCATACTCCAACAAAACAAAGGATGAAGCTTCTGAAATAGGCCGGAAACAAATACATAACCTATATGCATTTGTTGGAAGGATGATCCTAGGTAACTACTTGAATTCCTACCTAAGGACTTCCAAAATCTTTCTGGTTATGCAATCTGGTCCAACGGATACACGGATAAATTACTGAATAAACACTCAACTCCTAGCAATAATACTACCCACCGTGTATCACATCCGTCAACACAAAACTAGAGAAACCTCGGAAACTCATCTACCTTAGACTCTCGTAATCACAACGATACTAAACATGGCAGTACATGTGTTCCCGCTCCCCAGTACTGGGTGCCGCCACACTCTTCGCACCACGAATAGTATTGAAGAAATTTCGAACATCCGCGTCCTAAGATACTAAGGAAACTGAACGATAGTGATCTGTCAAGAACCCCTTGGAGCTCAACTCCCTGGGTCCAATCCATACGTACGGTAGGCACCAAGAACAGAGTTCCGGTCACATCAACATCATAGAGGTTCCAAAATACCCACGTGATACTAAAAGAAATTTGAGTGAGAATAGGAGTAGAATTAAAATTCCTACGACAGGATTCCTCACCAGAGCAGGGAAGAGGAGTAAAAAGAATCCTACTCTCCGATATATAACTAGACTCAGAATAGTTTTCACTAGACTTGACTCGACGAAAGTTCGATCAATCAAGGGGCTCCTAGGTCGGTACAGGCTCTGATACCAACTTGTCACGCCCAAGATGCGGTCCTATCCTTATTTCGGCTCGTGGGCCTCGACAGGGATAGAAGCGCATCTCGTCATTTCGCAAGAATGGATATCATTACAAGTACATGTAAAGAAGAGATGAGTATATGGAATTGGCTTACACTCGCCACAAGCTACATCAACATCACATCAATACAACAACATAACAATCATCATACAGAAGAGAAGGGTCCGGCTACGAACGAAATCGAACGATAAAATGACATCCATCCTTGCTATCCCAGGCTGCCGGCCTAGAACCCATCCTATGATCGATGAAGAAGAACAAGAACTCCAAATCAAACAAGCATCGCCCTCACGTCAAAGCATCGCATTACCTGTACCTGCAACTGTTGTTGTAGTAATCTGTGAGCCACAGGGACTCAACAATCTCATTTCCAAGGGTATCAAGACTATTAAAGTTTAATGGGTGAGGTATGGATAAGTGGTGAGGCTGCAGCAAGCGCTAAGCATTTATTTGAGTGGCTATCTTATGAGTACAAGAATAAAGGGGGATGACCGTCGCATAAACGGACGTGAACTAGTAATGATCTCTAAGAGATCCTGAACACCTACTTACGAACAAACATAACCCCACTGTGTTCTCTCTCGGATCAGAAATTCACGAGAAGAGACAGTCACGGTTACGCACTCAGTTGGTGTATTTTCTTTGAGTTTACTTCAAGTTTGCTATGACCATGTGTTAAACAAAGTTTCCAAGTTGCCACGTAACCACGGGCATGGCTTTCCGAAAGATTTAAACCTGCAGGGGTGCTCCAACTCATCCATCAGAAACTAACCACATGTCGCGGGAATAACCTCGACCACGAATCCCGTGATCTCCTAGGAAATTCCATAGGAAAACCTCAAGCTCGAGATAGCCCAAAGTATTCTCGGAATTCCTCGCGCAAGACATTCGAGAAAGGTAAAACAAGTCCAGCAAGACCGCCTGACGTGTCGACGAACCCGATAGGAGCCACGTATCTCGTTCTCAGGACATGACCGGATGAGCACAGCGTACATTGGCCTGATAGACATCTCCCGAGTTGCCCCGGGTTGGCCCCGCACACGACTCTAGTTTGGACCAACACTAATGAGGAGCACTGGCCGGGTTGTTGATTAATTATCCGCGGGTGCCGGCGGGTCCCTATGCATTTTTATTAAGTTGTTTAGCAAATGTAGTACCAAAGTTGGGTCTTGCCAGACAAGTTTTAATCTAAAACGAATGGTCAAGGGGGTCCCCATAACAACCCCGAGCATGTTAGGAGCACAAAATATGGAACATAACACCGGTACACAAGTAACTAGGGCGGCAAAAGTGGAACAAAACACCGAGCATAAGGCCAAGCCTTCCACCTTTTACCAAGTATATATGTGCATTAAATTAAATAGCAATAATATTTTGATATATCAAAAGGATATCCATGTTGCACATGGAAACAACTTGCACCTGCAACTAGCAACACTATAAGAAGGGCTGAGCAAGTGGTAACATAGCCAAACAATGGTTTGCTGGGTTGTGGAGGGGTTAGAGGCTTATCATGGCATTTTAGGAGGCTTGACAAACAAGTGGTAGGTAACGAGACAGCGATAGAAACGAGACAACTAGCTTGGCAATGATAGTAGTGGTATCCAAGGAAATGATCATCTTGCTTGAGATCCCGCTTGGAAGAAGAACGAATCCACGAAGAAGACGAGCCAACGTAGTTGAACGAATCCTCACACTCTGAACGCTTTCGGAACTCTATCGAGAAGAAGCAATCCGGAAACAACAATCAACACATGATAACACCACAACCTATGGATGACATGATGCGCAAACAAATATGATGCATGTCCGGTTTAATTATGCATGGCATGGCAGGCACAATAATCAAACACTACAAATTAAGTGAAGTTCAATATGCAACGAGTTGCATATTGACGAAACTCCACATTCGAATTATTTAGTTCACTCTCGTTTAGGTACTCATCAATATTAAATGTTGTTTAACATGGGTGGTCATGGCCTAAGGTGAAGATGGAATTAGAGTAATTTTAAATGGAGAGGGAGAACATACGTACAACAAAATAATAACTCTCCAAAGCGTTTTTTTCCTCTGGTAAGGCGATTTTGAAGGCGATCTAGGTTTTGACCGCCGCCGCCGGCCATGTTTCCCTCCTTACAACTTGCCTGATGCCCTGACGAGAGTAGGAGAAGAGATGAGTTAGCCAGGTTGCAGGTTTTGCGGTTTGTTCCTCGGCTGTTTCAAAGGATCAGCCGCCTGCATCGTTCACGTCCCGGCCCGTGTCTCGCGAGGCTGGGTTTCTGTCCCGACACAGCTCTTGTCGCCTTGCAAATTGCTGTGATCGGTTTTTTGTCCCTCCGTATCATTCAGACTACGGCAGGTTCTTGATTCAGTTTGTCTGCTCAATCGGCTTGTTCGGAGGAGCATCGTGTGCTTGAGATTTTGAAGGATTGGTAAGGAAGACTGGGCGCAATGAAGCTCCTAGTTTGGAATTGTCGCGGCATGGCTAGTGCCGCGGCAAAGAGATCGCTTCTGGAAATCCAGAAGCAAGTGTGGCCAGATGCGATTTTTCTGTCGGAATCGCACCTGAATAAAGTTAAGGCAGAAAAGCTCACAAAACGTTTGGGTTTGGATTCGTTTGAGTGCTCGGAAAGTGATGGATCGGCCGGAGGTTTGCTGTTAATGTGGAAGAATTCGTTCAAAATTTTTCCGTAGTTCACTCAACCAGGTTTTATAGATGTGCGGGTAGAAAACAATGATGGAATTTTTTGGAGATTTACGTGTTTCTATGGAGAACCAAAATGGGAGAGGAGGCACATATCGTGGAGGACTCTGAGGGATCTACACCATCAAGCTTCTATCCCTGAGACCGGTTAAAATGATGGAGGAATTCAGGGAGGGTGGTAACCTGAGACCGGTTAAAATGATGGAGGAATTCAGGGAGGTACTCGCTGATTGTGGTTTAGAGGACCTTGGTTACTCTGGAGATTTATTCACTTGGCGCAGAGGCCGTATCAAGGAACGTCTTGATCGTGCTGTAGGGAACGGATCATGGCAATGTCTATTTCCTGCAGCTACTGTAACAAATGGAGAACATAGTAAATCTGACCACCGTCCACTTATAATTGATCTTGAGCCAATTGATGCTCCTATCCTTCGGTCAGGTGGTTGTAAGAAGTTTGAAGCTCGGTGGTTACAGGAAAATTCAGTTCAGGAGACCGTGGCAAACGCATGGGAGGATGCAGCAGGGGCGCCAAATTTTGCTGCACGCACAGTTCTTGTGCATGCCGCGCATCACAAGTGGGACAAAGAAATTCTGAAGGCACCAAAGAGGAGGTTGGATGACCTGAAGGCACGGCTTGAGGCAACCCGTAGGGAGCAGCCAACAGATGAGAACTCAGCTCGGTTACGAGAAATATTAATGGAAATTGAAAATATACTAGAACAGAAGGAAGTTTATTGGTTGCAACGCTGCCGTGCAAATTGGCTTAAGAATGGAGATCGCAATACTAATTTCTTTCAGAATTTTGCTTCGGCCAGAAAGAAACGGAATTTTATTAAACGGTTGAAGGGTGATGATGGTAACTGGCGTGAAGGTAATGATGAACTGGGGAGTCTCATTTCCTCTTATTTTACTAATCTCTTTAGTGCGGATGTTGTTGATCCAGATATGGAGGTTATCAGTAAAGTTAATCCGAGGGTTACGGAGTATATGAACGCGTCATCAACAGCTCCATACACTGCAGAAGAAGTCAAAAAAGCTATGTTTAGCATCGGAGACCTCAAAGCCCCTGGCCCTGATGGACTTCACGCGGTCTTTTATAAAAAAATTTGGCCGTTGCTAGGGGATGACTTGGTTTTGGCTGTTCTGGAAGCTATTAACTCGGGTACCATACCGGAGGGATGGAATGATACCACAATTGTGCTCATTCCAAAAACAAATGATCCAGAGAATATCACACAGTATCGCCCCATCAGCTTATGTAATGTTGTTTACAAGGTAATTTCCAAAATGATGGCAGCCAGGCTGAAAGTATTCCTTCCAGAGTTGATTAGTGACACTCAAAGCGCATTTGTACCGGGACGTGTTATTACAGATAATGTTATAGTGGCTTATGAGTGTCTTCACACAATGAAGAAAAAGAAAGGAAAAACTGGCTTGTGTGCGGTAAAATTAGATATGCACAAGGCATATGACCGTGTCGAATGGAGTTTCCTGAGGGCCATTCTTCTCAAAATGGGCTTCTCACTGGCATGGGTTGAGATGATAATGAAGTGTGTGAGCACAGTAAGATATCATGTCAGGTTTAATAATTTTGAGACGGAGGAGATTATTCCAACAAGGGGACTTCGGCAGGGAGATCCCCTTTCCCCCTACCTATTTCTCCTTTGTACTGAGGGATTGACAGCACTTATAAATGAGGCTGAAAGGAACAATGACTTGAAAGGGGTGCAGATATGTCGAGATTCTCCATCGGTCTCAAATCTGTTATTTGCTGATGATTCATTAATCCTTATGAAGGCAGACTCACAGAATGCAATAGCCCTTCGCAATATTCTGAATAGATACTGTGCAACTTCGGGCCAATTAGTAAGTGAAGCTAAATCCTCTATTTATTTTAGTCCGAATACTGAAGTTTCAATTAAGGCCGAAGTTTGTCAAATATTGAACATTCTCACTGAGTCGCTATCCGATAAGTATCTGGGTTTACCCTTGATGGTGGGCCTTGACAGGTCGGATTGTTTTATGCATCTTATTGATCGAGTCTGTCAAATGGTGAATGGCTGGAAGAGAAAACACTGTCCCTTGGGGGCAAGGAAGTGCTTCTGAAAGCGGTTGCTCAGGCAATCCCAACATATGCAATGTCCGTCTTTAGGCTCCCAAATAAAATCTGTAAGGGAATCACCGACGCGATGGCGCAGTATTGGTGGGGTGATGATGAAAACCAGAGAAGAATGCACTGGCTAGCATGGTGGAAAATGTGTGTTCCTAAGGATATAGGAGGAATGGGATTTAGAGACTTGTGTAGCTTTAATAAAGCATTACTAGCTAAACAAGTTTGGCGTTTGATTGAAAATAATGAATCCTTATGTGCAAGAGTTCTCAGGGCCAAATATTATCCGGATGGTAATATCTTGTCAGTTCAGTTGAAGAAGGGATCTTCTTATGTTTGGCAAAGCATATACTCAGGTATTGAAACTTTTAATCAAGGATGTATTTGGAGAATTGGGAATGGTTTAACAGTAAATATTTGGGATGATCCATGGATCCCTACGAGTAGCTCCAGGAAGATAGTTACCATGCGAGGTGCTACTATCCTCACGATGGTACATGAGCTTATTGACCCGACTACTGGATATTGGGACGAAGCATTAATTAGAGATAATTTTTGGGGAGTGGATGCAGACAGAATCCTACAAGTCCCATTGCCAAGCGGACAGATGGAAGATTTCATTGCTTGGCAGTATACAAAGTCACATAATTTCACTGTACGATCAGCCTACTACCTTGAGTGGAATCGTAGGTATGGCAGCAAGTTTGAAGGAAGTAACATACAAGGTGGATCGACTGCTAATCCAATCTGGAGAATACTATGGAAATTGAAAATCCCAGGCAAAGTCAAGGTGCATGTGTGGCGAACGTTACATGGTGTCATTCCATGTAAATCTATTCTTGCTGACCGGCATATGAAAATTCATACTGCATGTCCTATGTGTCAGGTGTGTACTGAAGATATACGGCATGCTTTATTTGAATGTGGCCGAGCGCGAATAGTTTGGGAAAATCTGGGTTTATTGGAAAAAGTTGAAAGAGCTTTGAATGTTGATAGGGCCGGCTCGGCTGTACTGGAGGAACTGATTTGTAATTCGATTGATGACCCACTATATCTTGCTCAAATCCCTGTATCAGGTTTGATTGCGGTGGCTAGTTGGTTCCTATGGTGGGAAAGGAGGCAGTGTGCAAAAGGAGAAAAGATACCTGAACCTGAACGTTCTACCTTATCAATACAAGCCCTTGCTCTTAACTTTTGTCGGGCGGGCACTGTTCACCTTCCAGCAAGAGAGGTAATGTTGGTAAAACCACCGCAGGGTACAGTCAAGCTAAATACAGATGCATCGTTTGAGTATGAAGGGAGTACTGCTTCCATTGGTGCGATCTTGAGAGATGATGCTGGTGATTTTATAGCAGCGGAGACCTGCTATATAGGTAGAACAATTGATGCATATACAGTGGAAGCTTTGGCTATGAAGAAGGGGCTACAACTTGCAGATTCTCTGGGTATTCAGAAACTGCTAGTTCACTCTGATTGTGCAGAATTGATCAAGGAGATTAATCAAGGAGCAGTTAATTCAGTAGCGGCCCCTATTCTTAATGATTGTTTCTAGGCTTGTAATAATTTTGGCCATGTTATTTTCCAGCATTGTGCGCGTGAATCGAATCGCGTGGCGCATGAGCTAGCTAGAAGGGCTAGGGTTGATCCTCCGGGTATGTGGACGGACAATCCTCCCTCTTTTATCCGTAGCCTTATTTTGGATGATGTATCGTTATTTGAGATGAAATAAAGCTAGCCATGATGGCACTTCAAAAAAAAACTCTCCATATTATGAGAAATGTGGTTAATGTTGTTTAACTAAACATTCATTTTAAATGTTGTTCATCATGACAAGAGGTGAAGCATGAACAACTACATCACCTATGCATTTTAAATGAGGGCGGAAGCAACATATAGCATTCCCGTTACGACCTCATATGCAATTTTAGAATTTGGTCCAGATTTGTATTAAACATATTTTAGAGTTGTTAAACAGAAAAATAAAGTGCACCATGTTATTCTACACATTTTTCTAGTCAAGTTACATATATAAAACATTTGCATCAGAGCTACGGTTATTTAGTTATGATAAAAACGGTTTTAGCATGGCGTTTTGCGCAAATTACATGAAAACAACAAGTTAAACATTTTTAACATGTGTGAAAGTTAAATATTGTGAATCTACACGAAATTCTAATCATATTACGTATTTAATTCTTTTTAATCAGATGCACGGTTAATTATTTATAAGCATTGCAAGATGATAGCAATTTAAACAAGTGGCATGTTGCAATTATGAAATGCACTAGATAATGTTAAATTCGCAGAGACAGAAAAAAAACATGATTGGGCCAGAAGCAGGACGGTGCAACGGCCCAACAGCGAATGAGGCCCAAGTGGCCATATCTGTGTGTGTGGAAAAAATCAAATAGATAGGCAAAAGAATTTGGGTTCGCTGGGAGTTGATCCCACGACCTCTATGTGGTGGCACGATGGGATGACCAGCTCAGCTGATCTTGTATTACTGACAACAGTGGGCATTCAACTATAGATGATTAGATAAACGACGAGATGCAGATGTGTGTGCGCAAAAATTAAAAGAAGCAGAGCAAAATTGAGGCGCCTGGGACTCGAACCCAGGACCTCCTGGTTGCAAATCAGCTGTGCCAACAAGCAGGACCGAATGAGATTTGTGTAGAACTGGCAGACTAGCTCTACTGAACCAATAATAGAACAAAAAGGAACAAACAACAGAAATTAAAAAGGGGTCGGCTAGAATCGAACCAAGGACCCCATGGATGCATTCGAGGAATCTAAACCGTTGCGCTATTGCTGTGTACGTGTACTGTCAGTGATTTTGCTTTCATAAACAAGAAGAAGGTCGAGCCTTTCTTCTTCCTGGCGAACGATGCTTTCTCGCCGGCAATAGGAACAAGCAGCGGCTTCTGCTGCGACTACCAAGCGCCAACGGGGGTGCGGAAATAGGCAAGGGAGGCGGTAATGGGGCGCTCGCGTGCTGTGTGGATGCGTAGGTGGGTCGCGCGCGAGGCCCAGCCTGGCTGGCCATGGCTACGACCATGGTTGCCGGCTGGAACAGAGACAGCGTGTGGTGGGGACATGGGCTTGGCACGCACGGGGTGAGCGGGGTTGCAGACGTGCGTGTGCTGGGGCGCGTGCATGCATGCGGGCTCGCAAAGAAGAGTGCGAGGCGAGCTCAAGAGCTCGTCCATGGTCGAACTCGTGCGGGAAGACACTACATGATAGAATCAAGCCGGAGATGGGGCTAGGAGGAGCGACTGCTCACCATGGGCTCGAGGAACACGACGAGGAGGTCGGGGAGGCGGCATAGAGGCAAGGCGGAAGCGCTGATCGGCGGAGGTGTTCGGGGCGTGACGAAGACGAAGCAGGGGAAGCAGAGAAGTGGATGTCGAGGAAGAAGCCTTCGGGGTCCTTGGTCGGATGCGGGGGTGAGGAAGACGACAGTGACGATCGTTATGCCCCCGAGGAAGGAGACGGTGGCTGCTGGAAGGATCAAACCGAGTGCGAGCTTCAACTTGGCTCGACCATGGCGAAGCATGGAGTGGCCTCTCTTGGCGGCGGCAGGGGGGAAGAGAAGGGCAAAAATGGAAGGAGGAGGAGCTTAGGGTTCCAGGAAGGCTTTTATAGACCGAGGAGATGCTTCTCTGGCCGTCCAATCGAAGGAGGTGTCGACGTGGGTGTCATGGATGGTTGTCGTACAGGAGGTTCAAGATGAACAGAGGGGGTTCGCTGCGATGGGCTATGTGGGCTGCACTTGCACGGGACAATCTGCTGGGCCTTTCTCTCTCTCTAATTCTTCCTCTTACTGATTAATTAAATGGAAGAAAATTCTTGGAGAAAAAGCTGAAAGGAGTAGGAGTGGAACTATGGAGAGACAAAAGTAGTTCTGGAGTCCTTGGAATACGCCCGATTTAAGAAAAATGGTTTTGGATTTTTACAGACAGTAAATTAAACAAGTTTGAATTTGAATTCAAATTGTTTAATTCAAAAAGTCAAACCAAACCAACTCTAAAAAAAGGATGCAAGTATCAGGAGAGGGTTTTCACATGCTAAGTTAAATATGGACATTTTGGAAGGATATTTAGAAGAAATATACTTGAAACATGTTGAAATAAATTCAATATGTTTGTATTAGAAAACCCGTTCAAATGAACTCTAAATAGCTTGAAAATTTGGATGATGGATGGACACCAAATAGATGATTTATGGGCACGGTCTGGACAATAATTGAAGAAGCGAAAAATGCATCTCAAAATAAATAGATGAATATGGAAAAGAAGGAAGTTGCACTACATGGAGTTTGAAGAAAACGACATGGAAAGATAAAAGATGATCATGGGTTCAGGGTCACGTGGAGGTTGAGCATGAACTTGGTGAAGGTGATCGAGGCATGAAGTGGAATAGATGAGATGGAGGAATGAAAGAAAGATGGCATGCATACAAAAAAAAGAACACACAAGACAAGCTATGGGTTTGAAGCCATGATGAAACAAAATCAAAATAAAATGAAATAAAACACCCACCCAAGCATGCAAGCACTAAGATAACAAAAAAAATAATGAAGGTCTTGGTCTCGAAACGGGCAACGGCGATAACGGGAAGAAACGACAACTACACACGGATGCGAGTTTTCAAAAAAATGACGGAAGTGGAGTGCTCATGCAATGCAAATGATGCGATCATGAATGCGACAAACAAAGAATTAACGCGGTGGTCACGGCAAACAAGGAAGGCATCTGGAGCGTCGGTCTCGGGCTGTTACATAGGGGTAGCAGTAGCGCATGTGCTGGCGCTACTAGTACGGCGCTACAGCTAACCTGTAGGAGTAGCGTTGGTTTACCCGTGCTACTGCTATCCTACTTAGCAATAGCGTTGGTCCGGCCCAACGCTACTGCTACTTAGCTACCGCTATATAGTGGTAGCGCTGGCAACCTGCGCTACTGCTTCCTCCTAAAGAGCGCTACTGCTATATTTATGCATTTGCGTATTTTTTCTTCTGCTACGTATTTGCGTTGTATTTGTACAGGTTTTATATAGTATTATAATCATATCAGAGACATGCAATATGCTCATCATATCATACACATAATAGTCTGATCATATCATCACATCATCCAACACAAATCATATTGTCTCATCATAATCACGATTTAGCGATACAAGTTAAGTGTCGACATGTCTCGAATACAAGCAACTGCATGGTCATCACATACACATGTCTCATCATCTATATCTAAACAAAGATATAGAAGGGAAGAGCGATCACTATGAGCAAGAGCACGATAATGTAGTTTTTGAGGCGCCGGTTCCGATCCCTCTCGCGCGCTAGCGTGCACCACCTCAAGTAACTATCTTCCGCTTCGGCTCTGCTATCGAACCCTCTCTGGCTACCGCCCGGAAACTGGCACACTTGGGCCTGACACTCAGGCCACTCGTCGTACACTCCTGGAACCTTCCCTACATACACGGCGTAGCACTTCTTCGCCATCGATGATCTATGTACCTGCATCGTCACATGAGTCAATAATATGCAACATCATATATAGTTGAGCAATAGAAAGAGACAGAGTTAGCAGAAATAGAAGCAACATATCATAAGCATAAATAACAAAGTTCATCGTACCCAAACTACCGTAACTAGAGTGATCTTCGCTAGTTGAGGAGGACGGTTTAATTACATCACAAAGTTTCGTCGTGCATAACTCAAAGTTTCTTCATACAGAAATTAGTGACTAAACGGACACATTGTCATATATCGTCAATCACTCCAACATGTCTTGCCATCCTTCCAAATCAGGGAGGAAGTACCCGAGCAAAGTGAAAGGCTTCAGGTCGAGACGCTGAGCGGTTACGCGTGTTCGGATGTCTTCCCGCGACATTTGCCCTTCTTCGTAGAACATCCCTATTTTTTCGACGACCTCCTTCATGATGACTTGGGCAAGTTCACGCTCGATGTGATAGAACTCAGCTCGGAGTCGATGATCTGGTACATTTCCTAGTTTCTTTGCCCATTGCAGAATATCGGCATCGCCGGATTTAGGTGACATGCGAAGGTTCTAGCAATCCCGTCTGTACTCCAGCATGTGGTGGAGGACATAGAATCCATCACTGAGAGTACCTCTCGGTTGCTGGATGCAGCAGAAGTCGATCTTATGGCTAAAGCAGGGCACGCTCTTCCTTGTCTTCTTGACCGTGATCTCTCCACCCCGTTGGTCGTAGCTTAAGATAGCAATGTCATGAATAGGCTTGATATGGGTGTAATCCTTTTTCTTTATGTTCTTCGACGAGTCCAAGTAAAGAGCGTGGGAGAGTCGGGGGTAAAGAATGATGAGGAAGGCGCGCCCCTCGCTGATCAAAATAAGAACACCTCAAATTAGCCTCCATGCGTGCAAATGAATGATTAAAATCGAAGGAAGGATATCCGTGGATGACTTACATGGGATGATAAGGCATGAGAATCGACTCCTTGTCCTTATTGGTGACCATGAAATCGGCGATGTAGTTCCTCGCATATTCACGATGCTTTGTGCATACTGCCAAGAAGCCCTCCTGCATAAAGTACGAGTCAGCGACACAGATATAAGATATTTGCTCGCTCCTGATGATGTAGTTCATGTACATGGCATACAGGCAGACGAACGTAAAATCCAGCCATGTCATTTGAAACATGTCGAAGATGTGATCGAATCGAAGAAAGAACTTATCCGCGGGGAATGTCTAGACGTACAACCTTTGCTGCGGCACGCTAACCACGTAGAGTGGGTATCCTGGATTTGTCGAGGTGATAAGGCTTTTCTCTCTCAACAGCACATCATCATGAAGTCTCCTTAGATCGCTGTCTATGGCCTCTACCGCTTCCTTAGGTAGGATTGGATCACCGACGATATGGTATTTGGCCGCACCTTTGACAGGTATACAGTCTTCAACCCGAGGCTGCGGAGGCGGCTGGCTCATAGAAGCCGCTTTGCCTCCATTAGGGCCTTTCTTCGCTCTCTTCCTATGCTTCTTTGGTACCGGAAGTGAGCCTATCATACCGTCCCTGACCAACGCCCCCAGTGTTGTCGGGCTCAGCATTAATGATCGACCTTCACATTGTTGTTGCTGGGTTGAGGTGGCATCTGGAGGCGTGTCCTGCGAGGATTGCAGGAAGAGAGACTTCTTGCAATCAGCCTTAAGACGTTCCTCCTCTGGCAATTAAGGCATCAACTCATCATGCTCAAACCCTGAGTCATACTGCTGAGACATCAATAATGGGTCGTCATAGCCGCCGGTGCCGGAATTGTTGAGAAACCGTAGAGGGTCATCATCCTCGTCCATGGCATCATGCATTGCTTCTTCGACGGCGGCGGCATCATCAGCCACTAATGGAGCCTCTTCCTCACGCCGTCCGCTATAACCCGACATGACAGACGCCGCTAATTGGGTAGGTGGGGTCATGGTGTCCATACCTTGCTGAGGCTTCTTGGTCGTGGGTGTGCTCCCGGCCGTCTCCAGACGAAGGAGATTCTTAGGCCACAACAGGACCCAACTCTTGCAATTGCCAAGCCATGACGAGGTCTCGTCGTCATCTCCCCCTTGTAGTATCGGAGGAGCCAAATTCTCATAGCCCGCTTTGACACTGGCCACGGAAACCTTGAAGACACCATGGGGCATCGTCCGGCTATGGAACAATTGTTCCTTCGGCTTCACTATCGTCGCCTTTCCCACGTCCACCTTCTGGCCACTGATGATGTACAGTATGGTGCACGGGGTTTCGTCGGCCTGCGAAGACATGTCTGCGACGTGAGACATCTGAAAGGCAACGAAAACGGGAGATTACACATGTATTGAAGAGGGCCGGTGTGACAGGTAGTTACCGTGAGGGCGTCGAGCTCAGCCAAAGACGAAGCCCTGCCGAGTGCACCAGAGACGGAGGACGGGCTGCTATGAGCAGGTGCGGGAGCAGGTGCGGTTGCATGAGCAGGTGCTGGCGGTGCAACGCTAAACGAGCTGCTCCCGACGAAGCTTGGAAGGGGAAACTCCTTTGCCTCTTTACTAGGATTTTGCTTCTGCCATTCCATGACAGCAGGAATCAAGGCACTAAACGAAGATACCATTTTCTCTCTTGCGGCAGATACCGTTGCTTGGACTGCCTCCCTCACCAACTCAGGTCGTATCGCTTCTTTGGTCTCAGCTGATTTCTTATCGACCGCAAGCTCAACCTTCTTATCGACTGCAATCTCAACCTTCTTATCGACCACAATCTCAACCTTCTTGTCGATGTTTATTTCGTTTAACCTCCATCTTTCCTTTCTCTCCTGGGCGTCCTCACTGTAGTAGTGCTTCCGCGTGGCGCCGTCTCCGATGCCGTGCACGCGTCCATACGACGGCCGAGTGTCCACCGGGAGTCTTTTCAATACGTTCAAGGCCTGGTTGAAAGGGGTGTCCCACTTGGGCTTCGCCGATGCCTCAGACGGCGAGTCGCTTTCGGCTGCAATCCTGTGCTGCTCTTTCTGCAAAAGGAACATGGATCATTTACAAATTTGACTAAACATGCAGTCTCCATGGAGGAGGTATGTGGAAGGATCAATGCTGAACTACAAAATGAGCTAAACCGTTGCTAACCCTAGAAACGAGGAGGGGGAAGAGTATATATAGTCCTAGCCACGAAGAGGTAAGTGACGGGCGAAATGGGTACATGGGCCTGATACTTGTGATCTGCGTTGGGTTTTCCGCGAAGAGGAGCGGGTGATGCAGCACAGTATAGATAAATATTTCCCTCAGTCAGAACCAAGGTTATCAAACCAATAGGAGTAACATGCAACCCTTGTCTTCAGCGACTGCACACAAAGAAGCAAACACTTGCACCCAACGCGGGCAAGAGGGTTGTCAATCCCCTTGGACTCATTATTTACAAGCAAATGAAGTGTGTAGATGATAGTTGAATAATGTAAATTGCAAAATAAAATAAAATAAAATAAATGGAAGCAAGGTAATGAAAGATTTTGTAAATATATAAGTGAATAGACCCGGGGGCCGTAGTGTTCTCTAGTGGCATCTCTCATGTAGTAGGCATACGGTGGGTAAACAAATTACTGTTGAAAAATTGATAGAAAAGCGCGTAGTTATGCAATATTTATTCACGACAATGATCATGTGTATATAGGCATCACGCCCATAAGCAAATAGGCTGACTCCTTCCTGCACCTATTACTATTACTCCATGTCGAGAGCGCTTCTATGCTTGCCTCTCTAAGTATTAAGTTCATGACAAACAGAGTAATGCTTGGAGAACGATGACATGATGTAGGCAAAGAAAACTCAATCAATATGAATTAACCCCATCGTTTTATCCTTAGTGGCAACAATACAAAGACGTGTCTTGTCCCCTTCTGTCACTGGGATCTAGAGCAACGCCATATTGAACCCACTACAACGCACTCCTCTCACTGAAGAAATATCAATCTAGTTGGCAAAACTATTTCAATAGATCGAAGAGATTTACGAAGCTATAATAATCATGCAAATAAGAATCATAATAGAAATCAGAGAAGACTCAAACTTTTTCATGAATAATCTCAGCATAAACCCACAATTCATCGGATCCCAACAAACGCCCCGCACAAAGTGATTACATCGAATAGATCACCGTGAAGATGCGGTGAACTTTGTATTGAAGGTCAAGAGAGAGAGAGATAGCCATCTTGGTACTAAGTACAGACCCGTAGGTCTGTAGGGAACTACTCACACATCACCATGGGAGCAGCAAGGTTGATGTAGAGGCCCTCCGTGTTTGATCCCCCCTCCGACAGGGCACCAGAACAGGGCTCCAAATGGGCACAAGGTGGAACAGAGACTTGCAGCAGCGGAAACAGTGTTTCTGGTTGCCCTCAAGGGTTTTGGGGATTTACTAGAATTTATAGGCCAGAGAGGTTCGTCGGGAGACGCCCAAGGGGGCCACCACATAACAGGGCGCGGCCACCCCCCTGGGCGCGCCCTGTTGTGTCCTCGCTCCCTCATGCGGACTCCGGTCTTCTCCCGAAGCTTCCAGGTCTTCTTTTTGTCAAGAAAAAAACATAAAAAAGTTTCAAGGCAATTGGACTTCGTTTGGTACTGTAAACCTAAAAAGCCAAAAACATGCAGAAAACAGCAACTGGCACTGGGCACTGGGTTAATAGGTTAGTGCTAAAAAATAATATGAATTGGTAAATAAATACCCAAAAATCATCCTAAAACGATAATATTATAGCATGGAACAATAGAAAATTATAGATACGTTGGAGACGTATAAGCATCCCCAAGCTTAATTCCTGCTCGTCCTCGAGTAGGTAAATGATAAAAATAGAATTTTTGATGCGACATGCTACCCAACATGTAATCTATTACATGTATGATCATTGAGAAATGATGAATTAACAAACATCAACATAGTAATAGTTATAAACATAAGTAACATAGTCATCAAGTTTCAAAATATACGATCCTTAAAGAATGTTCACCCCCTATTCATTTTATCATATTAGAATGTCATGGCTCCGTCTACACCACATAAATACAAATGTCAAGCACCACGGTGTCAAGTCATGCAATTGGATCGTACTTTTTAATGCGCTTCAACTTTTTATTACTCACGCAATATATGAGTGTGAACGATGGATATAGCATAAAGGTGGAATAGAATATGGTGGTAGGTTTCAAAGGGGTAAAAGTGGAGAAGAAAGTCTCGCATCAACTAGGCGTATCAACGGGCTATGGAGATGCCCATCAATAGATATCAATGCGAGGAGTAGGGATTGCCATGCAACAGATGCACTAGAGCTATAAGGGTATGAAAGCTCAACTGAAGCTAAATGGGTGTGCATCCAACTTGCTTGCTCATGAAGACCTCGGGCATTTGAGGAAGACCGTCATCGGAATATACAAGCCAAGTTCTATAATAAAAAATTCCCACTACCATATGAAAGTGACAAAACAAGAGACTCTCTATATGAATAACATGGTGCCACTTTGAGGCACAAGTGTGGAAAAAGAAATAGTAGCACTGCCCCTTCTCTCTTTTCTCTCAGTTATTATTTTTCTCATTTTTTATTTTTCTTTTTCTTTTTTGTTTTTCTCCTTTTTCCCTTTCTTTCTTTCTTTCTTTCTTTCTTTTTCTTTTATTTTTCGTCCGAAGTCTCATCCCGACTTGTGGGGGAATCATTGTCTCCATCATCCTTTCCTCACTAAGACAGTGCCCTAATAATGATGATCATCACACTTTTATTTACTTACAACTCAATATGAAAAACTATAGCATGACTATATGAATGCCTCTGGCAGTGTACCAGGATGTGCAATGATCTAGCGTAGAAAAGGATATAAAAAATGGACAAGCCATAGAAATATCATGCTAGCTATCTTACGATCATGCAAAGCAATATGACAATGAGTGTACTAGTCATATGATGTAACGGTGGAAGTATATCTCGGAATGGCTATGGAAATGCCATAATAGGTAGGTATGGTGGCTGGTTTGAGGAAGATATAATAAGGCTTATGTGCAATAGAGCGTATCATGTCACGGGGTTTGGATGCACCTACGAAAGTTGAACCGATCCTCGAGGTGAGAATGGGCAATGCACGGTACCGAAGAGGCTAGCAAACATGAGGTGGTGAGAGTGCGTACATCCATGGATTCACATTAGTCATAAAGAACTCACATATTTATTGTAAGGTTTTATTAGCTCTCTCGAAGCAAAGTACTACTCGCATGCCCCTAGGGAGGAGGTTGGGAGGAGTTAACCATCGCACGCCTCCGACTTAAACAACACTCGGATTTCAACGAGGAATAAGAATGCTCACACATCATCACCATGCCATAAAATATATTTAGATGAACAACAAGTTAACATCCTCTAATTCACAATATTCTTACTAACAAATGATAATGCACTCATGCTTTTTCACATTACCACATCAATATCATTAACCCACAATTTCTCTTTTATGTGCTACATGTGGTTTTGATTATGCACTCATTGAATACCTATTATTTTTTGGACTAGTCTTATAACCCATGCAAATTACTGTCACTATTTATTAACTCTCAAACAAATATAAGTGAAGAACAAGAGTGAAATTATTTCTATAAAATCTATATGCCTCTGAGCTCTAAAAGATATAAGTGAAGTACTAGAGCAACTGCTAAGCTCAAAAGATATAAGTGAAGCACAAAGAGTATTCTAATAAATCATAGTGATCTTGTGTCTCTCTCAAGTGGGTGTGTCCATCAAACAATGATTGTGGAAAACAACAGCAAAAACAAACTAAAGCAAATGACGCTCCAAGCAAAACTCATATCATGTGATGAATAAAAATATAGCTCCAAGTGACATACCGATGGATTGAGACAAAAGAGGGGATGCCTTCCGGGGCATCCCCAATCTTAGAAGCTTGAGTATTCCTAGAATATTACCTTGGGGTGCCTTGGGCATCCCCAAGCTTAGGCTCTTGCCGCTCCTTATTCCTTCATCCATCGTGATAGCACCCAAAACTTGAAAACTTCAGCACACAAAACTCAACAGAAACCTTCGTGAGATCCGTTAGTATAGAAAACATATCAAATACTGCAGGTACTGTTTTAAATTGATTATTATTTTATTATTGCATAAGGTACTGTATTCTAACTTCTCCATGCCTTATACCCCCTGATACAATCCATAGCATCATCAAACCAAGCAAACTATGCAAGCAAAAACAGAATCTGTCTAAAACAGGACAGGCTGTAAAGATCTGTAGAGAACCTATACTTCTGTAACTCAAAAAATTCTGAAAATGAGAAGAATCTGGGTAATTTGTATAGCAATACTGTGTAAAAATTTCAGATAAAAAAGACGCTCCAGTAAAATCGGAGAAATTCCGCACTGGACGCTAAAGTTTCTGTTTTTGCACCATATCAATTCTACTCATCATGCAAGTCATCCCAAAGGCTTTACTTGGCACAAACACCAATTTAAACATAAAAACAAAATTATTAAAAAGGAAATAATCATGTTATAAAAAACAAACAGAAAGTAAAATGCAATAAAATAAGATAAGTATTGGGTTGCCTCCCAACTAACGCTATTGTTTTACGCCCATAGCTAGGCATAATACATAGTTTCAAGTGTTGTTATCTTTGACACTCCACCCATAAGTAGATCTCATGATAGATTCATAGGGTGGTTTAATTTTATTACTAGTGAATTGTTCCATCCCTTTCTTTAATGAAAATTGGAACCTTATGTTTCCCTCCTTCATATCAATAATTGCACCTATAGTTCATAAGAAAGGTCTTCCAAGTATTATCGGGCAAGTAGGATTGCATTGAATATAGAGAACAATGAAATCTATAGGCACATAATTTCTATTTGCACTAATAAACACATCATTTATTCTACCCAAAGGTTTCTTGATGGTAGAATCCGCAAGATGCAAATTAAGGGAACAATCTTGAATATCGGTGAGACCAAGCACATCACAATGAGGCTTAGATATTGTTGAAACACTAGCACCAAGGTCACACAAGGCATTGCATTCATATTTTTTAGTTTTATTTTGATAGTAGCTTCCTATTCATCATGCAACTTTCTAGGAATAGAAACTTCTAGTTCAAGTTTCTCATTATAAGCTTTTATCATCGCTTCTACTATATGTTGAGTAAAAGCTTTATTTTGCTCATAGGCATTGGGTGAGCTAATAATGGATTGCAAAAATGAAATGCATTCTACTAAAGATCAACTTTCATAATTAAAGTCCTTGTGATCGAAGATAGTGGGCACATCACTAGTTAAAGTTTTAACCTCTCCAAACCCACCCTTTTCAATTTTATCATTAGAATCATCACTCTCCAAGCAAACGGGACACCTTCTAGATAAATATGACTCATTTCTAGTACGTTTATCATTTACTTTCAGATTAGTAAACAAAGATTCAATAGGAGGAGTACCAATCATTTTAAGATCTTCATCATGATTCCGGTAAAAACCGGGTGGAAGAGCTTTTTCTAAGAATTCTCGCTTAGCTTTCAACTTAGCGGTCCTCTCATTAATTTCATTAATATATATTTGGATATATTTAATAGTCTCATTAAAATCATTTTTGGGTGACAAAGTTTTATTTTTAAGAGTTTCCACATCAAGAGCAATTCTATCCATGTTCTTAGCCAAATCATCAACTTTATGCAAGTTTTTTTCTACGATAGTATTAAAAATATTTTGAGAACTAAAAAAATTCTTTAATGGTGTTCTCAAGATCAGAGAATATCCTATTATTATTTGTAGAATAATTTCCATAAGAATTTCCATAATTATTAGAGGATTTTCTAGGATACGGTCTAGCATTAAAATTTCCTCTATAAGCATTGTTGTTGAAATTATTTTGCGAGATAAAGTTCACATCAATAGCATCATCATTTTGCTCAATCAAGGTAGAAAACGACACATCATTGGGATCAACATCAGCATTTTTACTAGCAACCATTTTCATAAGAGCATCCACTTTTTCACTCAAAGTAGTGATTTCTTCGACATAATTTACCTTCTTACCAGTTGGAGCTCTTTCGGAATGCCATTGAGAATAGTTTGTCATGACGTTGTCTAGAAGTTTGGTGGCCTCTCTTAATGTCACCTCCATGAAGGTACCACGTGCAACATATTCTAGAAGATTTCTAGACACAAAGTTTAGTCCAGCATCGAAATTTTGGATTATCATCCACAAGTTTAAACCATGAGTAGGGCAATTTCTAATCATCAATTTCATCCTCTCCCAAGCTTGTGCAACATGTTCTTGATCATGTTGTTTAAAATTCATAATTTGGTTTCTAAGGGAGATGATCTTAGCAGGAGGAAAATACTTGGCAATAAAAGCATCTTTACACTTATCCCGTGGTCCAATACTATTACGTGGTAAAGATGAAAACCAAGCCTTAACTTTATCTCGTAGTGAAAAAGGAAATAATTTTAATTTTACCACATCATTATCCATATCCTTTTTGTTTTGCATGTCACATTATTCAACAAAGGTATTAAGATGAGCAGCGGGATCCTCATTAGGACTTCCCGAAAATTGTTCTTTCATCACAAGATTCAGCACAGCAACATTAATATCATAAAACTCCGCACTAGTGGCGGGTAGTATAGGAGTACTAATAAAATCATTGTTATTAGTATTTGAGAAGTCACACAACTTAGTAGTATCTTGAGACATGGTGACCGAGCAAGCAAAGTAACAAGCAGAACAATTAAACTAGCAAGCAAAGAAGTAAACTAGCAACTAGCAAAGATAAATATTTTTGTATTTTTGATTTTTATGAAGCAAACAAAATATAATAACAAATAAAAAGTAAAACAAGTGAATGATAATTTGTGCGAAGGTACCTGGTAGTAGGTTGGTGATACTCCCCGGCAATGGCGCTAGAAATCCTTCCTAATACTTGTGATCTGTGTTGGGTTTTTTGCGAAGAGGAGCAGGTGATGCAACACAGTATAGAAAAGTATTTCCCTCAATGAGAACCAAGGTTATTGAACCAATAGGAGTAACACGCAACCCCCGTCTTCAGCGACTACACACCAAGAAGCAAACCCTTGCACCCAACGCGGGCAAGAGGGTTGTCAATCCCATTGGACTCGTTATTTGCAAGCAAATGAACTGTGTAGATGATAGTTGAATAATCTAAATTGAAAAATATAATATAATATAATATAATAAATGGCAGCAAGGTAATGAAAGCTTTTGTAAATATATAAGTGAATAGACCCGCGGGCCGTAGTGTTCTCTAGTGGCATCTCTCATGTAGTAGAAAGGTTTTAAATAGCGAATAGCGGGCTCGTTGCGGATTTGGGTCGGCATAGCGGATTGCGGACGCTACTGCGGGCGCTATCTCCTCATAGCGGATTTCTAATACACTCAAGATTTTAAAGAAATTAAGTATATTTTAAAATATTTGATAACAAAAATGACACTTAAATTGTGCAATATCATTTGTATAGGCCGTGTGTCACTAAGTTGCATGCACACAAGATTCGTTCATGGTCAAAAGCTGGTGGCTGCTGTCTAATCACTGAAGAAACAAAATATATGGTCCTCATGCATCCAGCCCTATGCTCCAATATTTTGCATTAAATAACTCCTCTAGCCGATGCATCATGTGAAATTAATAAGACACTGCGCACTTGAACGCGTTGCAGAAGTCTAGCAACACGGCCATCTCCTGCATGTACTGCTCCAGCCAGTCTTCGGCGCCGCAGGGGTCAGCGTCAATGGTCGCCGGCACGTCCGCGCTCCTGAAGGTCTCCGATAGGTCCTGCTGCATCCGCCTCACCAGCCACATGGCATCGGTGCACCACGTCATGGACACTGCCGACCTACCACCGTCATCTTCGGTGGACAACATGGTCTCCTAGGGTGCGAGCCCGTTGACAAGCGAGGAGCAGAAGGCGTCGGGGAGAGGTCACTGCCGACGGCGAGCACTGCCTGGCCTGAGGCATCTCATGGTCATCATAATAACATGGAGAG
Organism: Elymus sibiricus; assembly: GCA_039707655.1. NCBI lineage: Eukaryota > Viridiplantae > Streptophyta > Magnoliopsida > Poales > Poaceae > Elymus > Elymus sibiricus. The sequence continues at coordinate 246,964,478 of CM077675.1, forward strand.
AAAACTTTCTAGTGTGTAGAGGGTTAACAGCATTTTCGTGGGTTAACCTGCAGCAGAACCAATGACAGAGAGGCTAGATCCTCAAACAAAAAAAAGAGAGAGGCCACGAACGCCAGCTTTGGCAGTACATATGCATGCACTGTCGACTAAGATTGGATGGTACATCATGAGACACACATGCTGGCGCTCGCGCTTGGTGACCTGACAACACATTTTATTTATCGAGAGCGCTATCCCCGCAAGCAAAAACGCTATATAAGCCGCAATATCGTTCTGACACCCGCAATAGCGGACGAATCATACCAAAGCCGCTATATCATAACGCAACACAAACTTGATAGCGCTAGGGGTGCGCTACCGCAATAGCGGGGATAGCATCCACTATTTAAAACTTTGTGTAGTAGGCATACGGTGGGTAAACAAATTACTGTTGGGCAATTTATAGAAAAGCGCATAGTTATGCAATATTTATTCACGACAATGATCATGTGTTTATAAGCATCACGCCCATAAGAAAATAGGCCGACTCCTGCCTACACCTATTACTATTACTCCAAGCCCTATTCAAGAATTCATCCGATTAACCAGTTAATTTGCCGATTAATTCCTACTCGTAGGGTCACCGAGTAGCCTATAAACTGATAAATTGGCCGATTAATTGATTAAATGGCCGATTAACTTGCCGATTAGCCGATCAATCCCCTACTCGTGAGCCAACCGAGCAGCTACCAGTTAACGATTTCCTCAACAATGACACCAAGTCGAGCGTGCTTCTATGCTTGCCTATCTAAGTATTAAGTTCATGACAAACATAGTAATACTTGGAGAACGATGACATGATGTAGACAAACAAAACCCAATCAATCTGAATTAACCCCATCATTTTATCCTTAGTGGCAACAATACAAAGATGTGTCTTATCCCCTTCTGTCACTGGGATATAGAGCACCGCCAGATTGAACCCACTACAACGCACTCCTCTCACTGAAGAAATATCAATCTAGTTTGAAAAACTATTTCAATAGGTCGGAGAGATTTAGGAAGCTATAATAATCATGCAAATAAGAATCATAATAAAAATCAGAGAAGACTCAAATCTTGTTCATGAATAATCTGAACATAAACCTGATACGTCTCCAATGTACCTATATTTTTTGCTCGTTCCATGCTATAATATTACCATTCTAGGAAACTTTTTGAGTATTTATTTACCAATTTATATTATTTTTGAGCACTAACCTATTGACCCAATGCCCAGTGCTAGTTGCTGTTTTCTGCATGTTTTTGGCTTTTCAGGTTTACAGTACCAAACGAAGTCCAATTGCCCCAAAACTTTTATACTATTTTTTCTGGATCAAAAGAAGACCTAAAAGCTTTGGGAGGAGACCAGAGGCCACACGAGGGAGGCACAAGCCAACAGGGCACGCCCAGGGGGTCGGCGCGCCCTGATGGCTTGTCCCTCCCCGGTGGGTCTCCCAACCCCGTTCTCTGGCCTATAAATTCCCATATACTCGAAAAACCCCGAGGAGCATCCCGAAACACTTTTTCCACCGCCGCAAATCTCTATTCCGCCGCGATCCCATCCGGAGCCCTGTTCCGGTGCTCTGCCAGAGGGGGGATAGATCACGGAGGGCCTCTACATCATCCTTGCTGCTCCCATGGTGATGTGTGAGTAGTTCACCACAGACCTACGGGTCTGTAGTTAGTACCTGGATAGCTATCTCTCTCTCTCTCTCTCTCTCTCTCTCTCTTGATCTTCAATACAATGATCATCGCATCTTCGCTTTGATCTATCCGATGTAATTCTTTTGTATGGTGCGTTTGTTGGGATCCGATGAATTTTGGGTTTATGTTCAGCTTATTCATGAAAAGTATTTGAGTCACCTCTGAAATATATTATGATTCTTATTTGCATGATTATTATAGCTTCGTAATTCTCTTTGATCTATTGATTTACTTTGGCCAAGTAGATTGATCTTTCTTCAGTGAGAGGGGTGCGTTGTAGTGGGTTCAACCTGACGGGTTTCTATATCCCAGTGACAGAAGGTGGCACGATACGTCTTTGTGTTATTGCCACTAATGATAAAACGATGGGGTTCATTCATATTAATCGAGTTTACTTTGTCTACATCATGTCATTGTTCTCCAAGCATTACTCTGTTTTACTTAATACTCTAGATGCATGCTGGATAGCGGTCGATGGGTGGAGTAATAGTAATAGGTGCATGCAGGAGTCGGCCTATTTGCTTATGGACATGATGCCTATATATACATGATCATTGCCTTGAATATGAACATAACTATGCGCTTTTCTATCAATTGCCCAACAGTAATTTGTTTACCCACCGTATGCTTCCTACATGAGAGATGCCATTAGGGAGAACTATGGCCCCCGGGTCTATTCACTTATATATTTACAAATGCTATCAATACCTTGCTTCCATTCATTTGATTTTATTTTATTTTGCAATTTACAATTATCTACTATCATCTACACACTTCATTTGCTTGCAAATAACGAGTCCAAGGGGATTAACAACCATCTTGCCCGCGTTGGTTGCAAGTGTTTGCTCTTTTGTGTGCAGTCATTGAAAACGGTGGTTGACCGTTACTCATACTGGTTAGATAAACCTTGGTTCTTAACCGAAGGAAATACTTATCCGTATTGTGCTGCAATAACCCGTTCCTCTTCATGTAAACCCCAACACAGATCACAAGTATCAAAACCCACAATTCATCGAATCCCAACAAACGCACCGCACAAAGTGATTACATCGAATAGATCACCGCGAAGATGCGATGAACTTTGTATTGAAGATCAAGAGAGAAAGATAGCCATCTAGGTACTAACTACGGTCCCGTAGGTCTGTAGGGAACTACTCACAGATCACAATGGGAGCATCAAGGTTGATGTAGAGGCCCTCCGTGATCGATCCCCCCTCTGGCAGGGCACCAGAACATGGCTCCAGATGAGCAAACGGAAGAACAGAGACTTGAAGTGGTATAAAAAGTGTTTCTGGTTTCGCTCTAGGGTTTTGGAGATTTATTAGAATTTATAGGCCAGAGAGGGGCGTCGGGAGACGCTCGAGGGTGCCACCACATAACAGGGCGCGACCACCCCCTGGGCGCACCCTGTTGTGTGCTCGCTCCCTCGTGCAGCCTCTAGTCTCCTCCTGAAGTTTCCAGGTCTTCTTTTGGTCTAGAAAAAATCATAAAAGTTTTGGGGCAATTGGACTTCGTTTGGTACTGTAAACCTGAAAAGCCAAAAACATGCAGAAAACAAGAAGTCGCACTGGGCACCGGGTTCATAGGTTAGTGCTCAAAAATAATATGAATTGGTAAATAAATAACCAAAAAACATCCTAGAATGATAATATTATAGCATGGAATAATCAAAAATTATAGACACGTTGGAGACGTATCAGGGCCTATGGCCCGAGTGGCTGCACGCAGGCAGGCCGGAAGTTCCGGGCGGGTTCCGGACTATGCCGAAAGTCTGCACGCCTGGGGTCGCCTGGGGTCGAGGAGGCCGAAATTTGATGTTTCGGGCAGGTCGGAAGGTCTGGGCCTTCCGGAAGTTGTGCTTTCTTCTACTTCCTTCTCTTCCATTCTTCCCTCGCGGATGGTGTAGTTGTTCCTTGGCGCTTGCACTCCTCCTCGTCATCCGTGAAGCTCCGACAATACCTATGTATGCACACGAGAGGAGTGTCAAGTAGTATACCATCCTCGAAGGGGTCAAGTGAACACGTGTAAAGGACATGATTCACCTTTATGTATGTGGAGTGGACATCACACGTGTCACTTGCCAAACAGACTCTTATCATGGTGATGTTTGTAGGGTGCTCCGCATCATCCCCTCTTCCTTGGGAAAGATCCGTCCTCGGATCGAAATCCAAATCACCATGGGAAAGATATGGCGTCGCCATGTAGAAGTGGACGATTACCAAGCGCTCATCATCTTGAAGCTCGAAATGGGCACTATCCAATGTCGCACCGTCTTGTAGTTCCTTCAAAAGGAGCAAGGACAACAAACACTTGGAAAAGTAAATGCAGTTAGCGTTAGTGCAAAACCAAGCATTCAAGCGGTTATTCACCGAATAAGTGTCGTCATCATGCATAACATATGGTGTGACAAGGGATTGTGTCATGGCATATAAGCATATAAATTGAGCACAAGCAATGTCATCATGGGAACAAGTATGCACAAAGTGTTCAATGAAAGGTCTATGGTAGGCATAGGAATCATTCACAACACCAAATAAAATGAAGTGTCTAAACACATGGGGCAAGTGCAAGACAATCCAAGCATAATGTCCATATGTTGTAGTGAAGATAGGGTGGCACTCAACACAATAGAAAGAGAAATTGGTCATCATGTGTGAGGCATGCAAGTCAAGCATGTAGCAAGCAATGGGCCATGGCAAATGTGAAGAATGGACATTGTTGCAACCAAGCATATGATAAGAGCAAGTAATCCACAAGTTGGATGGAACATTCAAGGCATATATATCATGAGGCATGGCTAGATGGCAAGAAACATAAGTAGGATGATCCACAATACCCATGCTCAAGAAGGATGTCACCTTGAAAACTTGTCCGTGTGCATCCTTCACAATGTCGATGCGCAAGCAAGTGCGATGTAGAAACGTGTTGGTGTAGCATGGCTCGCTCTCAAGAGCTCGAATGGTCAACTCACGTTAAGTGGAAGTTGACATGTAGTCAAAATATCCTACACATACACACAACAAATCAAAGAATGTATATGCATGGTAGATAAACACATCATCCATCATGATGGTTCTCTTCTCTTGCACATAACCATTAGGATCACAAGTGCATGAATAATATGATGCAACAATGGCTATATTCATGGCACTAGGCATATGGTGCAAATAAGGAAGACAAGCATGCTTTACATGAAAGATGTCAAAAGCTCCAAAAATATGAGAGAAAGCTATGCGTGCAATCTCATTAGCAAAATTAATAGCATTGTTGCACTCAATACATGGAAAATCTAGCATGAGAGAGGCAACACATGGAGACATATGAGAACAAGCAATATCAATCATGTGCGAAACATAGAAATGGTTGTCATCAACCGCATGAAATGAGCAAGTATGAATCATCAGTGATGCAACATAGGCAAGCATAGCAACCATGTCGTGCAAACTAGTAGTGCGAAGATGCAACATACTAGACATAATCATGGCAATCATGTCATGTGAGCAAATAGTAGTCATAAATAATGCGCATGGTATATCGCGAGCACGAACACAAAGTAAGATCAATGTATCATCATAGGCATGGGGCACAAAGGAAACATGACAATAACAAGTAATATCTCCACCAAACTTGCAAATAACATACAAGTAGCAGAATCAAGTATCATGTGAGATGCAAAGCATGGGTAACCAAAGCATGTCATCCAATTGGAAATGAGCATATCATGCAAGGTGAACATGGCAATATGGGCATAATAAGTGTAATGAGGAAGAAGCCATAACCATGTGAGAGCCATGTAGAAGAAATGCTCGAAGTCTTTGTGCAAAGTGGGTGTGTGGAGGATAAGCACTCCATGGTGGCACACGTCTTCGTTACTCTCTAGAGCTCGTATTGTCAACTCGTGCGCTTGCGAGGTTGACAAGTAAGCATGGGTACCTACACAACAAATAGGCAAACAAAACAAAGTGTGTGCATGATAAATGTACACATCATCCATCATGATGTGTATGTGCATGTGAGATTTAGCACAAGATAAGCAATGCTCAAAGAAATTTGAGGCATGCTATAGGAACATGTCATCCATCATGAAAGAATAGTTGTTGTGTATAACACGATGGGGACACAAATTGAGCATGCAAATATATGGCACATCAATAGCATTTTTATTCATGGGTAGCATTGTGCACACAAATACGGGGATCATGCAAAGCGTAGGATGGATCAAAATCTCCTAATAGGTATGAGGAAACTATGGGGGTCTCCTCATGTGCAATAGCGGTAGCATAATATGGAGAATATGGACAACATCCAAAATAATGCATATCCAAAGCATGATGGTCATGGCATGGCATATGTGAACAATTGCGCAAATGATGCAACAGAAGCATGGCAATATCATCACAAGAAAAACAAATACCAATAACCATGGGTTTGTCATCTATGCCATATGTGCAAATTGGGTTTATTTTAATAGCATATTGATAGTTACTATGATGAGATTGCAAAGATGTGATATGGGTGATCTCATGCATAGAATATGACAAGTCAAGCGGATTGTCAAACATGATGTGACCTATAGAGTTCTCAAAAGGTATCCTATGCAACATGGCATCACAACTAATAGATTCCACATGAGAATCGTCAAACTCATCATCAATGGGTAAGTCATCACATGAGAAAGTCGCATAATCATGAAACATGGCAATTTGTGCATCGACATCATGCGAGAAGCCAATGTTCAATAGTGGGACAAGAGCATCACCTTCACCTATGTTACCTTTTGCATTCCACTCATGTGGTGTAGGTGAGGTGTCAAAGACAAAATCGTGGTCATCTTCATCGTGAGGGAACCATGTGGGGGTGCATCATATTCCACCATGGCCATCATCTTGTCCAAAGGAGGGACAAAGTTGTCGGGGATCGGCGCATCATCGTATATGGGAACTGGCACCAAATGAGAAGACACAATAGAGATATAGGTTAAGTCATTAGAAATCAAAATGTCATGTTGAGGTCTGCCTTGACGTGAAGTAGGGGCTTCCACTTGGGTCGATGAAGTACTTTCCTTCACCTCCATGGGACGAATCTTGCCAATGGACAAGTCTTGGATAGCTTCCGAAGGTTCCTTATCTCCTACATCATTTGGCAATTTTTCGACTTGCGAACGATTAGATTCCTCAAACTTCCCATATACCGTCTCTTCAACTTTTCTAGTGAAGTTGTTATAGACACGGTAAGTGTGAGAGTTTGATACGTAACCGAGTAGGAAACCTTCATGAGACTTAGGAGCAAATTTAGAACGACGATGCTTATAAAGAATGTAACACTTGGAGCCGAATACCCGAAAGTATCCAACTTGTGGCTTGTTACCGGTGAGTAGCTCGTATGCCGTTTTACCGAGAAGCTTGTGAAGGTAGAGTCGGTTCGTAGCATGACAAGCTATTTCCACGACTTCTTCCCAAAAGTGTCTTGGCATCTTGTATTCGTCGAGCATCGTTCTAGCCATCTCTATAAGAGTCCGGTTCTTCCTCTCAACAACTCCATTTTGTTGAGGTGTGTACGTAGCCGAGAACTCATGTGAAATCCCTTCTTCGCCAAGAAAGGAATCCACATTCGTGTTCTTGAACTTTGATCCGTTGTCGCTCCGAACTTTCTTGATCTTCACTTCAAACTAATTTTGCGCTTTGTGAGCGAAGTTCTTGAAGATCTTTTGCACCTGCGACTTATCATCAAGAAAGAATACACACGTAAATCTGGAAAAATCAACAACTATAACTAGACCAAAGGAATTTCCACCGAGGCTCTTGTAAGCATTGGGACCAAAAAGATCCATATGAAGCAACTCGAGTGGTCTCCTAGTAGTCATGATATTCTTTACAGGATGACTTCCACCTACTTGCTTTCTAGCTTGACAAGCTCTACAAAGTCTATCTTTGTCAAAGATAACATCTTTAACGTCAAGTATATGATCACCTTTGATGAGCTTGTCTAGATTACGGATACCAACATGTCCTAGTCTTCTATGCCAAATCCAACCTTTAGAAGATTTTGCAATAAGACAAGTGCGAGGTTTGGATCTCTTAGTGAAATCAACAATGGATAGATCACCTCTACGGAAACCGGTAAAGACCATGCTATGATTATCTTGACGAAACACTTGGCAATCAACTTTAGTAAATAGCACATTGAAACCAAAGTCAGCTGGTCTAGATACGGAAAGAAGATTGTAGCCAAGGGATTCAACAAGCATGACATTTTGAATAGAACTATCATGATATATGGCCACCTTACCAAGATCAAGTACCTTACCCTTGGAGTTGTCTCCAAAAGTCACATACCTTCGCGGTCCATGGTTTGGTGTGATCTCTTGAAACATGTCTCTATCTTCGGTCATATGATCGGTGCATCCACTGTCGAGAATCCACTCTTTTCCTCCGGACATGTAATCCTTGAAGTTTGCCATGAGACTTAGATTCTTCATAGTCTTCTCATACTCGATGTTGAACAACTCATCTTCATGATAGTAGCCATGTTCAACATTGTCATCATCAAGTGGGAAATCCTCGTCATAAGAAACAAGAGATTTGTTAGAGTTGTGATCCTGACAACGTTCAAGATTATTAATGCGAATGACTTCAACAATGATGTTGTTGATAGTTAGGACATCTCCTTTAGCACGCATGAGGTCTCTAAGCTCAAATAGATAATCATCAAACTTAGGATCACTAGGCATTATTTTGTGAAAAGCAATAGTTTTATGAAGAATTTCATCAAAATTACTCAATGAATAATTTGGATATCGTTTCTCCAAATCATTCCACAAAGTATAAGTACATTCAAAATTATTCATTTGATCAAACACAATTCTAGGCAATCCTCTAATGATAAGATTAATAGTTCTAAGATTGCGTAGCATATCAATTTCCTCTTCGTGTGTGGGGTGTAAAGGATCAATGGGAGGTACATAGGGGTTCTTAACATACTTGTTCAAATGGAATTCATTGAATAACACAAGCATTTCATATTTACATTGACTCTAGTACTCCCCATCGAGAATGGTCACTCTACAACTAAGACTCCCCAAACTAGACACATCCATCTTTCTCCAAAGGTGATGAAACCGAAGCTATGGAGACCAAAGCTCTGATACCAATTGTGGGATCACTAGAAGGGATGTCTAGAGGGGGGTGAATATACTACTTGCATAAATTAAAACCTAACCTTTTCCCAAGTTAACTGGTTGGCAGATTTTAGCAATTCTAACAAGTCTAGTGCACCCTACACATGCTAATCAACAAGTATGGCAGCGGAAAGTAAAGACAAGCATATGTAAGAGCGTTGAGATAGGAAGATCAAACACAATATGAAGACACGAAGATTCTTCCCGTGGTTGCGATAGGTGGTGCTATTGTACGTCCACGTTTATGGAGTCTTCAACCCATGAAGGGTAGCGGCTGCGAGAGTCCACGAAGGGCTCCACCCATAAGGGTCCACGAAGTAGCAAGCTCGACTATTCCATAACGGCATACGTCCATGAAGGACTAGCCTCACTATGGGTAGATCTTCACGAAGTAGGCGATCTCCTTGCCCTTACAAACTTCTTGGTTCAACTCCACAACACGAAGTAGGAGGCTCCCAAGCGACACCTAACCAATCTAGGAGGAACCACCCTCCAAAAGGTAATAGGCTCGATAATAACGTTGAACTCCTTGCTCTTGTGTTTCAAATGATAGTCTCCTCAACACTCAATCACTCTCTCACAGATTTGGCTTGGGTAGAAGAGATTGATTGGGTGGAAAGCAACTTGGGGAGGCTAGAAATCAAGATCCATATGGTTGGAGTGGATGATCTTGACCTCAACACAAGGATAGGTGGTTCTTTCTCAGAAATTTGGATATGGGAAGTGTGGGTCTGTTTTGAGTGCTTCTCTTGCAAGTGGGATGTGGTGGAGGGCTATATATAGGCATATCCCAAAATCCAACCGTTACAACATTATTGCCCAACTCGGTGAAACTGAAATGAAAACTCGGTTGCAACGACTAGTGCAAAATGTGGCAACTTTAAGCTTTTCGGTGAGACCGATATAGGAGTGGCCGAGGGCTGTTGCACAACTCGGTGAGACCAATTCACAATTCTCGGAAATTCCGATTCTTGTAAATGAGGTAACACAAAGTTGGTCACTGAAACTCGGTTGCACCGATGAGGATCTTGGTAGTATCAAGATGTGGGACTTGGCTAGGGTTTCTGTCTGGGCTTTTGACTCGGTGTAGCCGATATGGAATTGTTGGTGGCACTGATTTGGAGTGGTAGGCTCTATGCCATAATATTTGTGGGAGATCTTGTGGGTGTTTTTGGTGACTAACACTTGATCATTTTGAGCATTTCATTCACCATTATTACCTCACCCCCTTTTGATAGTATTGGCTTTCCTATGGACTCAAAGTGATTTCTCACAAAGCAAAATGTAGAGTCTTCATGATTGTAGCTTTGCCAAACCTATTCCTTGCATCTTGGGGTATCCTCACAATCCTTTAGCCAATCCTCTGTGTGGACTAAACCTGAAATAAACTAGGTAGAACTATTAGTCCAAGAGACAATGTATGTTGTCATGAATTATCAAAACCACCAAGGGAGCATATGTGCTTTCAATCTCCCCCTTTTTGGTAATTGATGATAACATACAATCAAAGCTTCAAATTAAGATATGCAGGAATATGTGATAGCTTTGAAGTATACATGACTAATGCAAGCTCCCCCTAAATGTTTGCAATCCATTTTAAAGGATACACTACTGGAATCAGGGACTTTGCCATCTGCCAGCTCTTTGCCGTCTGCTGACAGATGGCAAAGAGGATATTTGCCGTCTGCTTTTATAAAGCAGACGGCAAAGAACATGCTGATGGCAAAGAGGCTCTTTGCCATCTGCACTTCGTTGCCGTCTGCTGGCAGACGGCAAAGAGTTCTTTGCCGTCTGCCAGCAGACGGCAAAGAACAAAGTGGGCCCCACTTGGTACTGCACTTGCCAGGTCACACGGGCCACTTCTTTGCCGTCTGCTGGCAGACGGCAAAGAACTCTTTGCCGTCTGCCAGCAGACGGCAAAGAGGTGAGGGGGGCGTTAGCCCGTCCCCGCCGTTACACTGTGGGCCCCCCCTCACCCCACTTTTGCCGTCTGCCAGCAGACGGCAAAGAGGGGGCTTAATTTTCGCCACCCCCCCGCGCCTCCCGCCTCTCTCTCTTTCTCTCACCTCTCTCTCTCTCACACCCGCGCCCGTTCCCCTCTCTCACCGCCGCCGCCGCCGCCCCCTCCCCGCCCTCTCGCCGCCCCCTCCCCGCCCTCTCGCCGCCGCCCCCTCCCCCCCTCTCTCACCGCCGCCGCCGCCCCCTCCCCGCCCTCCACCACCGCCTGCGCCCCTCCCCGTGGCGCACCTCCACCACCGCGGCGCCGCCCCCTCCTCACGGCCCTCCTGCCGCCGCCGCCCCCTCCCCGGCGGCCTCCTCTCCTCGCCGCCGGCCTCCTCTCCTTGCCGCCGCCCGCCCTGCCCCCTGCCCCTCTCTGGTGAGCTTCCCCTGCCCCCCTTTTAATTTTTTTTTCTGTTTTTCTAATTAGATTTTTAGTTTTCTGTTTTTAGATGTTTTGCAAATAGTTGTTTAGGTGTTTGGGTAAATAGGAAAAAATATTTAGACATTTAGGTAGAAAAAAAACCTAGAAGAAAAAAAAGAAGAAAAGAAGATGAAAAAAAAGGAAAAATAAAAAAGAAAAAGAACAAAAAATAATAATAATAAGAAGAAACAGAAGAAGAGGAGGAGGAGAAGAAAAAAGAAGAAGAAGAAGAAGAAAAAAAGAGGAGAGGAGGAGAAGAAGAAGAGGAAAAAAGGAAAGGAAGAAGAAGAAGAGGAGGAGGAGGAGAAGAAAAAAGAAGAAGAGGAAGAAGAAGAAGAAAAAAGAGGAGAGGAGGAGAAGAAGAAGAGGAAAAAGGAAAGGAGGAAGAAGAAGAAGAAGAAGGAAAAAAAGGAAGAAAAGGAAGAAAAGAAAGAAGAGGAAGAAGAAGAAAAGAAAAAAAGAGAAAAAACCCCGACCCCGACACGGCACCTCGACCCCGACCCGACAACCCGACCCCGACCCGACACCCCGACCCCGACACCCCGACCTCGATCCCGACCCCGACACGGCACCCCGACCCCGACCCGACAACCCGACCCCGACCCGACACCCCGACCCCGACACCCCGACCCCGACCCCGACCTGACACCCCGACCCCGACACCCCGACCCCGACCCCGACCCCGGCACGGCACCCCGACCCCGACCCCGACCCGACACCCTGACACCGACACGGCACCCCGAACCCGACCCGACACCCCGACCCCGACACGGCACCTCGACCCCGACACCCCGACACCCCTGACACCGCGACACCACGACACCCAGACACGACACCCCCCAACACCCCGACCCCGACCCCGACCCCGACACCCCGACACCCCTGACACCCCGACACCACGACACCCAGACACGACACCCCCCAACACCCCGACCCCGACACGACACCCCGACACCCCGACACCACGACACCCCGACACCACGCCACCCAGACACGACACCCCCGACCCCCGACACCTCTTCGGCCTCCTGTTGACCGAAAAGGTGCTCTTCGGCCTTCCAGAGGCCGATGGGGTCATATATTTGTGAATTATGAGTTAGGAAGTATATTTCCCGATTTTGTTAAGAAAAACATCATATATATTTGTGTTGATCGGGTGGATTTAAATGTGCAGTTCTTTCGGGGCTGCGAGGGTCTGGTGTTCGACGACCTCCCCGTGCGTTCGACGAGCTCCGCCCCTGCGTTCGTGGGTGAGCACAAATGACATCTCCTCCTCCCCCCTTCATTTGCTCTGTTCCGGTCTTCGTGCCGATGAAACTTGCTAGCTATAGGTGTCAATCATCAGTATGCGTGACCACTATGCGTCTCCCGTTCGAAAGGGTTACATCTATAAATATGCATGCATTTGCATATTTATAACCGTGATTCTTTCGAATTGTCCAACGTTATCCATGGACAGCCCGAGTATGTGTAGATTGGGTTCGTTTTCCCATATGCTCTGCTCCGGATCCGATGCAGAATTTCGTCAGTGCCTCCCTGTTGTTCTCCGGGTACACATCCTCTCTGCTTATTGCCGAGACGTGTATCAGGAGAACAGCGGGGAGGTGCTGCCGAAATTTTGCGTCGGATCCGGAGCAGAGCATGGGAAAACGAACCCAATCTACACATACTCGGGTGGGATTAGGACCTATCTTTACCTACTAGCGTCTAGGTTGCATGGACGTAATAAAACTGACAAACTCTATTAACTGATGAATATGGTTTGCTGAATTATGTATATATTTCTTGTGTGTCCAGTAGCTAGGCACGATGAGTGATCGTGCGTGGATGTACACCGGTCACACTAGTCAGAAAGACATGACCCATGAATGGCTAAGAAAAACCAAGGGGTTTGTGAGAGCCGCATTTGCAAATGGACAGGAAACAAACTGGTGCCCCTGTGTCGACTGCGACAACTTTCATAAGAAGTCCGAGTTTGAAATGATCAAACACCTGCAGAAGTTGGGTTTTACGCCTGATTATACGGTCTGGACATTTCATGGTGAGTCTGCCCAACGTGCCAGAGCTGAGGAGGGCCGTCGTCGCACCGACGAGCATGGTATCGGGATGGAAGACATGGTGGAAGACTTTGATGATGCTCGGGATTCGGACGATGAGATGGAGGAATCTGCAAAGGCCTTCAATGATATGTTGGAGTCTTCAAAACGTCCTCTCCACGAGCACACTGAGCTTTGTCAGCTGGATGCCATCGCACAAGTAATGGCTCTGAAGGCTCAATTCAACTTGGGCAGAGAATGCTACGACGCGATGATGACACTATTTGGACGCTTTCTACCCAAAGGCCATGTAATGCCTGCAAACCTGTACCAGTCGGACAAAATCCTCAGTGCACTTAAGATGCCCTATGAGAAGATAGATGCCTGTGAGAAAGGATGTGCCTTATTTAGGCTTGAGTATGTGGACTTGAAGTATTGTCCCGTTTGCCAGTCTTCCAGGTATGTTGAGGTAGACAACGGTATGGGTGAGAAGAATCAGACAAAAATCCCAGTTAATGTTCTTCGGTATATGCCAATCATACCAAGACTTCAACGTCTTTTCATGGTCGAAGAGACGGCCAGACAGATGACATGGCACAAATTGGGCAAAAGAACCGAACTAGATGCAGATGGGGAGCCGATGTTGGTACACACATCGGACGCTTTTGCGTGGAAGCGCTTCGATGCAATACATCATGCTAAAGCGGCAGATCCAAGGCATCCTCGAATCGCCATAAGCACGGATGGGTTCAATGTGTTTGGTATGATGGCAGCTCAATACAGTTGTTGGCCTGTATTTGTCATTCCACTCAATCTCCCCCCCGGACAGATTATGCAAAGAAAGAACATTTTCCTGACGTTGATAATTCCGGGGCCCAACTATCCGGGGAAGAATATGAATGTGTACATGCAGCCGCTTAAGGATGAACTGCAAGAAGCTTGGGATAATGGGATCAAGACATACGACGCCGCTACAAAAAAAACTTCCTAATGCGTGCGTGGTACCTGTACTCGATGCATGACTTGCCGGCGTATGCGCTATTCGTTGGCTGGTGTGTGCATGGAAGGTTCCCGTGCCCCACATGCAAGGCAGCTCTTGAGTTTCATCGGCTGCAGGCGGGTGGCAAGTTTTCTTGCTTCGACATGCATAGACAGTTCCTGGATCCTCGCCATAAGTTCAGAAAAGACAAGAAGAACTTCATCAAAGGTAGAGTTGTCAAAAACTCTGCACCACCTGCGTTGACAGGCCAACAGACCCTGGATCAATTCAACTCTCTCGAGCCAGATCCAGAGCGTCCAGGGTATTTCAAGGGGTATAATTCCGAACACGCCTGGACTCACAAGACATGCTTGTGGGATCTGCCTTACTTCAAAGACCTCCTTTGCCCACACAACATCGACGTGATGCACACTGAAAAGAATGTGGGCGAGGCCCTCTTTGGTACATTGTTCGGCATAGAGGGGAAAACAAAGGATAATCCTAAGGCTAGAGTTGATCAGGAGGCTCTATGTGATAGACCGCTACAAAATATGTGACAACCGAAAGGAAAGCAGAACTGGACGAAGCCAAAGGCATGGTTCAATCTTGGAAGGCCAGCTATGAGGGAAATTATCCTGTGGGTGAAAAAGGAGTTGATGTTCCCCGATGGGTATGCAGCGAATCTAAAGAGGGGAGCGAGCCTTGAAAAATTGAAAATATTTGGTCTCAAGAGTCATGATTGGCACATATGGCTTGAGCGGGTAATGCCGGTGATGTTGCGTGGCTTTATCCCTGAGGATGAATGGCTAGTACTGGAAGAGCTGAGCTATTTCCTCCGTGTTCTTTGTGCGAAAGAACTATCGCCTGGCTTGCTAGAAGAACTGGAAGAGTTGGTGCCGGAGTTGATCTGCAAGTTAGAGAAGATCTTTCCACCGGGCTTCTTTAATCCAATGCAGCATTTGATTTTGCATCTCCCGACCGAGGCATGATTGGGGGGGCCCGTGCAGAATCGTTGGTGCTACGCAACTGAGAGGATGCAGAAGACGCTTCGAGAAAAATGTAAAAATAAACGTCGAATTGAAGCATCGATGGCCAAGGCATTCATTACTGAGGAGGCGGCAAACTTCGTGACAGCACACTACGAAGCCAAAAATCGTCATTTGCATAATCCGAAGCCTCGGTACAATGCTGGCGACCCTAAAAAGGGTGGATCCAGCCTCAGCCTATTCAAAGGGAAGCTCGCACCAGCCGGTGCTTATACTTCCTTATCGCTGGATGTCAACGAATGGCGGACCATTACATTGTATATCTTGAACAACCTAACAGAAGTGCGGCCGTACATCGAGTAAGTTCTCGGTACATTGTTTCGCAACCTCTAATTCCTTTGAACTGCTCTTATTTCCGGATATTTGATACAGTCGATACGTCGCCAAATTCTCGTATGGAGCGGTGATCCAAAAGGATTCCGTCGAAGAGTATGAGCTTCTGGCAATGCATGGAGGCGGCTATCCCGGTTTCATCTCTTGGTTCAAACAAACGGTAATTTCCATTAGACCATTTCATTTCTTCGTCTAATTTCCGGCTAATGCAACAATCCTTTCGTATTAAACTTGTAGGCTAGTTCAGAGTCTATGGACGCCGAATTGAGACAAGTCGCTAATGGTTTTGACTATAAGGTCCGTTCATTTGACAAATACGACATCAACGGGTATCGCTTTCGTACCTATGGCAAAGAGCTATCTATGGCCGACCGAAAGTCTACAAATTGTTGTGTCTCTGCTATCGGCGAAGGAGGTACCGAGTATTATGGAAGAGTTGAAGCAATTTATGAACTTCTATTCTATGGTGCAAACCCACCGAAAGTCGTAGTCTTCAAATGTTATTGGTTCCAGCCGAAGGAGACTAGAAGGACTCATGAACATCTAGGGCTAGTCGAAATCAAACAAAGCACCCATTTGGATGTTCCCGATGTCTATATTACGGCTCAACAGGCAACCCAAGTTTTCTATCTACCGTGGGCCTGCCAAAGTGATCCAAATCTCAAAGGTTGGGATGTCGTTTATGAAGTGCCGCCACATGTTAGACCACCTCCCCCCAATGAAGAGGATTATGAACCTCACATTAACCCAGACACATATGAAGGAGAATTCTTCCAAGAAACACGTCTTTCCAAAAAACGTTTCAAGAACCGCTCTACTTCACCTCAGAACATTGAAGTAGACAGCGGCAGTGAATCCGAGCCTGAACCGGAACAAGAAGAGCCGGAACAAGAAGAGGTTACTGCTGTGGATGACCTGTCAATGCTTGACCGATTACGTACAGGAGGCCTTCCACATGTTGATGCATTTATTGATGATGATGATGAGCACGTCATTACTGATAGTGATGATGATGATGCATTTATTGACCCCGAAGCATATATAGACGATGATGATGCATTTATTAATGATGACGATGAAGATTAATATTATAGTTCATGTCAGGTATTCAATTATTATTATGTACATATATATTATTAATTGGTTCATGTTAGGTATTCAATTTTTTATTATGTTCATGATGATGATACACTTAAATTATATTCATGTCAGGTATTCATTTTTTTAATGTTGTACTAACTTCGTTTACTCTTTGTCATTGCAGGTGTTGACAGATGGTGGGCGCAGGTCGAGAGCGCTCCGAGGCTCCTTCCTCGGCGCGTGGTGGGAGGGGTACTTCCATCCCACCCCACCACCTCCGGAGAGCGCTGGATCTCAGTATACAGACACCGGCGGGCGCTTCTTCTTCGACCGGGAGAGGTCGG
Organism: Elymus sibiricus; assembly: GCA_039707655.1. Lineage (NCBI taxonomy): Eukaryota > Viridiplantae > Streptophyta > Magnoliopsida > Poales > Poaceae > Elymus > Elymus sibiricus. The sequence continues at coordinate 246,981,620 of CM077675.1, forward strand.
GGGGGGGGGGAAGAATGTTGGTAGAGGTGGACGTGGCGGCGGGAGAGGTAGGAAGGCTGCTACTACGCCTTCCTTGCCGCCACCCCCAGCTGATTCACCCGACCACAGGAGTGCTCCGTCTGAGATGGAGCAGCCTGAGGTGCAGCCGTCTCGGACTCCGGTCCACGAGCCTCAGGCTGACGAGCCTACGACAGACGCGCCTACGGCCGACGAGCCTGGGGCCGACGAGCGTCGGGCCGCCGAGCCTTCGTCCCACGAGACTGGGGATCACGCTGAGTCGCAGCAGAACCCAGGTGCGGGCTCGTCGAGTGGCCGTGCTGAGGGTGGCTATAGTTCTGATAGCTATAGCGAGAGTGAGTGGGTTGAGGGGCGCAAAGTCTACCAGCGTGGTGGTACAAAGCTCCCGCCCACCCCGGCGACCCCCGACCAGAGGTGGTTGATTGCGCCGCAGGGGGAGAAGTAAGTGCATTTACTCTTTTTTAACCTTTTGTCTTCACGTTTCTTCGAATATCTAATGCGTTGGCCTTGTCATACTGCAGGTCTTGGACACACGGGCCTGGTTGCCGCAAGCCCAACAGTGTCCTTGGCGTGATTTGTCGCCAGAGCTTCCCGGGGTGGGTCATGTTGCCCGGTGAGGGCCGGGTTCCAGAGCTAGGAATGACCTGGGAGCACTACTTGGCTGCCCCGGCCCCGCCGGGGCATAGGATCGGCGATGTCGAGTGCCACACGGTCGCCGACATTGTGATCCAGACGTTTTGGGTAATTTCTCCTTTGCCGTCTACGTTGTGTTTTCTTCTTTGATTGGCAACCCTAGTGATTGTACTAATCCGTGTTTTCTTGTTTGATTGCAGACCTTCTACAGGTGTGCTGAGGGACATGAGGAGGCCGCGGCTCGGGTTATCAACAACGAGTGCAGGCGCCTACTTCAAAACTTTCGGCACGAGGCTCGGACGCAGGCTATTCGAGACTACTACGCCTCGACTGGTATTCGGAGGAAAAAAGAGAAGTGCCGCCTCAAGTATCTGAGTAAGGAGAAGTACATGAAGGTAATTACCTATTCTTAAGGCCTTGTACTTGGTTCCTTGATTTGATTCGTATGCGTAGCGCTCAAATTTCTCTTGCTTAACTTAGGTGCCCCCGAGATGGTGTGCGGATAGGATGGACTGTTGGGAGGCGTTGGTGGATGAGTGGTGCACTCCCCAATGGCGCAACGTCCACGACGGTGCAAAGGAGAAGCGTGCCCAAATGAAAGGTGTCCCACACCATCTAGGCAGCGTCAACCTACGTGGGTTCGGGGAAAACTGGGTATGTGGTTTGCTTCATGATTCATGCAAATTCATTCTTCATGCTAGCTTGAGCCCTTAACTAATACTCTGTTCCTCTCTTTTAGGCGCGGCACAACAAGGCTCCAGTGCCAGAGCTGTTCGACCTCTATGCCATGTCCAATACTGCCTCGTACAAGAAGGCCAAGGCATTCTCTGAGTCTGACCTCGATGATCCAGAGAAATTCAGCAACCGTGCCTCCCACAACAAGCTTGTGAGGTACAGAGACGAGGGGAAGGCGAGGAAAGGGCCGGAGTTTAACCCGAGCCAGCAACCTCTTGATCCAGAGCTGGTGATGATATCTGGTGGCGGGAGGCACCATGGCTTGTTAGCCATTGGGGACGGACTGATACGTTGTACTAGCACTCTCCCGCAGATCAAGAAGCGCCAGACCAGCTCCGATCCTGAGATAAGG